>VZRH01005654.1:428045-508115 GCA_013397555.1 Urocynchramus pylzowi | reverse complement strand
CTATCATTAAATAAATAATATTAATAGTTAATAATTAATAATTAAATAATAATAATAATAATAATAATAATAATAATAATAATAATAATAATAATAATAATAATAATAATAATAATAATAATTAGCTTGATGTGCAAAGTGTATCATCAATTTTATTTGAAGTAGGGAACAGAGAGGCAGAGAGGAACTGTCCATTCTGGGCCCTGGCCTGCTTCTTTTTTAATGAATGGTTATCCTTGGGAAAATGATGATGTACCATTATTACATAGAGAAGAAATATAAATTCAAGGCCTAGTGAGGAGTTGCAAATCTCAGGAATTCCTGGTGCATCTTCAAGGGGTAATGGACTGACTTTTGATGGCAACCAAATTCTACCACATCATGCAGATAAAATATGTTCCCAGGACAATAGCAAAGCTGTTTGCCAGTTTGCTGCTTTACTTCACGAGTTGTTGTGTATTCAGTCAGCGACTTCTCCCAACATGTTCTAAGTTTTAAACTCCTCCAGAGAAACAAATACAAAGTGACTAAGAACACTGTAATCCAAAAACAAGTAATCCAAGCCAAATGTTAACATCATTTGCCATGGAAGGTAACTCATATTGCAGTTTTCCCAGGGCCCTTTCTAAGCTTCATCCTGATAACAAATTATGTAGCACAACTAAATGCAAAAATCACATCCCAGATTGCTTCAAATTCTGACTAAGATGAAGAACAATGAACAAAGAAGTAACAGAAAAATTTGTGGAGTTGTGGTAAATATCTGTAGCCATCAATCCAGAAAGGGTCCAGAAATCCTTTTGCTTGTGATCTGACTTTCATGTAGCTAAGAGGATATATAACTCTGAAAGTGTAGAAAGCAACAGCAAGAGTTAGGAAACTAGACACTGTTGCTATTATTATTGTTGTTGTTGTTAATATTATTATTTTTAAAAATACTTTTTTCTCCCTAGTTTTGATCAATTGACAATAAAACATTAATTGAACAGATAAACTGAAAGTAGTTGCAGTGTAATACATATTTTTAAATATTTGATTTTGTTTGGGTTTTTTTTTTCTGTTCTACAAGCAAAAATATAGGGTTTTTTTTAAATTTTCATTAAAATGACATAACATTTTTATTTATTGATATAATTCAACATAATTATTTGTCTTTAGACAATCAATGACTACTCAAATTGGATTCAAACCTTGAACTCAACTCCTTTTGCAAGCTGCATTATTTCTTGATTTAATAGAAAAAATCTTTACGTGACACACTTCAGATGAAAGAAAGATATTCCTAGGCCAGTTCTAAAGTGCTAGGAAGAAGAATGTATAATAGTACCCCTCTCTGCACATAAAGTGTTGCCAAGAAAATCTGCTGTAATAGTGGTAGTAAAAATGGAAAGAAAACAGAATATAGGGAAAAGGCAGTTTGGGTGCTGGGCTGATTTAAAATTACACTTAGCAGAGGTACTGACCCTTTGACTTCAGTTATGGATCTTTCCTATGATACTCTTCTCTTTAAAAGGTTAATAGAAAAAGACTATGCAGGGTTCTCTCTTTAAAACCCCTTTCAATATCTCGTCAGGTTCAGTAATTTTGACATACAGAAGTAGCAGGCATTACTCCTGCAGTTCAGAAACATGCTGTAGGAAAGTAGGCAACAGTTCAGGACCAATAGACTTCGTGTCTATTAAGATTCACAGCCAACATATCTCTGCTAAGCTTCCCTGCTAGAGGCTCTTATGTTGTGCTTTCATTCCTTTAGTGTTTCTGTGGATTTCCATAGAAATTCTATGGAAACCCATTTTCCCAGCAGACTCAGGCTTTTAGAACTTAGATTGTGCAAAATGTGTTCAAGAACACATTGAATGACTTTTTCCTTTTTCAGGTTTTTTTTTTGTTGTTGTTGTTGTTTTGTTTTGTTTTTCTATTTCAGTTTTAAATGAAGACTTGAAATTCAGCCTCAGCTACACTAAATACCTCAACACTTCAAAACCTGTGATAATCTCTGAACATAGCTGACCTCTGAAAGGTGAATATGTAAGTAATATGAAATTCATACCCTCCTTTGGGTAAGTTTGAATATAGAAAAAAATCCATAATTCTTATTATTGCTTTCTGTTTGTTAGTTTTGGTAGGGATCAAAACAACATTTTTTTCAGTCACCTGAATAAAATAATTAAAAATAAATTATTAAAACCCTTCCAATATAACTTTTTGGATGCAACAGGTAATTTTAACTAATTTTTTTTCCATTGGTCAGATGCTGACTATGCCAATAAAAATTACACACAAAAGCAAAAAGAATTATTTGTAAAACTGCTGCTGCTTCTGGAAGAATCTGCCAGGCATGGAGTATAGCACCATAGATAAATAGACCAAGTAGCAGTATGTTCTAATGGACTGGTGATTCACAATATGGTCTTGTTTGGCTAGTGGCTGCCACTCAGTATTTTCTCTTGGAACTAAGAGAGGAAAAGTGGGATAGAGAAAAGAAAATTAGGAAATCCTCTCTGTATGTGTTTTAAAAATGCATAATGATTAACATTTCAGCAAAATACAGCTTTCAAAGTACAAAATATGCCTATACTGGTAGAGAATCTTTAGAACAAAGCAAGAAATATGGAAAAACTCTGTAGCTATATGCATCAATAACTTCACTAATGGGAATGAAGAGAAAAATAAAATAGATTATATTTTAAACTGTTTTGGAATCTTGTACAAAATCTGTTAAATTACTTGTAAGACATATTAAGATGAAACACAAACAAGCATGAATGTTTAATATAAGCTGAAATTATATAATTAATCTGTTTCATAACAAATATTTAATTGTGTGAGTCTATTAGGGGTAGCATTTTCAAAACTCCTGTTAAGTGATTCCTTCAACAGTAACTAAAACAAATATGATCCCTATTCCCACTGAAACTTTACTGAATTAATCTTTCCTGGATTAGTTCATTTCTATCATGAAGCTGAAGGAATGTTATCCTGCATGCTATTCTGGAGGAAGGAAGAGTACCCTGAGTACTCACACTCACATGTGGATGTCCAGCCACAAGAGAAGAAAATATTTAAAGTCCTCTTATCAGGCAGTTGTAAATAATTTTAGTGCAAAAGCATTTAAAAGCTTGCTTCTATGTTGAGGAATTTGTGGGGAAGAAATGGTTGAAAATAAGATGCACAAATTGCTCCAGCAGTGGCAGCAATAGCAACATGAATGGAGTTTATATCTGCAGTCAGGATCTGTGTATCTATTTAAGAAAGTCAGTTATATTCAGTAAAGCAGCTGAGAGCTGCCTTGCATGAAAATGTGTATGTGACAATTTAAGTTAGCATGTTAATCTAGTATAACTGGCTGATTCCCTTTCCTAAAAGCCTTTGAGCAGTAAATATTTTCTCTTGGTATCAATAAATTATTTCTTGTTAGTGATATGAAGACAAAATTAGAAATAAGTATTTATTATGATTCCCCAAAAGCTATTTGAGTTAGTTGTATTCTATATTGTTCAGGAATGTGCAGTCTACAGATGCATATAAAATATAATCAGAATATGTTCACAAGATTTATTTCCATTGTTTCCTCTTTAGATTAAATCCAAAGTAAACTAATACTATATAGGAGTTTAATGTGCTAATCATTCAGTCCAAAATTTTCCTTTTTCAAGAACATTCTAATTAATCTATTAAGGTTGGGTCAAGTGAAACTTTTAGTAAAAAATTGAGTTTTTCCTAATAGTTGGGCTGACATATGGCAGAAGGACCTTCATGTAGGAGAGCAGTTGCTAGGGAAAATAAGAATTCCTACAGCAAATGTATAAAGGTGAGGACAAAGCATTGTGGGATTTCTTTCTTCTTTTTATTTGGCTCTTTCCTGCCTTCTAACACAGAGAAGATTCAGAAGTTCTGTCTATAATATATTATTTAATATATTTCCTTACTTTTCTATAGCTCTTCAAAAGCACCAAGTGTGTCTGATCCATGTTGAAATTCTGGGAATGTCATATCATGAGGAAAAGTTGCAGTGGGACTTTGTTCTAGAGGTTTTTGCCTAATTGGTCCCTGAGGTGACCAGGCATATAAAATAGTTGCTAACATAAGGCAATAGCAGGAGAATATTTAAAAAACACTAAGGATTATTATTGTCTTCCCTTTTCTTCCCAGCAGTGACTGTGAAATTTTTAAAGAATCGTTAAAAAGTCTTTAAAAGAATTAAAGCCTCCTTTAAAAGAGGCTTCTGAGAGGCTGAGGTGAGAGTGCAAGAGCACCTTCCTTGCCCTCACCCTCTTTCTCCTCACCTGCATAATTTAATAATTACCTTAATCAAGTCCTGAGTGATTTAACCTCGTGGTGCAAAGGTGCAACAAGAAGAATGGGGAGGCCATCCATACCCTGGTTAGTACAAGTGGCTGTAGAGGCCCAGCTCCTCCAGAGTCACTCTTGGGACCATCAGGCCATGAAAGGGTCTGTGTCGTACAGAAACCTTCCTTTGGCAGCAGCTGCATGCAGGTGTGTCAGGAAGAGAGAGAACAGATCAAGTGATACTGAGAAATGATCCTTAACCCTGCAAGTTCTGCTGCTGGCCACTGTTTTAGCTTTGGGGGTTTCTTGAACCTGCTGTGCTTTTTCTGCTTAAAAACATTGACTGCTTGTCCAGTCTTCCATCAAATCTGTGTGAACTGTCAGGACCTCCACTGCCTCAGCAGGGGTTTACACAGGTGTTTTTTCTGTGTGAAAAGCTGTCTTATGTTACTGCTTTCAGCCTTGTTCCCCCTACTTTCATCCTTTCTCTAGTAGGCTCCTAGCGCTTCTGTTGGAAGACATGACGAATAAGCCATGGGCCTGAATTTTATAGATCTCTCATGCCATACCCAGCTTAGTTTTCTGATTAAGCATTCCTAAGCAATTCATTTTTCCCCCAATTTATTAATCCACCTTAACTCAAGGAAATCAGTGCTTCAAAGAAAAATGAACTATGGACTTAGGTGGTAGTTTATTTTGTTTTCAGAGATGTTTTTATTGTTTCTTA
Source organism: Urocynchramus pylzowi (assembly GCA_013397555.1). Classification (NCBI taxonomy): domain Eukaryota; kingdom Metazoa; phylum Chordata; class Aves; order Passeriformes; family Fringillidae; genus Urocynchramus; species Urocynchramus pylzowi. The sequence continues at coordinate 503,098 of VZRH01005654.1, read as the reverse complement.
GTAGTTTCTAACAGTTAATTTAGTTTTGTCAGCTAATGAGTTTTGAGATCAAGTTTTCATAGAACTATCACAGCCCCAAGATGTTGTTACATCTTCCATTAATTATGTAGCTTAGGAATTATTACTTATGCACCTTTCATTTATGTGTATGTTTATGACAAATTTTATTAGTAATTTTACTTGCATTTAGGATTAAAATTTGCTTTTGGAGTTTACTTCTTTCTGTCATCTTTGTCTTTATCACTAATTTGATAAGATTAGAAATATTTTCTTCTTATTAACCCTCTACATGTTTTCTTTTATTTTGATAAATGAGTGCAAAATATTATCAGTTTCTCTTTTTTATTTAAAGCAATTATTTACCTGCATCAAAACATTTCTCTTGTTCCCTGATTACTTGGTTTCTTTAAAGCATCTACATTTTTTTAGGGAAAGCCTCTTGAAAAGTAAGTCTACTAGGTTTTTAACCTTGTAAAGAAATTAAAGAGGCTTTTTCCAACAATCCAGCATGTATCGACTTCTTTTTATCCAAGATTTTCATTGATACATTTTTTATTTTCATAGACATTTGGTTTATTTACTTCAAGTTACCTGGATAGTATCTGGAACTTTTGTTTCTACTTTGTTGTTGTTGTTGTTGTTGTTGTTGTTGTTTGTTTTGGTTTTTTTGGGGTTTTTTTTGTTTGTTTGTTTGTTTTTTTGGTGCAGCCTATGTCACTTCTCACAAAAGTGGTGCTAAGTACAATGTTAATGATCCTTCATATAAAACTTCATTTTCTAACCTAATTCATACTCACTGCAGCTTCAGGCAGACCTGCTGAGCCTCCCACAGGCTGTTCCAGCATGGATCTCTGGATTTTTCTCCTCCATGAACACAAATTTTAAAAAAAAAAATTAGTACATTTCTTCAGTAATCTTCCCTCTTTGGAGGCTCATTTTGTACTGGTCATCAGATGACTACATGTACATGCTGATATATTTTTACTCCAGGTATATTTGGAAACAGTGTTTATCTGGATTTTTTTTAATGTATCCCCTCAGAATTTGATTCTATTTTCTTTATCAAAGTGCAAATTCCTATTTCTGGAATATGCTATTTATTTCTAATACTTTCCCTTACTATTTTACTTAAGCACATCAATTACCTATTCTGTCTTAATAAGCAATATGCTGCGGCCTCAATTAGAGTGGGGTCCTCTGCAGTGTTCTCCTCATGCCTAAAAGGATTAAGTTTTAGTTATCCCTCTTATCTGCTTTTTAACGTTTCCATAATTCCATCTTTAACGTTAAGTGCAGTCACAGAGGTTTTAGTTTAATTCCATGGTGATATCAAGCTACAATGCACTGTGTTTGGTATTACAGGTTAATTTAAATGAATTATTTTGTTTCAGATCCTGCACGCTATTTGTGATGAAGAAATGAGTTTCATTTTCTCTCTTGGGCTACATAACTGTTGTGCTTGAAGCAATCAGGGATATTGTATAAAAAGACTTTTCTGGACAGTGTCTATCAGTGCTGTCTGGGCACTGATAAAACAGATCTGCCAAAAATAGTTCAAAGGTGTGCCTAGGAAGGATCAGCCTGGACATGAGGAAGCATTTTTTTACTGAGAGGGAGTCCAAACCCTGGAACAGACTTCCTGGAGAGGTGGTCCATGACCCAGACCTGTCTGTGCTCAAGAGGCATTTGGAAAATGCTCTTTCATTATGTCCTTGAATTTTGGCCACACCTGGAGTGATCAGGCAGTTGGAATAGGTGATCATTGTACATCCCTTCCAATTGAAATAGTCTTTCCTCCTCCCACATCATCCCCATCCTGGGGGAAACAAAAGGGCTTCTAAGTTGAATCCTAACTTTTTTTTTCCTTTTTTTTTTTTTGGTGAAGAGATTACATATTCTAAAGACAAAAAAAGCAACATAAAATGGTGTAGTGGTGTTAGACTGTACTATGCAGACCAAAGCATCAATCTAATTTTCCAATGTGATAAATATATTATAATGGTCAGTTTGGTTACAGCTGTATGAAATGTGAAGATAATCTGCACTTTTATTTTCAAAGATATTTGTGTTATGTATTGTTTTTTCCTGGGATAGAGTTAATTTGTTTCGCATTAGCTACTGTGGGGGTATGTTTTATATCTGTGCTTCAAAAAAGGGTGTTGATAACACAGGGATGTCTTCATTATTTGCTGTGCAGAACTTCTGCAGAGAGGAGTCCTTTTCTGCCACAATGTAATAGATGCCAGCCTTCAAAACAAAGGTAACTGGCACAATTACAGTGGTAAATAGATCATAATAATTAGGTACAAATAGTCTGCAACACTAAACTTTACAATAGCATAATTCTTTAGATTAGTTCTCAATACGTAGTTTGTTTAATACATTCAAAAAGGATATGATTGATGTTCATACTTCTGAAATCAGTTAATTAAAAAAAAATCAATATTTGAGCTCAAAGCCAATAAACTAAACAAAAAATCCAAACAAGAAATCTTAATCCCCAACTGCTTCTGATACACCAAGATATTTATGCATGTTTTGGCTGCCTTTAGATGGTGACTACTTTTGAGCCACATCTGTCTGAGTTTGAAAGAAGCTGGTGACCCAGGTTTGTAGAGTTATTCATTACTGTGCTCCTGACACATTTACTTTCTTTGATATGATGCAAGTGTGATGTCTCCCACTCTGTTTGTGTATACAAGATATTTATCCCATGTTTGTAACATTCATAAAGACTTTTGGAAGTGACATTTGGAGATAGAGAAGGGAAGGCATAGATAGAGAAAGGAAAGAAACTGTTATCCACTAGTTCCGATGTGAATAAAAACTGATTAAAGCATTGACAAAGTTGTATATCAATTTAGTTTTTGACAGTTTTGTACAGCAAACAATAAAAAAGTAGTCATTTTTCTCCTCACTGGACCAGCACTTATAAGATCAAATGTAATTGTTTTGTTATGAGTTATGTAAAGTCTCCATGAAAATTAGAGATTAGTAAAAAGAATCACAAAGTTAGCCCAGATGCACAGTTGTGCTGCGAGGCACAGTCATTGTGGGGGCTTGAGAACCGCACAGATGTCCTGACTCCTTCCCCTCAAAAGGATGGGGAAAAAAATAAGAGGGAAAAGCTTATGGATTGAGACAAAAATGGGGAGGTCACATACCAATTTTGTGCCATGATTGGCACAACCTCAATGTAGTGAATATTAATTAAAAATAGCTTTGAATACTGAGAAACAAAGGCAAATCAAAACAGCTTCTCCTCCGTCATCTTTCCCAGCATTCCTTCTTCCCTCCAGACACCCCACATGGCACAGGTGGGGATGGAGAGTGGAGGGCCATGTTTAGTCCATGAAAGTTTTTTTCTGACGCTCCATCCCGACAGGGGCCACTCTGCAGCCCCCACTGCCAACACCTTGGTGTCCATTCCAGTAGGTGCAGCCACCTAAAAAGTGAGGGCATCGTGACAGTCAGAAATCTGCCCAGTTTTCCAGGCTGCATGAGCCATCACTTCTGATTTCCTGACATTACTGTCACATGTCTGAGAGAAAATAACTACAGACTTAGTGTCTCCCTGATGGGACGTCTTGTCAAATTGCTCCCTGTAAGCACTGTTGTATAGTTGTCCCCACAAAGCTGTCTACATCCAATCAGCTTAAGCAAATATATATTTGGCTGCTTACAGGTGGGCAGCAGCTAAATGGGTACAGGCTCAGTTTTGAAATGACAACCAATTTTCAGTTTGATAGGGCAACAAATAGTTTTATTTTAATGGAGCAATTTGGATGTTGCAATAACTTTTAAAGAAGAGAAAAGTCTTTCAGAAAACCTTAAAGACTCCAATCATTAATTTATTTAGCTGTAACAATCAGGTTGGTAGCACAGCCCTCCACAGAGGGGCATATAATCAGAGCTTGACCATCAGCCTTGAATAATCCCCATCAAAATCCCTCAGTAACATGAAAATGTTTTATCTATTGCATATATTAAAATTGTATTTCCTAAAAAGGCAATCAACCTGAAATAATGATTAGCATTTGCTCTGACAAATTGCTTATATAGACAGATATTCAGTTCTTATTTTCTTCTGCTTTCTTTTTCTTCCACTGTTCTCTGTCTGGTTTCATTGAGCTTAAAACAAAGAATATACAAGAACACTGTATAAAGAGGGGTTTTTTATTCTGCTTTCACTGGCATGGCAGCTTTCTTTTTTTTTTTTTTACCTCTGAAGGCATTAATATCTTTTTCATTAAATTTTTTGTTGGAATATTTTGAAATACAGTCGTTAACTTGACTGGTTGTTTGAGGTCACACATTGCTTGAAGCAGACCTCTATTAACATGTAAATTGCAGTTTCACACCAGTGGCCTCTTTAAAGTCAAAGGGGGAATAAAGTTTTTAGATTGGAGTTGGGCAGTCAGCATACCAAGAAGGAGTGTATTTAGAACACTAGGAATGCAAGTGAAAATTACAAGTGGATTTATTTATTTTAAACCATCCAAAATACTACATTAGTTAAGGATTTATTCTTCCAAGTGGTAATGCTGTTTGCAATAACTTTTTCTTCCCCTATTTTTCCTTGCCATTGTTTTGCTCTCTCTTACCCCATAAAAATATAGATTTGGAAGGAATGAGTAAGGATTTTGACATCTTTGTTGTCAAAGCAGATGTGTCATGTAATCAATGATTAATGTCTTGATGAATTTGAGTTTGAATCGTGTTCACACAGTGAACATTCTCACTCCAATTTCTGGTATTGGGAGAAATTGTACTGACATTTGTCCTTGCTCCAGCAGTGCCTTAAATTTACCTCTTTATTCCCATCAGTGACTTTGGGTTTTTGCTTTGTATTTGAAGAATGCAATCACATGCATCTTCAGCCTCTGCCTTTTTAGCTGAAACATGCCAAACTCCCCTAACACCATGTGTGGTAGGATGGCCACCGTCTTTGCTTTTCTAGGAGGGACTTTTTGAGTTGAACTTATTTAAATATCTCACTGCATGTAGTATTTGTCATGATTTTACTTTTTTTTAATGGTAATTATTCTGCTTGTGGTGTTAATCCATATTCAAGATGGTTTCTTTGAAGAAAAAAACTATGGGAGGAAAAAGGCCTGGGGAGTAACTACTTTAGTTACTGGACACTATCACCCCTGAGGTGATAAAGAAACTAAAAAAAAGAAAAAAAAGTTAATTTAGACAAGGGTTCAGATTCCTTTAAAATTATCTGATAACACATTATAATTATAGGCAATATTATAGTAAACCTCTCTCAAAATTTACATCTATGGGAGTCGCTTGGTAAAAAAACCAATCAAAGACTGAAAACCAACAAACCACTGCACAGAATATGACTTTTGAATTTATAAATTGATCTTTTAATAACTGGAGTCTCTGACTTTCTCTATTTCTGACAATACCAACCTCCACATTTCAAAACCAGTTGTTTGGTTTTTTTAATTTTTTTTTTTTTTTTTTTTATGAAAAGGTATAGCAAATTGCTTAATTTATTGTAAGGAAGGAAAACATAAAATATTTTTTTTTAAGGATCAGAAACTTACTTGTACCATGAAAAGTAAGATATGAGTTTAAGTTTTTAAACTTTCTACACAAGGACTTATTTTTTTATATATATTTATCCATTAGATCAGTATATGCTTCTTTCACTAACTTTATTTTTTAAAGCAAAATATCCATTCTATATGACATTTTATTAATTTTTTTATTGTATTATTTTGTTATTGTATTAAATTGTATCGGAATGGATGGTAGGTATGCTTTTATCAATTATTGATATTCTGTGAAGGTGTAAAACACATCAAAATCTCCTTTGTGTTGGGCATGTGTTTTCCTATTGTAGTTGGGGATTTGTGGGTTTGGGTTGCCGATTTGGTTTTTTCTGCTGCTCACAATTCCAGCAGCCTGTGCAACATTTAAATACTGGCACTGTGTGTGTTATATTTCCCTGATCAGAAGCTGGCATGTGTGTCTGCAGCCTCCAAATTCCTGGATTTAAAGTGCAGGTTATCCTACAGCTGTATCAGAGGATTATATATAAAAACCCTCTGCAAAAATCATATGGATTTAAAAATCCCCAAATCAAAATCAAATAAACAAAACCAAACACAAAAAACCAGGCAAGCAGCTGTCATGAATGAAACTCTATATTGAACCTTTTCTGTCTCAAAGATAACTCAGCACTTGAGAACATTAAAAGCAATGGAAATCTAAGGAATTTAAGGTGGGAGGGATTGGGCACCTAAAACGTAGCTGTAGAAACTGGCCTTGAGCTGGGCAAAATGTAGATAAGTGTAGCTGCAAATAATTAATTGGGAGAGCAAGAGGTTTCACAATGGAATATGGATATGTGGGGAAATGTAATACAGTAAAGAAAAACCCCTGAAACCATAGAATCCAGTTTGTTATGAGCACAGGGTACATTCAGGCAGGTCTGAAGAACCTGTCAGGAATATAAATGGGGTGAAGGTGATTTCTCAAAACCAGTCTAGCACTGAGACACAATGAAGAAGCATGGACTTGTGAAAAGGGGAGATTTCCCCAGCCCTTGATTTGTCTTTTAGTGCCCCAGGCAAGCTGAGTCCCTTGAGTGTCTGGTTATGGGCACCCTTCACTGAACAGTCCTGCTGGATTGGAAGGTGGCTCGACTGACTTGTTTAGGGACACACACCCCACAGCACAAGGGAGACAGACCCCTGTGAGGATATTCCCACTCTGTGACCCCTCAGCAAGTTTTCCTCTTCATCTGAGTATGTTCCTCACTGTTGGCAACTGGCAGCCCCCAGGGTTGGCATTATCACATTATCAGTTTATGGAATAACACCCTTTATTCCTATAAAGCTCTAACAGGTTAAGGCCAGTGATGATACCTGACAGCAAAAAAACCAATAAACAGACAAGCTCTAATCCCAAATAAAAGTACTCAGCGCACATTGACTATGTGTGCTGAATATATGTATACATTTTTACCCAAGAGGTATTCCTGTGGGGGACAAGATGCATTTAGCCCTTCAACTGATCCCAGTAGTTACAAGAGAGCCTTCCCTAAGTTTTCCCCGTTCTCAAGCTACTTTTATACTGTTTCTTTGTTTCGGTGGAAGGCTGAGTGACTCCAGTCATACATACCTTTGTTACAGATTGGTGTGAAATCCTCTCACTTCACTCTTAAAGCCACAGTCAATTAAGTCTAGAGCACGTCCTCAGACAGGGGTGGTTATGGTTACACCTTGAGGGTACAGAAAATTTGGGTTTAATTTTACAGTGCTCTCTAATTCTTTTAACACAGAATCATAGAATATCCTGAGTTGAATGGGACTCGCATTGATCATCAAAACCCAGCTCCTGGCCCTGCACAGGAATCCTTCCATGTGCTGCCCTGCTTTGGACACTCTCTAATAGCTTTATATCTTTCTTATACTGTGGTGCCCAAAATTGTACACATGCAAGGATCTTATTGCTTTAGTTTTTGTGTTCGTGCTAAAAAGGAAAAAGAGTTATACAGAAGAAATTCACTTGTGCCATTTGAAAGTTACTAAGTAATGTTTTGATGAAATACACCTGGTTCTGTAGAAATTGGATTTTGACATAGTGAATAAAAGATGAATTAATTAACCTTTCCTACATTATTTGTCTGTTAAGACTTCCTAATGAGAATATAGCTGTAATAGACTTGAGTTCATAAATAGTTTCACCATTTTCTTGCTGGCAAATTCAGTTCTCAAAGAAAATAAAAAAATTCATTTTCATATTTTGAGTAAACCACCATTTCTTTGGGGGAAAAAAAAAAAAAAAAGACTGGACTAGCAACGTTTCTGATACAAATCAATTTTTTTAAAGCCAGGATAACTAGTAAATGGACATATTCTATTCTATTTTTCTTTCAATCAGTCACTGCCTAATGAATAAGTTATTAACTTTTTTAGTTTACATACATACCCTTAATATATTTATGTCAGGATTCTTAAATTTTTACTGGAATCCTATTGGCCAACTGTCTGAAACACAGGGGGTTCAGAAGCAGACATAGGTAATAAACATAACTAAAGAAATCATTCAGATATATATACTACAAAAATGATGCAAATGAAGTTCTATTTTTTGCAATCTCTGTTTGTAATCTAATAGTAATTGCATCCCAATTCAAATTGTGTTCAAATTCAAATTCTAACTCTCACTCTTCCCTGAAACATGTGGGGAGAATATATTTTTGCATATACCGATACAATAATTCCTAGATTTTTTTCTGTAGTACTTTGGCAATGAGATGTGTGGTAACACAAGTTGATCAACCTCTTAAAAACCATTATGAATTACATGTTAGCTCAATTTTCATTGCACAACAACAGATCATAGCGTTTGAACATCATTACTATAAACGGAAATTATAAAATTGTCATTATGCATATGGACTTATCAAAACAAGGCTTATACTATTAGCCCTTTAGAAATTCTATGTGATCAGCATGTTTGGGTTTGGTTTTGGGGTTTCTTAATTGATGTTCTTGTACCCCTTTAGCCACACTTTAGGTCCATTTTAACTCTAGTGGGTTTTAAAATATATTTACAGCTTGAATGTACAATTTTAAAGGGCACAGATACTCTTCTATTTCTAAAGATAGGTACTAAAGCAGATATACTCTCTGATTTTTTTTTTCTTGCAAAGAGTGCAAATTTTTTACTTATAATAAGAGGAACATAGACTTAGCACAAATTATTTTTATGTGAAGAAAAAACATGGTTTTGGATATATTTCATTGATCTTCACATGAAATCATAATAAAAATCAATACTGAACTGATATTAAAAAAAAAATCCTTTTGTCTCACATCCTTCATTTCCAAAATAAACTTATCCCTATGGACAAAGAGCTCAACTTGAACAAAGAGATAGATTGTTTCAAAAAGCAAATAGAAGTTTTCATTTCAAGTATGGATTTTCTCATTTCTCAGAATAAAAGATTTGTGTAAAAACCATAAAGTAAAAGTATATTAATTTCACTTTCTTCTTTCCATATCTGAGAAGCAGCAATTTTTTAGAACCAAAGTTCCCAGCTGTATACATTAATCTATTTGCCTGTTAAATCACTTTAAATAACAAGTGTGGTAAAGATACTGCTATGGATTGATCGATCGTACCTCATAAACTGCTTTTAACACCTCAAAAGTTTATCAGTAATTGAAATAGGAAAATTATTATGGTGACAACAAATGTAGTAAAAAAGTAATACTGCTCTTGCTCTTTTTCATTCTGAGTAGTTCTGCAATGGCTTTGCATTTTAGATCTACACAATTAGATCTTCCCTTTATTTTCTGTTTCTTCAAGTACTAATTTAAGATGCTTTTGTAAAATACAAGATAACCATTCTTCCTTGGTGAAGTGTAAGATCTTCAGATACCTAAATGTGAGAAAATTTGACCTTTGGTATGAGCTTTTGGGCACAGTTTTTATACCACAGAAGTGTGTAGGAACAGCTCTTCAGAAAGTGTGGAAATGTAGCTATCAGAAACATAGGCACTTTTTCATAAAATAACACTCAAAAATTGGGTGCTTACACAGCAATCCATGTGGTCCTATTCTGAATTTATGACATTTTTTGGATCCAGCCCAAATCTAGATCCAAACATTATTTCCTTGGCTACAGTTTTCATTATATTGTCTAAATGCTGTCTTGAATATATGTAATTGAGATTGTCACTTGTGTTCTTTGGCTGACCTGAAAAAAAATGCATACTTGAATTCAGTGAATACAAACCAGTGTGATATGTGCCTGCCCTGTTTGCAGCTAGATGTATTCACTCAGGCTTTTGCTCAGAAAAGTCTCAAAATCATTCCTGGTCAAGCAGAAACCCCTTGCATCAACTATTGTGAGAAGTTATCTTAACCAGAGAGTCTGCTCATCCATGCTGCATCAACAGCATTTTTCTCTCTTGATGTATTGGCTACTACGGGGACTTTTTCTGCACTTTAGTGTCACTCCTATGAGTTTAAGCACCATGTTATTATATAGAGAGATTATGATGAGTCCTTCATGAAAAAAATTGACTCCTTCTAAATACCTGCCATGTTCTTTGAGAATGATCATAACCTGAGATTTAATCCTGGAATTGACAAGATTAATAGCTCTTATTTCCAAAGTTCTAGAGGAGTTTTGCATGGTAGACCTGAAGAAGTGTAGATAGCATAGATAGATGCTAAAATAGTTAATTAATGTGCAAAATAGATAATTCATCTCAGTACTTTGGCAAGTAGCTGGCAAAATGTAAAAATGAAACCTTAGTTTGCAAGTTAAAGATGAAGTCAGTGTGTGGAAAGCAAATATTAACATCAGGATGCTTATATACATCTAAAATACTAAAACTTGATGATAAGTTCCACACTTTTAAATTGCCTAATATTCAAAGTTAATATTAGATTCTTAAAACTTGTTAATTTATTCTAAGAGAAAGAGCCAACGACATTTTATAAAGCTTTTGGAAATAAAAATGCTTTCCCTTTTTGAGTTTAAACACTTCACTCTGATTGTGAAGCCATTCCTTGTCCTTTCACAACAGGTCCTGATGAAAATTTCTGGTGTTTCTTCAAGAGTTTTTTCTTTCATAGCAGATTCTCCAGTTGTTGTAAATCAAATTTTGGTCTATGGTTTCATGGCTCCTTATCATTGCCTGCACATCTTTCATTTTTGGATAGTCATAAGCTTTATTACTTTTTCAAATGTTATTTTTTATACTTTGTCTAAATTTGGGCAAATCTGTTTGGTTTCACATCATTCATGCCTCATGAGGTTATGACTATTATTAGGGAATAATGTCAGAAGCTAGATGGTAGGAAAACACCTGCACCATTTCTCATTACAATGAGACAAAAAGACTGTCTGGTCGTGCCACGCCCTTGGTGAGTATGGCCTCAGTGAACCACTGTGCATCAAAAGAGCCTTTATTCAGAGAGACAATATTTAATCTTCTCATTACCATATAAGACAATATATACCATATTCCACTTAATTAGACTGGCTGTTTTATTGGGGTGTCTCCCAGGGAGTCCAGTGAGTGGTAGGGAATAGCAGTGGCCAAGGCTTAATTGGAATGCTATTATCATAAATCCCTCACTTAGTTTTTATTTTTAGCAGAGACCACTATGACTAATACCATCTAATTAAACAGTGCTTAATTGGGTGTTAAAAATCATGTAGATTTTATATTTGATAGTATAGTAGGTGCCAAGTAATAATGATAAGAACCCTTATCAAGCAAAGAGCTTGCAACTGGTGGGAACAACCTCTGTTCACAATATTTTAATTACACCAATCTTCATGAAATTATAAGTTCTGAGTAGGTGTTGGATGTGACAATATTAAAGATTAGCAGGCAACGCTTCAGGTTCATGTTTTGAGATAACAGATTCAGGGTACGGAAAGTACGGTTGGTTTTTGTTTTTTGTTTTTTTTCTTCTGTCTGGTGAAGAAGACAAAATAACTGAGAAGGGATGTTGTGGATGTCCCATTCCTGGAAGTGTTCAAGGCCAGGTTGGATAAGGTCTTGAGCAACCATGGCAGGAGTGTTGGTACTAGATGATCTTTAAGGTCCTTTCCAAGCCATAAAATTCCATGATTCTATAAAGTTTCAGCATATTTCAATTTGACCAGAATATGTTAATTAAGTACAATTTTGTGAACACACTTTTGTGAAAACTTGAAGGTTTTATACTGGTGCTCAAAGTAATGTCTACTACTGATCATTTTGATGATTAGAGCTAGAAAATAACAGTGGGAAAATAATTTTCTGTATTAAAATAAAAAATATTTTCTATATATGTCCTCTGAAGTATTTATGTGAAAAAAGTGTCTGTGGAGGTCAAGGTGTTATTAAACTGTTTTAATAATATATCAGACTGTTCTTTCAAAGTGAAAAACACACTGAAAATTAAGATTAGTCTCACTAGTTATGTCACTTCTAGTCATGGTGTCACTGCTAAGGAATTAGTTATTAGCTACTGGATGCTACTAAGTCAGTATGCACTCTTCAGCATCTGCACCTATAGGTTTTCTGACCAACAAACAAGTAAATCCTGAGATAAATAGGAAAATACATGCTGATTATCAATGTGTAATCTCTAACAAAATAATTTTAGAAGTTGGTAGTAGTAAAGGTAAGAAAAATGTTTCAGATGCTTTTCTATTTTGCTTGTCACAGAAAAATCACATAAATTCTGTCAGGACACTGGTTAGACTAATGTGCTAAGCTAAAGCTGTCTCAATGAAGTGGGAGAATACAACTTTTGAAGCCACAAGAAACTCATGACTGTGGATGTATGTACGTTCACACTAGTCATACATTTGTTCACATTCTCATTTTAAAGATTTGGTTTATGCAACTGTTTATGAAGCATTCAAGCAACACCTTGTAGCCAAGTCCAAAAAATTTTGATGCTATTTTGAAACAAAGTCTTTGTCCAGCATTGCCTTTGGAGAAACTAAATATGTTATGGAATGCAGGTTTAGCTCCCTAGACCATGTGCTTTTTAAATGCATATCAGCTTTTAGTAGTCCAAACAAAGAGACCATCTCCTGCTAATTTTATAAATGGGAATAAGCCCCATTGTTATTCAGAAGGACTTTTGGCAATGACATGCAAACCCATGGCTTCTCAGAAGTGTCCTTTCAATTTCAAGATATTAGATTTTCTACATACAAAACAAGCCCCATAGAACACCTCTTCATGAGAAAAATGCATTATTTTCTGAAGTCTGTGAACTCTGTGATAAAGTACTTGGGTGTTGGCATGAAAAACACAACTACAATGAGAACTTTTATAATGTCTGCTTAATTTTATAAGTGAGTTGGATGAGTTCATTGATATGATGTTGCAGTTCTCTCTGTCAGCAGTATGAACAGATTGGAAAGGCATTTGAGACCTTGGGAGCAGGCAAAGTGGCTGGAGAGGTGACAAAGTGCCAGAAATCCTGGCTGTCAGCATGGTAGTAACCTCCCAGATGTGACACTGCCCTCAGGATCAGTGACAGGTCCTGTTGCCCTGGATTAACAGTTTTATTAGAAATGTAGGGTTCATGATGTTTCTGGGTTTGGATACAGGATTTGAGAAATAGTTTCAGTTAATATTATTTGTCTTTTTCAAGAGACTGAAGAAAGAAAGCAAACTTTGGAAAGGGGGAGCACAACTCTCCTCCACTTTTCTATGAAAACTATAATGAAGGGTACTTTCCTACATGTGTCTGAGGGTACAACAGGATTTCTGTAGGATAACCAATTATCCAAATTTAGAAACACAACTATGTAAAGATGTTTCTTGAGGCTCTGAGCTGGGTTTAAAATTAAGTGTCACCTACTTCATTAACTCCAAATTAAAAAGTACATATGCAACATCTTATGAAGTTTCTCTTCACATGAAGAAATAAATAATTCATAAGTATCACTACTACCAATATAATTATTCCATATGAACAAACAGAGAGTTCAGACAATATAATATTAGGAGCATAATCTGTTCAAACATACACAACTATTATAGACAGGTCAAAGCTACTTCCAGTATACTTGGAGCTCACAGTGCTTCAGCTATGTGTTATGTTAGTATTCAGAATTTCCACAGTCAGTGAACAGCATATTGCCTAAACATTATTGAATAATTGCAAAAATCTGAGTTTTCACTTTTTTTTTTTCACTAAATAAAGGGAATGGTGAAAGTCTATTCATATTTTACTGCTGGAATGTTTATTACTGAAAGCCTACCTAAATTACAAATGTTAATGAGGGTTACTGCAATAGTTTTCTAAATATTTAATTGATACACTTTTTGATAAAAAAGCACCTTTTGCATAATACTCTTTACAATTGTGCTTGTCTTCTGTCAATATCCTGACATTCATGTCAAAGGCCATTCTGAATATCTCCATTTTAATCTGCAGCTGGTGAAAACAAACCACATGTATTAGTGCACAGCTAGTGAGGAACTGCTACAGTAGCTGGGAAGACATGCACAAGAGTCAGTGGATACTAGACCAACACTTGAATTGAAGCAGGCAAGGATCTCAAGATAATTTCAGGTCTGTCTGTGGTGAATGCTTTATGCACATGTAATTCTTTCAAAAGTTACAAGGAAAGACTCACTAATGGTGAGAAATGTATGGATAAGAGTCTACACATACAGAGAAAAGGGAGATTCAAACTATTTTTAACATATCCTACTCAGTTAATGTGAAAATACACAAGTTTGGTCATCATTGCAAAGAAAGCCCATTGCTTAGGCCCAATTTTTCTAATATCTAGTAAGTCCACGGGGAAAAAAACAAACCAAACTAAAAAACCACCCACAAACAAACACCAAAAAGCGAACAAGCAAAACAAACCAACCAACCAACCAACCAATCAGAAAAACCCACAAAAACCCCAAAAACCCTAAAAAAACCAAACCAAACCAAACCAAAAAAACCAGTAGTTTAGAAAAGTGTGAAAGTTTTTATGTCATTGAAATTTAAAGTGCTTACCTTACTAAGCAATCCTTCCACTCACAAAAATGGTGTGTTTTAAGGAAATATAATGTGATAGAAATTAAAGTGATACATACTAAAACCATTATTAGATTAAGGTCATATCAAAATAATGCAACTACAAATTATGTCACTGAGTTTTGCCATATTCCATAGTATATGAGATAAAAATAGAACATAGAATTTACACAATCACTTTCCAATTAAACACTGTGTAGTTCCTGTATAAAACAACAGCTCAAGCAGTTGGATACAGAGAACCATATGAATCTAAAATGCTTCAAATTTTTAGCTGGGATCAGATGGTGGATACAGATCATCTGAGACTATAACACAACGTGAAAAAAGGTTATTGAGGTGCCAGAAGGTTTCCAAGTGGAGCTGACAGGCAAAATGTCTAAGGCTAGTGAAGAGACAGCCAGCCAAAGGAAGGAGCAATCAGATGGAAAATGTCTTCTGTCTGAGCACTCAGGGTAACTGCAGGATTCTTGGCTTTATTTTGAAGTTTCTAGATTTTCTAGTTTTTCTAGATCATTGACGTTCCTTTTTTCAACTGTTGTCTCCCTGAGAAGGATAGAATTACATGTTCAGAAATATTTGGGAAAGAGGATAGCACCAGTCTACTGGCAGGGTTGGGAAAATGTTTATTACTTTTTTCAACTTTTGTAATAATAAAGATAAGTAGACCTGTGTGTGGTGTATCAGGGTGTAAGATTTATTTGAATATTTAAAATAATCCAAACAGCTAAGAGACAATGTATTCTCATCAAAGCTTTCAGCCAGATTTAGACATGTAGATTCAGAAACAGATTTAAGTGATAACAAAAATTATTTGAAGCGAGGGTGCTTATTAGTAATTAATTTTGTCCAGTTTCTCTCCAAGTACAGTTTGCCCAAAACACAAAGTGTAGAACCCTGTAGAGATGAAAAATCCATTGAAATTGACTGATGATTTGACCTCCACATTTTAATTTAACTCAAGAACCGCCCCAAATACTGCTGAATGACTTGGTTTTCTAAAATAGTTTAATCTACTTTCCATTTACATTTTTTATTAGACATTATACACAAATGCTGATGTGAAATTATAATTAAAAATGTCTTGTAGATTAAGGAATTGAGAAAGTGATGCATATCTTTCATCAGCTTTCAGATCTAAACCATTATAAGAGATTTATCCTTTGATAAACAAAATACTTCAGCCTCCAGCGCTACTAAGCTCAGAACATATGGTTCTTTATTAATTAATGAAGTAGAGCTTACAGGCTTCTGCACCATAGTCATACATACACAAAATAATGTTGTTTATCCTGAAATTCTAATTACTTTAGAACCATAATTCAATTAGTATTATTAGTTCTTGAGCACTATGCTTCACATTAAAACAGACTCTAAAAGCTGTAGTAAATTTGAATTAATAATTTGCTGCAATTGCTACTAACATAGTGATTCTCTGTGGCTGACCTTTAGGTTATTGCAGTTTCAAATGGAATTCTCATGAAATGAAAAAGCAGACTAGATCTATGAGATGCTGTTTAATCAACTATATGTATTCATTAACTCCTACCAAATGGAAAACACAACTCAATGAAATTCAAAAATTCATATTACTATAGTGCATAATCCTATGCTGTAAATCTTTGTGTTACACCAAAACTAGCTTTGAACTTTTAATATGTCTTTTTTATCATCCATTTAGGTTTCAATTATTTTTATTACAGCTGTATAGATATTATGTGAATTAATTTCAGCTGATAAAAGCTCACAGTGTTTTTGACTGAAAGATCAATTTTGGTAAGAATCTGCATAAGAATTTTGAGAAAATGAATCTTCCAGAAGAGTAAGATTGAAAGCTACTGAAAATTAAAGATATTCTTTGGTGAATATTGTGGCCTACACCTACTCAGTCAGGAAGTTGAGTGGTTTGGATCCTGTGGAAACTTAAGCACCTGCATGCTTACAGCATGAAGAATCCCAAATAATGCTTTTGCTGAAAAAGGGACCAAGAACATCTCCATCCCCTAGAATCCCAGAATCGCAGAAGGGTTTGGTTGCAAAGCACCACTGAAGATCATGCAGTCCAACTTCCCTGCCAAGGCAGGATCAGCTAGAGCACAACAAAAGGAGCAGGAACATGTCCAGGTAGACTTGGAATGTCTCCAGAGAGGGGAATTCAGGGGACCTCCCTGGGAAGCTCTTCCCATTCTCTGCCACCATTAATATAAAGAAGCTCTTCCTCATATTGTGGTGGAATTTCTTATGTTTTAGTTTAAGGCCATTGCTCCTCATTTGCTCACTGGTCACTGCTGAAAGGAGTCTGACACCAACCTCTTGGCACCCACCTTGGAGATCTTTGTATGTACTGATGAGCTCCCCTCTCAGCCTTGTCTTCTCCAGACTGAAGAGACCCAGCTCCAGCAGTCTCTGCTCATAAAAAAGATGCTTCAGACTCCTCATCACCTTTGGGACCTCTGATGGACCCTTTCCAGTAACTCCTTGCCTTTCTGGTATTGAGGAGCCCAGAACTGGACACAGAACACCAGATGTGGCCCCTCTAGGGCTGAGGAGCAGGATAACCTCCTCACCTGCTGATCACTCCTCACCTGCTGATCACCTGCTGATCACACTCTTCCTGATCCACCCCAGAATCCCACTGACCCTGCTGGACACAAGGACATGCTGCTGGCTCATTGTCAACCTGTTATCCACGAAGAATGCCAGGTTCTTCCCAACTGAGCTGCTCTCTCTACACTGAACAGAGTACAGAGCCCTCCAGGCTGATGTCAGTGGGCACAAATTCTGTCTGATCTAAGAGCAGGATGGCAGCTACATGTTCCCACAACTGTTCACCATGGCTACATCAACTTTACATGGGAGGGAACAAGTCAGCTCCTTGCCTCTGTAGGGCACTTCTGGGGCTTGGGACTGACTTGTGTGTAACCCATTGGCACAGGTCTGTACTCACATTGCTGAGATGTGCAACGCCACTCTAAAACCTCTGAACTCCCATAACAGTGGTAGAACTGCTTTTTACATGATCCCTTCCTTAGTTCAAAAATTGTTGGCTTTCAAACCTTTTCTAAAGCTGAATGCTGTGTATTCAGTGTATTTTCATCTGCGTAATTTTTTTTTAATTTTCAGCCAAATGTCTTACTAAAATGATTTATCATCAGAACAAATCCATCAGTGCAGAAACACTAATATTAAAAACAGAAAAAATATTATTGGCAGGGAGAATTTTTGTCACAACAACAAGTAGAGAAGATAGAACGGTCAAAACAATAGCTAATGAGCAGCAAAGGATACATAAATAATACAGTATTACCTTTCAAAACCCCCATTTGTCTAGCATTTGCTGGTATGACAAAGATAATATAAGGTTTAATTTTTTTGTGATACATTTATCTGACAATTTTTTCTTGAAATCTACATTATTTCTTTCAGTGGTGGAATCTAGTCCTGATTTTTCCTGTTTGTTTTTTTTTTTTTTTTTCCTTTAAAAAAAGAAAAATAAAAGAATCAGAAAAAAAAATGAAGGCTTTGAAGAAAAGTAAATAATTCTCATGAAAAAGTCTTCATTTAAACAAGTAAAAAGACCTTTGCCTAGTAAAAGCTATTTAGTTTATGTTAACATATTTTTAGGGTATTTTTTAAATTCACAGAATCATAGAATTGTTTGGGTAGGAAGGGGCCTTAAAGACCATCTCATTCCAACTTCCCTGCCATGGGCAGGGACACCTTCACTTGACCAGGTTGCTTCAAGCCCCATCCAACCCGGCCTTGAACACTTCCAGGGATGGGGCACTTCTCTGGATAATCTGTGCCAGTGCCTCACCACCCTTTTCTTTCTGGCATCTAATATAAACCTGGTGGTTTTTTTTGGTTGATTTTTTTTTGGTTTTTTTTTGTTGTTTGTTTGTTTGTTTGATTTATTTTTTTTTTCCAATTGAAACTGTTTCTCCTTGACATATCACTATCTGCCTATGTAAAAAGTCCTCTGTTTAATAAGCCCCACGTCAAGTACTAAAAGGTTTCAATGAGATCTCCCCAGAACCATTTCAAAATGATTTTCTGGATTATTTTTTCCCCTTACTAGCTCAAGTCTTTCTAGAAAATAATTCATATTCTCTTAAGCCTCTCTGGTGTTTTCTTGATAATTTTCTAAGTCCCTTCTTCTTGTTTTTCCTATGTAACGTTGTATATTATTCAAAGTAACTGCATGCCACCTATTTCCTGAATCACCAGGCCATTTTTTTTATTGCCAGATGGATGTGATGATACAAAGCAGAATACCGGGAGATTGCAGTAAAGGTATTTGGGGAATATTATTATTGAAGTG
Source organism: Urocynchramus pylzowi (assembly GCA_013397555.1). Classification (NCBI taxonomy): domain Eukaryota; kingdom Metazoa; phylum Chordata; class Aves; order Passeriformes; family Fringillidae; genus Urocynchramus; species Urocynchramus pylzowi. The sequence continues at coordinate 484,239 of VZRH01005654.1, read as the reverse complement.
TTTTGTTCACTCTTTCTTAGCTTGAAGCTACAATGAACCCCCTCTGAGACACATTTGCCGGTTGTGGCCACACTACATCATCCTGAAAGATTATAATCATGGGTTATAATTAATATTCTGTCATCTTTTTTAAGGTTTTTATAGCAGTCACTGGAAATGAGACATCCTAAATTTCTCTGAAGTCAAATTTCATAGTTCATGCATTAACAAATAATAGCAGTAAAATCTCTCCCTGTACCCTTTGCCCACTGCTGCATGCAAGCTATTAATGCAGATGAAACTTGTTTCACTCTCAGAGACCTTGGTGAATAATTACCTTTCAGCCCAAACTTGCCCTTTATAATCTTTTTATTTCACTTTTTTTTTTGGAAAATTAGTCTCAAAATACTTTTGAAACATATTTTGCTTCTTCTGGGCACTTCTGTAAACAGGACTTGCATGGATCACAGAGGCTTGACATCAAACTGGTGAGGTCAGTCTCAAACAACTAATCTTGGTGCAGCAAACAACACATTCCCTGATGTGATGGGAAAGGCTTCTGCACACTGCTGTGGTAAAATATATTTTTTTACAAGCATATATTTAACTACAGTAATTCTGTATTCTACAGAGTTTTTAAATTGCCATAATGAAGACATCAGGTATTTTCTGTCATTTATCACCTGTTCTCTGATAATTTTATACAAATATAGATATGACAGAGCGAGCTAATATAGATATGATTAGAGCAAGCTAACCATAAGGACAGAGATGTACTGCTCAGAGATTTAACATTTTTAATGGATCTGTGAAGGGAAATGGGAACACCAGGTAAACAACAAATACTATCTTGTAACATGCTTGCATGTCCTGTATTTAGTATATACTGACAGGAATGTGATCCTCTGTTCCAGTTGTCATTTATGCCACAGACTCAAGGAAAGGGGGCATTCACACCTTGTCCTTTGGTCTGCCCAAGCTTCCATACATTAACATCTCTCCAAAGGCTCAGGCTCTCTACCATGGCAAGCCCCAGGAATGGATATTCCCCCCCACTCCCCAACGCTGTCACTATCACTATTGCTCTCAGCTTAGATAGCTGAAACTTGCTCCATTTCCAAAGTCAATTAGTATTTATTGACTAAGTACTGTTTACCTCCTGGTTCTCTTTCATCCCCCACAAATTTATTTGTGGAGGATAGGGAACCAGTTACTAGTTCAGTTGTGCTTCTCTGTTCTGCTTTTTTTGCTTGTTTGCATTTAACATCTTAGAGCAGGGCAGATATGGGCCAGAGCTTTTGTGTAAACACTCCCCATAATCATCCATGTTTGACTTGTTTTCTCAGCACATATCAGTGTCTTCTATTAAATCAGAGCTGAGCAGACACTTGAAGAGGTGTTAGGGTGGAGGAGTAAACACATAAAAGACATTTCCCATTTTACCCCCATTGTCTTGAGCTACCTCTCTGCTGTAGATGAGAAGATGTAAACCTGACCACTTAACACAGGTGTACAGCTTTACATCCCTAAATCATTTGTAAAGTAGTTGGGATAGTGTGGTCAATAAAGTCAATATATTTGTATTATAGAAATAAACCTGTTAGAAGTGGCCCACGTAGCAGGCTATTATTTTCCTGAAAAGACACATCAAAGGGAATACAAATAAATCATAAACTTTGCCTCAAGGCCCCTTCTGCTGTGTTGTGTTGCAGCTCTCAAGGCTGCAGGTAGGCTGCTTTGCCTACTTCCAGCCTGCAAAGTCTCCTGTCTGCATCTGGAAGACAACAGACCCTTCAAGTTTTCATAGAGCCAATAATCTCTGAGTTAATGATAATGACAGTCAGTTCTGTTTGGAGTAACATGCATTCATTTCAGTAAGATTTGGGTATGAAAATGAACACAGTTTCTGTCTCACACATTTTTCTTTTGCTTGTTTTTGTTACAATATTTTTCTGCCTCTGTAAATCTGATACCCTCATTTCCACCCCCCCATCCCACTCATTCTCTTCCCTTTGCTGATAGTTTTGATTCTACAGTTTTCTCTGTCTTATGTCTCCTGTTTGAACAAAGCATCTCCTTTCTTCTGAGATTCTACCTTCTGCTTACCTCAGAAGTCTTCATTTAAATTCCTTCTGTGTTCTCCTTCCCACCTTCTTCTCTTTCATACACATTGTTTTGTTGTTCCACTCACATTATGACTCTGTCATCAAACTCAACTTCTCCACCCTTTCAACTTCCCTGAATCTGTTTGCCAAGTTCTTTGTGCTTCTTCCCGATTGCTTTGTGTCATTTTTACAAGATCACTACATCTTAATTGCATCTTTTCCTTTTCAGCCCATCCTTTACAGTGAAGATAAAGGGAGAAAAATTTACTCTCAGAAGGTGGAGTTTACATCTAGAGAACAGAAACATTTGCAGGAGAGAAAATTTTCAATGGTGTAAACTGAAATGTCTCACACTCTGAAAATGTCACTTAGCTGTCCTCATTTTATAAGGTGTTTTAACAGGCATTTTCTACTTTGTTGCTTATTCAGATGGTTAAATACAGCATTGTTTCATAATTTGAATTGCCCATACTATACTCCTTCTCTTAGCTTTCAGTACAAGTTGTTTACCATCTCTACATATACATTCTGTTTTCTTGTATTTTCTGTGGTTTTGCTGCAAAGAAAAAGGAAGAAATTTATGCTGTTTTCTGAGTATAGCATTCTTAGGAGGAGCTATGTGACTTCTGCTTTCATTTTTTTTTTCTTTTTAACTCAGAAATACAGTTTTCTTTTTACCATTTAAACATCAGGACACAAAGATATGCAGTAAGTTTAGATTTTCAATGTCCTCTTAAAAGGTCTTGTTCAAAAGTCTATGAGAGAAAGTACTTATCCACTTTCATGGATACTTTACTAGTCAAAATGCCCATACATTGAGATCAAAGAAGAAAGTTTATTATGCCCTGAGGATGCCTTACTAAAGATTACCATTATTTTGTCAGCTTCTTCTTGTTGAAATAAAGTGCACCTTAGGTTATGTATTTCAGTACATCTTTACTACTACAGAAGAAATAAAGCTTTAGACTTAGCAATAGTCAACAGAAAAAGTGGTATTTGAACTGTAATATGAGTGTCTTGAGCTGTACCTAGAAAGGTGGTAGAAACTAGTGAAGACCCTTGAGACCAGGGGTGATACTGCCACTGCTAAAGGATGACTTAAAGTAGGGAAGAGGCTGTGGAAATTCTCAAACAACAGGTATACAATTCTTGTAGTGAAAGATTCTATATCATAAAAATCATTTAAAATTATAGGTGGCAAGATGATGCCTGTTTATAGCTTTTATTTACTGAGCACTGACTCACAGACTGAAAGATAAATAATGAGACTGTCAGTGTGTGTTAGGAGACGAAAGAATTATAAGAACTTTCTTTTTTCAGTGAAACCCTTTGAAAACCTCTGCAACATTCCTTTCATATTTTTTTCTGTTTTGCATTTTAGTTATATAAAGTAATGAAGATAGAAAAGGCAGGCTTGAATTTTGTGACTGAAGTAAGCTAGAATCCCATTTGGAAAGTCATAGAAATTATAAGATGAAGCTTAAAAATAAAGAAATGCTTTCTATGAATTTCAAGACAATCTCCACAACATTTCAAACTACGTACAAACACTGACAATGTTGTGTTATCAGGGTCCTGAATAAAGTCTCTGGCACCATTAAACGGTCTCTGGCACCATTAATGTCCAGTGTATGTTCAAAATGGATATTAACATTAAACTTATTACTATGGATGGAAAATACTGTTAGAGAAAAAAGATAAAAATTATTGAAATGCAAATTCTACCTTTGAAATGAAGGGAAAAGTTTAATTAGAGTCATTATTTGGGAGCAGTAAACACATCCTCTTCATCCTTTGTCTCTCACATATTTTTTGGCTATTTTGAGCAATGTTTTGCTGGGAAAGGATGGAACTGGCACTAAAGGTTGCCAATATAATTTTCCTTCTGTGATGGGTAGTCCAGAAGTCTTTTTTTTTGCACCTGGGCAGTGATCACCATCTTTCTGCAACCCTATGCCACCACTGCAGGACCCTTTGCTCACAGGTGGAGCTGTTCCTGCTGCCATTTACCTCTCCCCTTCCCAGGAGTTTGTCCTCTGCATCAGAAAAACAAATATTTTCTATCACACATTTTAAATACCCCAGAATTTAAAATCACCAGGAATTTCTTGCCAAAATATTGCAGCAAATTTTTGACTCACTGTAGGATGGCAGAGTGGGGGCAGAGCAAACATATGGATGTAAATTTTAATGTAATTCTCCATCATCTTTGTTATACTCTGATCTTCTGCATGGATTTTTTAATAAATTGTTTGAAAAGTTGTTCATCTGACATTTTTTTTCCTACACAGTGGTTACCAATGCTTCTAGACAATTAATTATGGATTAGATGTAGTGTTTTAGTAGGGGCTTATTGAGAAGAATAATTGTTTTTTTGATCATACAAAACTAAAAAATATGTAGCCAAGATAAAATACATGCAATTTTCTGTGAAAAGGCTTGTGCTTTTGAAATGCAAAAATTTTCATGTTTTTTCTCCTGCAAATACTATTTTTAGCTACCTAAGACAGAAAATCAGAACAACTCACATTTAAAATGTAATAAACAAATGTTTCTCATTTCATTTTCCTTTCCGAAAATCCTTTTTTGTTATGTTTGCTCCAAAGTTTTGGAAATGAAGTTTGCATTTCTATGTAGAAAAATTACTATTTAGAAACTCACCATATTTATTTCCTTATGTACCTTTTTTTTTTTGGCAGACTTTCAAATTCTCAGGTGGGCTGTGGATTGAGCATGGAAAACGTCTATTTACAGGTTTTTGTCAGTCTGCATGCCTTTATCCTAGATTATAGCCTTTTTTTTTTTTTTTTTTAATGTAGAACTTGTAATAAAAGCATCCTTGCTCTCTCTATTATGTGCAACCTCTTTCAATCTTAGCTGTTTGATCAGCAGAGATGTTATGGCTTGGGGTTTTTTTCCTTAAAGCATTTTTTGGGAAGAAGAGCCTGCTTTGGCAGATGTGCAAAGACAATCATTCCTCATTCCCATTTCAGCTCTGGAATGCTGCACACATTTTGGTGCAAACATCACATTATGTGGACTGTCTATAAAATGCTAATTTTATTATTATAAGAAACAGAGAAGCAGTGGTGGCGACTGGTTCAATGACAGTAAACTGACTCATATTTAAAATATCTGCAATAATTTTTCAGGACAAAAATTATAATTCATTGCTATGTTAAAGTTTATTAACATTACTACCTACATGGTAAGAATAACAAAAACAATATTTATAAAGTAAATTTAAATGTAACTTAAGAATTAAGAGACAAAATAAAATCTTAATTTACACTTATGCATGATATACATTAATTTAATTCCTACAGTGTTTTCTAATATTATTACAACGAAGGAAAACTGTTCTTTCTTGTTACTAGTTTAACAGATTTTATCTTACTAAGTGAAATACTACTACAAATAGAGTTTGCCTTATAAGTATGCTTAATTTTTTTCCTTTTTATAATGTAAACATTTATATAATACTTTGTTACATATTTTTTACCTTTCTCATTTAATGTGCCCTCTTAGCTTTTTAAATTTTGTTGACTATCAAGTTTAAATATTTTTTTGCTAAATACTGTTTTTATTGGATTCTTCTCACCTGTATGGATAAGAAAATTATTTCCAGTCCATTTATTCAAAAGAATTGTAGTCCACCCTTATAATATTTTAATTATAAATTATAATTAGTTTATTATAATAAATTGCATTATATTTTAATATTATATTTTATAATTATTATAAATCACTATGATATTAATAAAGTATATTCTGGTTTATTATTATATATTATAATAAATTAATAAATTATAAGATATAATTAATTATAAATAATATATAGTTATAGATTATTATAATAGCTTTGAAACATCACAATGCTTTTAGCCTGTGTACCTGCTTAATAGGGGATATTAGCTTTATTTCTGGACTGTTTTAATAACTATTATTATCAAAATTACCCAGACAAAATCATTCTATTCACATATTGAACTGATGTGGCAGAAATTATATGCTTGTCTGCTTTGGTTATAATGTTTGACGGCTCACTTCTCTCTGAAAAGTCAACAGACCAAAGGTAGACAAGAAAGTGAAAAGAACTGACTGTGTAGCTTAGGTCTTAAGAAACTAATATATTTTATAATACATGTGTTATTTACTTAAATCATAGAATCATGGGTTGGAAGGAACCTTAAAAATCATCTCATACCATGTCCTTCCACTGGACCTGGATGCTCAGAGCCCCATCCACAGCCTGGCTTTGGACACTTCCAGGGATGGGGCATCCACAGCTTCTTTGAGTAACCTGGCCCCACCCCCCTCACAGGGAAGGATCTCTTCCTACTCCTCATGTCTATTCCCCATCCTACATGTATTCATATTTACGTTGGGCCCTGATGGATCTGACTTGCTGTCTTGAGTTGCCATAGTTCCTTTGTAATGTTCTTCAGGTGTTCTGCTTCTGACCCGTGATCCCTTTCTAGGGCCTGGCATCTTTTGCTGTCCCTGACATCAAATTGGTAGAAGTGGGATGGACTGATTTTCCCTTTCCCCAGCAATTTCAGTTTTAAGCCCTCTTCACCTGTTGGCAAACCTTTTTTTAAAAAATACAAATAATTAATGGTGATAATGAAGAACTGCCATCTTATGTATTCAATACCTTGTCAGTAAATTAGGGAAATAAGTCCCACAACTTTCTATTCTATTTGTCAACAATTGGATCCTTCTTTTTCAGACCTCATATTACCTATCATCTGCTACAAAACAGCTGCTGTGAGAATCTCTGTCTGCCTACAAACAGACTTCCTTTAACATCTCTTTCAGGAGTTTCTTCATTATCTTCTTTAGGCTACCTTTTACCAATCTGATTTAATATCCATTGAACTACACACTGAAATGAGGAGAAAAAAACCCCTTCAGACAGCTTGATAGTTCAGTCAATGTAATTTTAGTATTGGGAGTACTTATTTGAAGTCAAACCTAAAAAGTAAGCAACTCCATGGGATGTGAGAGATGTTAAGGGTGTGTGCAAGTGTGCATTCCTCTGTATGGCCCTTTACATGTGATATCTATAAAATACAAAGTTTCCATTCTCTGTAATCTATCTCTCTCTTCTGACAGACTGTCACTTTGTTTTACAGTCAAAATGACAGAAACTTTGCAGTTAGATAGCGATGTTTCCTGGTTTTTCAGAAATCTAAGGCATTAGGATGACTTTTACCTGCCTTAGAAATGTTGGAGATGTGGCTTTTGTTACAAATTTTATCTGTGTTAAAGTGTGTTGGGAAGTAATTTGTGGCATGTGGTGAGTTGAGGTGTGGGGTTGATGTTGCTTGAAAAATACCTGCTGTCTGTGAAGTGCTTCCCTTCACAGTTTGCTTCAGGCTAAATTGAGCCACAAGTTTCTTATCTCCAGGCTTTGATTATATCAATTCATATTATTTCATAGTGAATTTCTTGAAAAAAAATGGACAGGAAAGGATATCTCTTCTGTTGCAGAGAAACATATTGAGTGACTAAGGTCAGTTTTTCTATATATAAATCTCTAGGAAACCTCATTAATTGGACAAAAGAAGGAGCACTTCACTAGGCATATGTGTGAAGTAAAAACTCCAGGAGAGGATATTTTTAGTATTCCAAGTATTTAGTATGTATCCTCTCCTTTTTTTTTTAAGGTGTTTTTTTGGTGGGGCTTTGTTTGTTTTTCTTTTTTTTTACTGTGCTGCTTAGGGAAAAAAATCGAGGTATTAAGAGATGATTCATGTAAACTACATCTTATTAATGTATCTTGAAGATTTAATCAGCAAGAAATCAAGCACTGCAGACTGTCATTCCTTTTTTATCACTTCTGCTTTTTTGAAGGTTGCTATTAAATTTTCCTGCCCAAGCTGTGTATTTGTTAGCCAGTGGTTTTCTCTGTGCTATGCTTGGTGCATACACCTCCAACTTACCTCTGTGTTTGAAATTCACCCAGCAAGAACTGCTTTCCAGCGTTTTCTATTTTTAGCCCAATTTTCCATCTGCCCTGTCAAGCTGAGTGGTTGTATAAACAATGATATGTTTTCCCAGCTTGGCTTTGATTCTCAATTAAAACACAAATACAAGGCAAAAAGGATACTTAATCATTTTTATGTATCCTGAATGTTCATGCACTCAAAGTATAAATTTTCTGTACAGTTCCCTGCAAGTAGGCAAATATAAAATATCAGTCCCTGTAGTTTCTGAAGGAGCATAACTTCATAAATCTGAAATTTGCTTGTAGAGTGAAGATCTTGATAAAGGTTGGAAAGACTAGCCAACCAATACATGTATGCTTTTCCTCTTCTCCCTCTCTAATCTTTTGACAGGAAGAAAGATCCAGGAGAGTGGCAGAATTGCTAAAACCTGCAGTGCATCGACTTATTTTAGCATAAGAGCTTTTGTTTTACCCTGTGTGTTCTCATAAAAGGAAGAGATCTTTAAGAGAACTATAAATATTAACTATTTTTTTACTGCTTTTCCTATTGTCCTTGGCTGTTTGAAAATATGAAGCAAAATGAAAATGTAAGAAGAATTCAAGCATGAAAGTGTGCCTACTTTTTCTGTTTGGCAAGCTAAGGCCAAACATCATTATCTCCTTGGTTGCTTCTGGATATTGCACATATTCTTAATAGCTCATGAGTTACGAATTCTCAAGGTTTTGATCCTCTATTCACATCAGGAGCCTGAGCTGGAAACCACTTGCGAAAATCTACCTTAGACTCAGTGGGTGGGAAAGGTGGTGCTGTGAGGACCATGCAGAGCATTGAAAGGGCTGTTTGAGAGGTGACCATGACTGCCAGGACTGCCAGAGGATTCATCTCAAATACTGACTGCAGCAACACATCTGTGTTATCAACACTATTTCCAGCACAAACCCAAAACACAGCCCCACAGCAGATATTATTAAAAAAATTAACTCTATTCCAGGCAAAACTTAAGCATGTAAATGAGCACAACTGTCTTTAACTAGGCAGTTTTTCCATTTCTTTTGTGAAAGCAAGTTTTGAAGCACTGTGTGTACAGCCCATGGTGCAATTCACTATTTCTTCATTTTATCCTACATTAAACAGAACTGGTGTCTCTCAAACTGGTCAGGCACAACCTAATACTTTCCACACTGTACTCTGTCACACTGGAAAAAATCTAGGAAGCAAACAACAGCAATAAAAAGATGGTTGTGATTGTCTGTAGCTGAAGTCCTCCTGTGTGGTCTCATAAAGGAATATTATCTGAGTAGAGAGGAAAAGGGAATGTCTCAGTGGCAGAAAAAAAAATAAAAAAAGAAAGAATTTTCCGATGATTCTGGCATTCAATACCCTTTCTGTTTCCTCACATGCTGCCTTCCTCACAACTGCATTTTTCTTCTCATATGTAGATAATAGTGTACTAAAAGCAACATTTAGACCAGGATCTGCTCTATAGGTCTTTGTGCTTTTCTTTTCATTTCAAATTGTGATTTTATTATTATTACAGTCCATTTCATACTATGAATGTACTACTAGATTTAAGTTAATTACTACAATTTTCCTGTGCCAGAATTTGAAGAAAATAAAATGGCATAGTAAATTAAAACTCTACTGGAAATTCTCCATGACCTACAAGTATGGGGATTAGACTGACATTACAAGTAATGAAACTATCTTTGAAATAATAAGATAAAAAGCAAAACCTGGATGATAAAATTGACTCAATATCGAATCATCTGTCTTTGGCGTACTGATAGAAGAAGGAGGATTTATTGATTGTTTTTAATGCATACAAAGGCACTGTGATATTGAATTTGAATATCTTACATTTGATGAAAAAGTTGAAGAAGTTGTCTGCTAGAAAGTGACATTACTTTCAAAGTGCCTTTTTCCCTTGCTTAGTAGCGATAATCAGATAAAGAGTTACTAGAACTTTTATAGTGCTTTTGAGATTGTGTGCCAAAGGAGTGTACTGATAAAGGTATGTTTCTAACTTTTCATTGAGATTTAGATTACCAATAAAGCATGTATTCCAAGATCTAGGGCAAATTCAGAGTATCTGAATACATACAATGGCTATAGACTTGAAGGTATTTAAGGCAGGCATACATGAAACTCAGTAAGCAACCTGTAGTTTTTTTAAATAGAGTTCATTCTTTAAACCTAGTTTATTTGTGAGGCGATTTTACTCTGCTGAGTCATCTGACCTTGGAGAAGAACAGCTGCTGATTTTCCCAACCCATAGCTATTTCTCTGAAACAGCTAAATTGCTGGCACAGTTTTGAGGGTGGACAATTCAGGATATAAATGGAATATGAAAGAGTGCATTTTCCTGTCCATCTCTTATGAATTTATTTCTTCAAGTTAAATAACCTTCCTCCCACCAGCATACAGATACAAACAGGGACCTGATTTATCTCAGTATCTAGTCATAGGTAAAAGTCATTGCTGGTTTCCATGGCAACTGCAGTTCAGTTATATTCATTAACCTTTTTCTCCTCCATAGTCCTCTTATTATTCAGCACAAAAAGCTTCTTGTCATATTAGCAAGATCTCTAATATTTATAGATTTTAATGATTTTTTTTCTGTCCAATCTAAAAATATTACTTTTCAGAAGTCTACCTGTTCACTATAAAACTTAATTTCAATGTAAAGAATTATTGGGGCTGTTCTTGAGCAGTGCTTTTGTATGCTGCATCTGTTACTTGGACATACAGCAAAAGGTTCTTTTTCCTTGTATTTTGACAGGCTCAACTCTTCAGAGTTTTTGTCTCTTAACAGGAGATGTTGATTCCACCAGCGCTTCTGGCACAAACCTAAAACACAAGAGAGCCAACATGTCAGTTCTTTTCTTGTTTCAGAAACATACAATTTATTATACAGGGAGAAAAGAGCTACAAATATTCTATCTCTTTTTTTTTTTTTTTTTTTTTTTTTTTTTTTTTTTTTTTTTTTTTTTTTTTTTTTTTTTTTTTTTAAAAGGCTTTTCTAATGAAAAAGGAACTGATAACACCAGTTGCAATCCTTCCCTGTATCACCACATAGGGTCTGAGCTCAAACTTCAGAAGGTATTTGCCTTTCACATGTCTTTATTCTGCTGTTTGTAGAGTAAAGATGGGACTGTATTTTCTTGGTTTAATGTGTTGTAAGGTTTGAAGTATTAGGTGTCTATGACTCCATTGCCAGAGCATGAGAGTATTACACACTTGGAATGGTTTTTTTCTTCAGTATTTTATATGTAGACATATATTCTCTCTGTGTGTATATACATAGGGCAGTAATTTTTTATAGCTTTTCTGTGCCTATCCATAAACTACTGATAACTCAAGCAAACTCCTGACATTACCAGGAGTAAACCAACACAATAATAGATCTGCATTTATGTTTTAAAAATGTTATAAATGGAAGAACACATGTTAGCAAAGTGACGTTATTGTTAAAAAATACAAGTGAAGGATTTTTCTGGCCTTACTGTAATTTAAAAAAATGTAAGGGAAGTACAGAGTTTTATAGTTTTTGGGTTTTTTTTGAGGGAATCAAACCTTATTATCTTTCATTCTGTAAAAGCAAAATGCAAAACTTGTTTGAGATTTTAATTACTATAATTATAATTTTAAAAGAAGAATAAGTAATAGTCGCCTCATTCAGAAATGTCACAGAGATGAATTAGGCAATAAACATGCAAACAAGCATAAAGACATTGTAAATTGTTGTGGTTTTTGTTGGTGGAAGAAGTATCTAACATCTGTTTCAGACACTCATCTCAAAAGGCCTTCCAATCGGTCTGTGAAATCACCACTGCAGGGCTGGAAGTATCTAGTCTACAACTCATAATTAATTAAATATACTTATTATGCCCAACTAATACATTTTCCTGTCAAACTTTTCCCTTCCACAATACACAGCATTCTCCTACTAAATGATTAAACCTAACTCCTTTATGTCTCCATGTTTGCCTGTGCTGTCACTGCATATAAAACTAAGTATCTCAATAAATTCATATTTGCTGTTATTCTAGGAGAAAGGTCAACTAGTACTTGGTAAATTCCTGAGGAATTTTCCATTCTTTCATAAATTTCTGCAGCATTTCTCCATTTTTTCCCTGTTATAAGGGGAATATTGGTATTGATATTCCTTCCAAATATTACTGAAGTTATATAAAACTAACTTCAATACAGCCTCAGGCACCTTTGGGTCTAAAAACTTAAAATCGAAATAAATCTGAACACGTTTTTGAGTTTAAGTAAACAAAAATCTCTTAGAAGTAGGAGGAGAAGGAAAATAGATGGAATATAAAATAATATAAAACACCTTTAAATTCAGAAAATGTGTTATACATTTATACAACACTGTTCAGCAGCCATCCACTAGAGAAAATAGCAATTACCTAGTAAAGTTGCATGCATTCTTTGGGTAGTTTACAGATTTATTGCTATTCCAGGGAGACTGAGATAATGTTGGCTGTGATTGTGTTCTGAGCAGGATCCTCTCAGGGTCTCTGACCAAATAAATCTATTCTCTGTACTCAGTAGCTGCCTAACTTTGGCTGCCAGTCCTCTCTCCTCTACCTTGCCCCACATTACTGCCTGCAGCTTATTAGCCCAAACCTCTGTGCCTGCTGCTCTGATAGGTTTGATTCCCAGCTATCTCTTATCTCAGCCTGCCTGTAGAAGTTATTATGTGATTGCATGCCTGCTACATTTCCAGATTTTTATCTAGTATTGTATATGCATCAGTTGTCAGGATGCAAACTGCATGTTAAGTGAATTTTAAATCAGACTAGTCACTGTTATGTACAATAGGAGACTTTTAAAACAGATTACACTGTTGCTATGAAATGTAAGGTGTGTAAAATTTTTATATCTAAATGAAAAGCATTCTTTATTTATTTTAGCCCCTCCCTCTCCCATATTTTTTTCTAGAAGGAAACGCTTTTCCATGAATGTCTCACCTTGTGCTAGAAAATATTTATTCCTTATATTTAGTCATACGTTGTCATATTTCAGCTCATGTTTTTGACTCTCATCCTAGCTCTGTGCACCTCTGAAGAGGATTTACCTCTATCTTCTCTGTATCCTCTGGTCAGATGTTGATAAGAAAGTCTGCCTGAGATTTTTCCTCTTAAGGCTGAAGAGGCCCATCTTCCTCATCCTGGAATTATCCAGATCAAATTAATCACTCAAAAAATTCTTCTGAGCTGTAGACTTGGAGGTTTTAGGCTAGAAGAGCCTTCAACCACACACTTTTGTGTCGCACACCTCTTAGATCATATCCTTTATGTTATTCTGAACAATTTAAAGGAGAAAAATTATGAATATGCTCTAAAAGGTGGATAAAGGTGAAACAAAAATTTATAGTTCTTGCTCTCAGTTTATTACATTCTAGGGTTCCTAGAGGAAGCACTGAAGGAAGATTATACCTCGTGTATGTCTAGCTTAGCAAAGTTCATTCTTCTAGCTGTCATTGTAAGATCAGTGGTTGATATTAAAAATTTACAGCTCTAGATCTATTTCAAGAAAGTTTTAAATTGTAAATTTTGTTTCAAGATGTCGATTGTCATTCAAGAATATAAATAACTTTTGGACTCAGAAGTCTGCATCTTGAAATGTGTACCACAAATCAAGATAGTTACTTAAATAGTTATGCATTGATAGAGGAAAGAAAACATTAAATTCCAGCTTTATGTCACTTTTACATGTGTTGCTCCATAGCTTTTTTTCATGGTCTTTTTTAATTTCGTTTTAAATATCTGCTATCTTTAGAATCAGCCTGACTCAAGGAAGTGCATTAAAGTAAGAATTGTTTGACTTCCAGGAAGAGCAGAATCCATGACAGCCAAGGGTCATTCCAAATCAACAGAAATAGTTTAAACTACAAATTCATAGACAGCTCCTGAAGATTGTGTGCGTCCTCTGTGGCACACATGAAATGCACAGAAAGAAAACTTGTTTTTTTCCCTTCTTTCTCTCCTTGTTTTATTCTTTCCTTCTTGCAAATGTCTTAATCAGTATTTGGAGCAGTTTTTCCTTGTTTGCTGCTGCCATAAAGATTAGTATATCCATGAAGAGAAATGCTATGGGAACAAACTTCTACTTCTAGTCAGTGATCCTTCTGCTGTTTAATATCTTATCTTTTGTATCTGAATTTCCTTTAATTTCCTTAGGACATATTTTTTAAATGAAGGTTTAGGACATGTGTTCTAAACCTTCATTGTGTTCAGCTACATTAAAGTTTGTTTCCTGTGGGAAGTTTTCTTTAACGGTAATATTTTCTTTACTTCATTTCATACTAACAGTTTTTTCTTGATATATTTCTCTTGCTATATGTAAGATATATCATAAAAGAGAATTTTATTCATATTACTTCAATTAGATCAAAATTACAGAAAAAACCTCAACTTTTAAGAGTGTTAGTAATTTTCTTCAACTCTTCTGCATGGTTTATGAAATAAAATAATTATACTTTAGCTAAGTAGTCAGTCAAATTGAAATAGAAATTAGTGGAAGGTTCACTGGTGATGTCTGAAAATAGAACACAATATTTAGAATGGAATGGAATTGAACAGAAAAGAATAGAAGATACTAGTTTAAATTGGAAAGGACATTCAACAGTCATCTTGTCCAATTCAGGGAGCACTTCAGAGCTAAACAGAAGTTCAGCATGTTGTTAAGGGCATTGTCCAGATGCCTCTGAAACACTGACAGGCTTGGGATACTGATCATCTCTTCAGGAAGGCTGTTCCAGCGTTATACCACCTGCTGGTAAACAAATGTTTGCTCATAGATTCTGACAGTGCCCTGATGCAGCTTTGAAGCCTGGTAACCAGGAGAGGAGCTCCACTCCTCCCTCTCTACTTCCCCACCTTTGGAAGCTGTAGAAAGGAGCAAGGATGTTGTCCCTCAGCCTCCTTTTCCCCAGACTAGACAAACTTGTAACCCTTAGCAGCTCCCCAAGGGCTGCCTTTCCAGCCTTTTCCCCAGCCCTTCACTGGACACATCCTTCTTAAGTGGTGGGCTCCAGAGTTCTCACAAAATCAAGGTGAGGTCACACTTGTGCTAAATACAGCATTCTATTTTGACATAATTTTGGGCAGGAAAATAAACCAAAGTTCCAGACTAAAAAAGATCTATAGAAAATCAGTTTATCAAGCAGATATGTTATTTGGTTTTCCTCCAATTTAATATCATAAACCAATATTTTCTAATGTATTGCTAGAAAAAATATATGAAGAGTAGTCTATCAACTAGGATTTATTTTTTGAGGGAAACTGTCCATACTGATTTTCAGATGCTTTTCAGAATATATTCTAACTGTAATCATATTTCAAATCTGTTTTTAAAGGAATGTTGCCTTTAAGATAATTGGGTTTTTTTCCTTTAAAAATGTGCATACTGGCTTTGAATGCAAGACATTTTCATTATCAATATTATTACTCATGATTAATTGTTGATGCTGCAAAGGCAAACTAATAAAAAAGACACCTTGAATTTAAATTTTTTTTGTAAATGCAGATGAAGCCTGCAACTGAAGAATTAGGGTTGTTTTCTTCCTCTCAATGCAGTCTGCTAATCACTCTTGCAGGGGGATGCTTCAATAAGGTGCTGAAGGAACTCACAGTATTACATACAGACTGTAAGAGAAGATTAACCTGTTAATTAATCTGTTTTCTTTTTAATAGTTCTAGAGTGAAATAAAAAAAAAAAAAAAAGAGGGAATACAAAATAAAAGGAATTTTTCCACCTCTCTGGTTGCTGAATGTAGAACTTTGGAGTGAAAGATGTTTCTTTCTTGAGAACATGATTGAGGTGACAAATGCTTCTGCTTTTAAAATCAATTTTAAAATAAGGAAAATTTTAAGAAATATCAAATAGTTCTACTGTTATTCAGAGTCCCATCAAACCTGGCCTTAAAGATTTCTGGGGACAGGTCATCCACAGCTTCACTGGGCAACCTGAATGAGTTCAACACGAGATCTTTAGGATTATTAAGGGATTGAACATCTTTCATATGATGAGAAACAGAGAGGTGGGATTCCAGCCTGAGGAAGTGAATGTAGATGCTCCTCTTCTCAGCAATCTGATGACAGGAACAAATTGCAATGGCTACAGATAGAAACACATGAAATTGCATGTGAATTCAAGGAAGTACTTTTATACTTGTAAGGCTGATCAAACACTGGGGCAGGTAGCTCAGAGAGTCTGTGAAATCTCTGACTGTGTGGATCTTCAAAACATGAGTGGACATGTGTTAACTGTACAAGCTGGCTTGTACTGATAAATAAGAAACCCAGCCCGGTTTCATAAATCAGGCCCTGGGTTGATAGACAGGGACCTGCATCTGTCACGTTCCACTCTGGGCTGCAGACATCTCACTGGTCAGGGATCAGACCAAAGAGCTGTCTAGAGCCAGGAGTTTTGAACTCCCTATATAAGAAGGCTCTCAACAATGAAACAGGCTGTTTGTCACATGGAACTTTGGTGTGTGTGTGTTGTCCCTGTCTCTGACCACCAACCCCACGGAACATGTGGATTTTTTTAATGTAATAGACATAGTCCTGGGTTACATGCTTTGGCTGGCCCTGCCTGAGCATTGGGTTGGACCAGCTGATCTCAAGAGATCCCTTCATTTTCAGTGACTCTGTGATTCTGTTTTCTCCTTCTACCTCATCAGCCCACAATTTGGTATTAATCTTGTTTATTTTCCTTTGGGTAAAAGTGACACAATCAGTAAAGATAAAAAACAAAACAGAAAAACATGCAAAACAAAACCAAAGGAAAAAAAACCCAAACAAGAAGAAGAACAGAAAAAAACCCACAAACCACACAAACAACAACAACAAAAACCACCAAAAACCAACAAAAAACCCAAAACAAAATAAAAATGAACAAACAAACAAAGAAAAACAAGTGACTATTGCATGAAACATAGGCAAACTTAGCCTTTCAGAAACAGACTAAATGATTATGGGGTCTAGATCAGTAGTCTTTAAACATGTTTCTTTCATCCTAGCGTGTGACCTAGATGCATCATATTCAGTTTGCTTACATTATATCCCTTTTGGGATTCTGCAGTACTTCCTTAGAGATTCTTGTTGGTCCTGAGGGTAGCAGAGGAACTCTGACAACAGTTTTTTCTTTGATTAAACGTATGCACAGCAACAAAATTGTAACATGTTTGAAAGGTATCTTAACACTCTCACTAGCCCAGATACTCTCTGTAGATGTAACCAGAGGGTAGGAGAAAGAGACTCTGGTATTTTTAAGGTAATTCATTGAGACATAAAGAAGTTTTTCAAATGTTCAAGAACACCTTAAAGATCACCTTGTATAACAAATAACTTAGAAAATCTGGAATCTCATACTGAAGATATTATGTGTTATACGTGCAATGGAGCAGAATAAATGGCAACATTTTTCATAAATGAAATATATTTTCCTTTTGAGGTTAGACCACCATTCATTTTAATTTAATCAATTTAATTAAATGGAAATAGTGGCATAATCCCTCAGGGAGTGTGTGCTTTGCTTATGAAGTATTCCATCAAAAATATTTGAAATCTGAGCATTTTTCCCTAAGTAGATGTGAAGAGCATATTTAAATATGAACTCCCAGAGCTAATGTAATTTCCTGGCTGTGTCAAAATGGAAGGTTTTGTTGAGCAGAGATGGGATAAAAACAATGGCCACAGTAAATTTATTTGCATATAAAGTTTTCTTATAATTGTATATCGCAATATCAGAGTGATTTACATGATATTTTCTTGTCTAAATGACACAGTAAGCATTACCTTAGGAAATTACTTTAAACTTCCTTGAGATCAATTTATTGTAGTAGAGAGGATAAAGTTCTCAGAGTACCATTTGCTTGCAATTCAGCAAATTATTATGCAATTTGGCTGCTATTTTCTATAATGATACAAAAGTCTAAAAATAACATTTTCTGCTTTAGAGGTTGTTGGTAGGGATGTCAAAATTGTAAGTCATGGTACTTACAGGCTGTTAGTAAAGAGTGTTGAAGTTTTTAATATATTTTTTTTTGCTTTAATTTCTATATAAAAATTAAAGTTTTTTTCAAAAAAGAAATTTGCTTGAAGCAATCATTTGGAAGACTAAGTTTTCAAATTACTTAAACACAAAGTTAGAAAAATTTCTTTGTTCTTCTCAGTTATAGTTTGCAGAACAAATGAGACAGGCCTTGGTATAGAGAATAGAATGAGCTCTAAAGTGAGTTTCAGGAATTTTGATTTGATTTAGCTCATCTGTATATACTCTGAACAAAGAGAGAGGAAAATGAGAATGGAGGAGCACAAATCTCCATGGGTGGAATCCAAATAAGTGAAACAAAACATCCCTGACCTGTAAACCAATCTTGTCTCTCACACCACCAAATTTTCTTTGCAAAACTTAAAACTTTTGTTCACAAGGACATGGCAAGAATAACAGATCTGGTGGAAACATTTTAGAATCACAGAAACGTTTGGGATGAAAGAAACCTTAGAAGGTAGTCTGACACAGTTCCCCTCTCAGAGCAGGGTCAGTTTTGACACTACAACCAGTTTTTCAGGGTCATGTATAGTCAAATGCCACGCATCTGCAGGGATGGAGATTCCACTGCTTCTCTGTACACTTTTGGATATACCTGAACTAGTCTAAGTTATTGGGAAATTTGACTAACTTTAACACATCATTTTCAGTGAAGCAGGACCCAATATGCTGAAGACACACGAATGCAATATTTTAGAAGTACTTTGCAGAAAAGATGTATATTAATGTAAGTTCACATCAACACCTTGACATCCTGGGCCTTATTACTGCTTTGGTTTGTGTTTGGCAACTAATTCAGTGTGGGAAGTAACTAGTGTGAACTTATGATGCTTGACAAAAAAGAAAAAAGGAAGTTATATAACATATGAGAGAGCCTATCTGGTATCTCTCCTGCAGTATTAAGAAAAAAACCAGACAAATAATTGTCAAAATGCTTGGTTTCTAAGTTGCATGTGGCTTGGTTTTCTGTTTTTTGTGAAGGTTTTGCACACTGCCCTCTTTAATATAACATTTTTAATAGGAAAAAGTACCTCACACCCAAAAACCCCAAGCCTTCAGTCCCAGTAATTAAGATGATAATAATACTGTCAGTGTAGACACAGAGCAGAAAACAAGTGCAGCTAAGGAAACTATCACAAAAGATTTTGATGAGTAAAACCAAAACTACACAAAAATATCTGCTTTATCCCTGCATGGATCTCAAATGGATCAATAGTCTCTCAAAAAAGCCTGATGAAACTATGACTACATTTGACTTCTGGAAATGTCTTATGAATAGGAATGATGTTTACTGTGTGTTGATTTCAGTCTGTGTTTAATCAATGCTCTAGAAAACAGAAAGAACAGATGTTCCTTAAGGACACCAGTAACATATGGGGCTTAAGTCAGAGGCAAAGAGAATTGGGACTATGAATTACATGGATGACAGTAATTCCTTTTCCCTCTTGACTCCTAGGTACTTCTCTTGCTGCTTAGCATGAGCAAGCTTTTAATACTGAGCTTCCAACTCTGTAAGACATAGTCAAGTAGCAGGCTGTTTGCAGGGTAAGAAGCCCCTGGAGATCCAGTCCTTGCCTTTGAGTATTACTGTAAACTCTGCACTTAGATTTTAGTGAAGTATATTAAGACATCGTTGTGGTTTTACCCAAGACAAAAGTTAAGTACCACACAGCCCCTCAGTCTCTGCCTGACACCACTCCTCTGGCAGGGAGGAGAATTAGAAAGAAAGGACAAAAGAGCAATCAGCCCCTTTCCAGGCAATTCCTCTGAGTTTATACATTGTACACCATACTCTGTGGTGTGGAATATCCCTTCAGCCATTTTGGCTCTGCTGTCCTGGCTATGCTCTCTCCCAGATTTTTTGTGCACTTCCTCACTAGCAGAGCATGGGACACTGAGAAATCCTTGACTTAGGGTGAGCACAATGTAGCAACAGTAAAAACACCCATGTGTTATCAACATTATTCTCACACTGAATCCAAAACACAGCACTGCACCAGTTACTAAGAAAAAGCAGCTCTGACCCAGCCAAACCCAGATCAGACACCTGCCCATAATTAGGAAGGGTGTAGCTGTGAATTCACTGTTTAAACCTGAATAATATTTATTGATTTAAGAGAAATTCTAGAGTAATCTTCTATCTATGGGCCATTTTGTGATCCTGTCTTAGGTTTCTGTAAGATACAGCATTCTTCACACAGCAAGCTAGTGCTTGTTTGTGGGTAATGTCTCTGGAAGTCAGGATTATATGAATGTCTGCCTTCACTTGTTACTCAGTGTAGGTTTAAATTTTCAGCACTCCTTAAAACTGTGTCTACACATTTAACTTGTTCGATCATTTTGTGCTTACTTTTTTCAAAGAACTATCACTAATTTCTCTAAATTTGTCTACTTAAAACTTGTGTCTCTGGAAATTGCAGGGGAATGGGATGACATTTTTATGTGAAAGCTCCCATACCTCATACTAGTGCTGAGTCAACAGCTGATCATCTCTGTACTTGCTTGGGATTGATAGATTTTTCAATGGGGTATTTATTTAATAGCTAGATGTGTTATTGAATTGAACAGACATATTCAGAGGGTTTAGATAGGATTTATTTTCCTGCTTTCATCAACAGAATCAAAACAAATTTCTTCTGAATGTGTGATGCTACTTTTTATTTGTAGAAAAAAATGATGAAAAGTAAGAGAAATATATTGTATTAAATATCTTATGCTTCAAGCATATTTCACTACATTCTACTTGTTAAATTTGTTTTTTCTTTACATTAACTGAAGATTTTGTTGCGCTATCAAATTATTTGCCTAATATAATACATTTAGAGCAGCTTCTGAATGTTAGTGCCTTTAAATGCATAGCAAAAAATATCTAAATATGAATTCCTCATCCAATAAGCTTAATTAAGCATAATCTTGAATATTGGTGGGAAAAAATTGCTTAAACAATATACCCTCAAATCTTTGAATTAATTATATGCTCTGTGTGTACTTAGCCTGTTCAATCTATGGAAATTAATTTTTTTCTTTACTTAGGCTTTCTGAATGATACACATATTAGTATAATGGGTGTCATACTGAGATGTTAATAGCATTCCTGCAGGTTTTCTCTTTGTGGGCAAAATATTTTTAAAATTTTGCATATTATTCCACTTTCTTGTTTTGAACTAGGATTTTTCTCACTGGGGAAGACTTTACAATGCATTTTAATTAAATATAAATGCATTTAGTTCTTCATGATTCATAATTATCAAATTATAATTTTAAAACACATCTGAAAAATAATAAATCCTCCCACGCCATTCCCCTTGCTTTAATCCAGGGGAAGAAATAAAAATAGTCTAAGCAAAGTTACAGGGAGGGTTAGAAGACAAACCTGTTAGACACATCAAAGACTGTTAAATTGCATTGCAAGACCAAAAAACATAAGATGATCATTTGTTGTGGAGATAATTCTGTCACAGTTCTCAAGAGACATCATCTGCTCTTTCCATCTGCTCATCTTTGCGCAGCTTGGCCCTTGCTCCTCTAATGTGACTTGTGAAACCACAGACCTGTTCAGTGATGCTTTTTTCCTCTGGTATGCAACCAGCTAGAAAGGGTTTTGAAGTAATTGCAGGGCTCTGCAGTGATGCCTGAGCTGGCTCCGAAGGGATTAACTGTGGGTTTGGGAACATAATAGCTGTGCACACATTGAGGTACCCCAGCAACACATGAACTCCTCAGCTCAAGTATGCTAATTAAACTTGTAGAGAAACTGCTAATTAGTCTGCTTGGAATGATGCAGTATGACTGTTTCTGGGACCTGACATTCAATTATATGTATGGTGTGGCTTTTTGTCATACCAGGTTTTTCATATTTCTCTCTAGAGTGGAATAGACAACCTTTACCACATCCTCTTCATACTTTCTACTCTTTAATTCTTTCTTTTTTTTTTTTTTTTTCATGTAACTCTCAGACACATCCCAACATGCTGTGTGCCCTTCTTGGTTTTCACTTGGGTCTATTATTTCACTGCAAAAAAATTATAATTTTATTGTGATCCCGGTTGTTTTCTGTGTTTCTTCATCAGGTGAATACCATCTAATGCTCTGAAGACCACTGCTCATTTTTTTCACTAACGAAAGCAGTAAATGATTGGAAAAACTAATGGACAAGAGCATTGCTCTGCTGCATCTTAAGAAGGATAATACTGCAGGGAGAGCTTGAAGTCTTAAAAGATGAGGTAATCTAAACTAAAATGAGGAAAATAATTTTTTACCAAATATTGAGCTCTGGTACATATTGGTATGTTCACCTTGCTGTGTGAAATACTGTATGAAAACATTTGCTTGAATCAAGCTGTTTCTGTGTGTCACCTGAACAAATAGTACACAAAGGAAAACTTGAAAGCTACTATCTCGTCTAAGTCAGTAGAACAGAATTCTTAAAACATCTGGTAGTGTTTATGAAATACAGACTCACATTTAAGTTAATGGAGACTATTCTGCAAGATTAATAGAGGTTTTACCATTTTGCAAAGGACAACAGTGACCTTTGCAAACAATCTTGCCTGGGTTGTTTAAGGAGGAGTATTGTCCTAGGCAGACAAAGGATCATTCTCCTTTATTTGGCCATGTTTGAAGTACTGTGTCCATTTCTGGGTTTCTCATGGCAGTAGAGACCTGGACATACTGGAGAGAGTCAAGTGAAGGGCACTAAGATGATTAAGGGCCTGGAACTGCTCACATATGAGGAACATCTGAAAGAGCTGGGATTGATGATCCTAAAGGGAAGGCTCAGGGAGGGTACTATAAATGGATATAAACACCTGAAAGGAGAGTCAAAAAGACTCATCCAGGCTCTTTTCAGCAGTGCTCAGTGACAGGATTAGAGAAAAAGAACACAAAGTTAAAAACAGGAACCTCAGTCTGGAAACAAGGAGAGCCTTTCTGGCTGTGAGCATGACTCAACACAGGCACAGGTTGCCCAGAGAGGTTGTAATTTCCCTCCTTGGACATATTCAAAAGTCATTTGGATGTGGTCCAGGGCAATTGGCTGTAGGTGGTCCTGCTTGAGCAGGGGGTGACCTTCAAAGTTCACTTTCAACCTCAACCATTTTCTGATACTGCAAAATTATGACCTTATGGTAGTAAATTCTCATTTCCCTATCTAAAAAGAAAATAGAAATGAAATCTAATTATTATTCTGCTGTCCATTAATCTTTCTGGCTGACAAAAGCTCTTAAAAACTTGTGAATGGCACCACAAGTTTCATCAGCAATAGCGAAAAACACATAATCGGGGTGGAGGGGAAAGGGCTGCATGAACACAAGTTTCATATCTCAGCTGTGTTGTTGCTTTTGTCACACATAAGAGATGAATTAACACAAAAAGTATGAAAAGCCTCCCAGTGGCAGCAGTTTTCTCTTTAGCAAACAGTAATGAATGACAATCTCAGACATACTGCTACGAAGAGAGCCTCAAGCTCTGTCATGAGTGATCCTATAAAGCTTTCCCTTCCAAGGTGTTTCGCTGACAAAAATATCTTCTAGTTATATTGTGTTAAAGGAAACAAACCTGAATATAAACATGCCATGTTGCCCTGTTACTTTTAAACTCACATATAAAGAAATTTTTCACCTCAGTTTGTCATGTTTGTTCAGGGTTAAATCAATATCTGCTGTGTTGACTTCTTAAAGTTCAGTGGTTCTATTCTGTTTTAACTCTTCTTATACCTAAAATTTCATTAAATCCATAATTTTATTGAAATTAATCTCTGTCCATAGCAGAAGGGTTGAAACTAAATGATCTTTAAGGTCCTTCCCAACACAGGCAATTCTGTGATCTAGAAACATGAAATACAAAAAAAAATCTTCTCATTTTTGCTTTTTAAATCTTTGTATGTTACATTTTTACTGAGAATATTATGTTTAGATTGATTTTTTTTACT
This sequence comes from Urocynchramus pylzowi, assembly GCA_013397555.1. Lineage (NCBI taxonomy): Eukaryota > Metazoa > Chordata > Aves > Passeriformes > Fringillidae > Urocynchramus > Urocynchramus pylzowi. The sequence goes on along the minus strand of VZRH01005654.1, from coordinate 460,198 downwards.
CCAGTATAATATTATGTTCATAACTTCTTTATGTCAGCTTTCTTAATCAACAATTCATGCTTCAAGATCCTTCTCATTTGCCAAAATTATAGTTCTGTGAAATTCTAAATATATCTAATTGTATATATCTTTAAAATATCTTTACTACCTTTAGTATTTCTTATTCTTCTGACAAAATTTTAGTGCAGTTTTTATTATTTTTGTTACTCAGATGATAGTCAACTAAATTATTTGTGGCTGAACAAAATCCATGAATTGAGTCAATGACAGAGTTTTGAAAGTAGGATGGATATTACTTTTAGTGAATGAATCAAGCTAGTATGGCTGTCAATTTATTCCAGAATTTTCTTTGTCTCCCCAGGCTGTACTTTCCTCTTAATCGTACCACTTACTCTACTGGGCAGTTCTAATTACGACTGTTTTGTCTTGATTTATGGATACAAATATCCTCATCTTGAATGTACTTAAAGTCAAAAATAGAAAATAATTAATCAGTATCAATTAACAGTTTATGCTACAGAATATAATGAGAAAAAACTGACTTCTTACTGGTAATTGCTAAATATTGTGACAAATATTCTGCACAAAAAAAATCCTCTTATCAGCATGACATTGGTATAACAAATCAAAACAATTTCATGATTTCTTCAAAATTCTCAGAAGACATTTATGAATCCTCTGCTGATATATAACCTGGGTTAAAGAAAATACCCTGTATGTATTTTTGGAAATATAGAGTAAAATGGATTGCTAATCTCTCTTAAAAGATAAAACTCCTGAATATAGGTTTAACTTAGTGTATACCTTATGACATCTTTATGAATAGTTATTTTTCTGAATCAGATTCTATATAGAGTGTATAGTTTTTCACATATTAGTTCTCACCAAGCTAAAAATAATTGATTAGTTTAATAAGATTAAAAAATATGATCTTTGTATGTAGAACAAGGAGTTTGCATCATTTAGATTTGAATGGGAGATAGTAAATAAACATATTCTAAAGCCTAAAAAAAACTGGAAAAAATACTTAAAATCATTTCACAGTAGGAGATGTGGGTAGGCACACTCTCTTGACTCTCTTGACAGACTTATTCTGTCAACTCTACTTGTCACACAGGATTCATTAATTTCAGGTTAAGAGGGCTGACTCTGAAATAGTTGTCCTTTGAATTGCTTCCCTGTGTTCTCCATTTGATACAATAACATTAATATATATTTATCAGTAAGTACTTTTTAATGGAATTTACATGAGTATTGGGTCATTGTTTTATTGGCTATCACTGATCCTCAGTTTTTAAATCAAGAGCTTTAGAGAGAAATATTCATGTATTCCCTTCTCCTAACAAAATTTACAAGAGAAGCAAAGAAATTGAAAGTGCAGATTTCTTATCATCTATATTTTACAGTGTTGACAGGAAGAAAACACTGCCAAAAGAGCTGAGTCCTTACTTGTCTGAATTCCAGGCGTAGTGGTCCTCGCGTTTCAGATGGAACTAAAAATCTGATTATTCTTGTGGGAGAGAGACACTGAAGCCATTTTGCCAGGCACATCCTACTGGAAGTGAAGAGAGAATGATTTGGCCCATTATATCACATTTGAAGTGTCAGGTGAGGGGATAAGAAACTGCTTAAATTTTTTGGTCCATGTCCTCAAAAAACTCTGAACTCCCCAATAGGGACATTGAGTCTGTTTCTGAAAAGAATTTGCCATAGTATATTAAAGTGAAAAGACTTATGACATATTAATTTAAAGAATGTCTGAAACCTATTAAATTAAAATTATCATATTTGGTAAACAATTTCCTGCAGTTTCATAAGTAAATTGTTAAAAATTATATATATATATATAAATACATAATTATATATATATATATATGTATATTTACTTAGGTATATAAGAATATAAATATACTTAAACATAAGTATATATATGCGAATCTATCTACCAGTATGCATGCATACATACATACATATATATACACACATAAAGCATGCAAGTTTATATAAATATAAGTGTAAAAAATATAAGTATTCAATAAGTAAATTGCTTTAAAAACCCACAAGAAAAACAGAGGTTGTTAGGAGATATTAAGCATGTGGATTTACAATTATTTAAAGATTATATTTGAGACATGGAATTTTATATTTTCAAAATGAAGGAAGAGTGATCTATTGTGAAGGATTTTACTGGATGTAGTCTTTAAGTTCAGAAAAGAAATGGACTGCTGGGGAAATGATCATAAAAAATTTGATGCTGTTTTCAATTTCCAACAGAGTGTGAGAACAACAATACACATTTGAGTTTTTTCCTGATTTTTGTCTTTTGCCTTTCCTGTGGTGGCATATTTGTGCCTTGTTATGTTTGATCCTTTAAATTTCTCTTCAGTATTTGTATCCTGCTGCTAGATTTTTATCAGATTTTTATCCATCTACATTGTTAAAATGGTAAATTGCTAAATCCTGACATAAAAAAAATAAGTCTAGTGTTTTGATTTCTATGTACAGTGCAGTGTAATTTAGTCCCTGAAATCAGAAAGTGGATATATGCAAGTCATGATTTATGACTGTCAAGACATACTGGGAAGGTGTCTCATCCATATAGACAGCCTGGGTTATTTTCAGGCATTTCAACACATTTTCTGCAACCCTGTACCTGTACTGATCTAAAAAAGAATGAAGAAAATCAATGGTGGAGTTTTTTTATCATAGAGTTTTTGAAAGTTCTGATCTTTCATAAAGATCACTCTAAATTGCAAATTAAAATTTTGCTGCTTTTTAAGTAAAAACATTCAGATTTTATGCTGTACAAGATAAATGTTTCTTCCCCTCTGCAGTCATGGTTCTAAGCAGAGTTTCAGAGACATCATAACAAGTTGCATGCACTGGACACCTAAAAGGTTGTTTTGTCCTTATGCTGCAGCACAGTTTGCTCTTGTTTGGATGTATTTGTCATTTCAGAACAAATGACTAGAGGCAAGGTAGTCTTTTAGCTTTGTTTACTCCTCTCTCACTTCCGTAGCACAGCAAACAAAGTTCCAGTGATGGGAATTGCCCACATGAGTCAAGGTTATACACATGGTGAGTAGTGTGAGGGGCTGGGAGGAAGCAAGATAATTATAAATAGAGAAAAGGGAAACATCCTCCTCTTCCCATCTGCAGTCAGTAGAAGAATGTACAGAGAAAATTAATGCTTGCACAGCAACTGAGCGGGAGGCTAATTGGGATATAACAATTCACTGGGAAATTAACTGGACTAAAACTGATTTGTATTTTAGTATTTGATGTGTCAGCATCAAATTATTTTAGTATTTGATGTGGCAGCATCATTTGGTGTTGCCACATCACTCCAAATAATTTTGAAACATAATTATTCCAATGGAACTTGGGCTATGACCTCAGTTATTTTCTGGAAAGCACACTGGTTATAGCAGGGTCAATTTGTTGTGCCAGTCAGGAAAGCAGCAACTGTCAAACTTTGCAACGTGAAATACTCAACCTCAGTTAATTAACAGCATTGACTTAAATCATGACAAATTATCACTCAAATTTTGCCAAATTCAAGCAATATAGAAGCTTAATGAAAATATATACACAATAGCATACTGGAGATATTTGTATAATGTGGCTGCATATGTGTGCTTGCAGAATATGTAGGACTGCACATATTGTTCTGTGTGCAGTCAGCCCTAGTTTCCCTATGCCCATCTCTTCAAGCTTTGGACTAAAGGACAATGACCCCATTGAGGGCCAGTGCAGAAGAATTGTTTTCTTATGTATTTCTGTCCTGCTCTACTCCTGTCCTGCTTTGTTCTACTCATCCCCTTATACTGCAGTGCTTGTGCACTGTACCAGCGCAAGAAAAATGTAGCACTCAGAGAAACTTTTTGAGCAATAGAAGGTTCTGGATGGATCCCACCGGGACCATATGAAAGCCACTGCTCCTCCCTGATCAAATTAATTACTGTTTGATAAACACATGTGGAAAATACATTGATAAATCATATGAGGAAAATTGGATTAATAGTCTATATTTCTGTGCAAATGCCATGTTATTTTTTGTACACTTTTTCACCCAACGCAATTCTACAGACAGTGAGAGCTATAGATGAGAAACCACATAATGTTCATTCTTCTATAGTATAAATAATTCTTTTAAGTTACTCCATGCTTTGCACCATTAAATAATTTAAGAATGAAATTGTGGCTTTAAGTCTGGTATTGCAATGCAACATCACATTTTATCAGCACTTTCTAAAACTGAATGTATTTTAGTATGACCATCTGTAACAGGAGGATCTCTTTTTCTATCACAGCTCCTGAGCAAGGGTACAATAGAAATTCTGACACTGACTTAATTCCTACTGAGATCAGACACAGATTTATACACTCCTTATCTTCTGTCTCCTCTTCTGCAATCAGTTCAGATAAGCAACAGGTTTTCAACTTTATATGTTGATTTTTACCTTTCATGTTCACTTCCCTTCCTTCCTGTGCTCCATATCAAACCTCTTGCATCTCAAAGGTCATTTGGCAGGCCAGCCATAAAGCCTTCTGTAGTAACTAGCTAAATCAATTTTCCCACTGTCTGTAAGCCATAGTCAGCTTTGCATCTCAGAATACTTTTTAATGGTATTCCTTTGAAAACACAAAATATCTAAGTTTGATTTAGTACTTACCTAGCTTAACATTTTAGCTACTCAGGCACATCTATGTCTGAGAAAATACCAAGAAAATAATGACTTTCATCTCCACTGTATATTAGGAAAAAAGGTTTATTCTTTTTTTGTATTTACATACAGTTATTGGCCCTAAAGGTCCAATAAATGCACAGCTGGCCTTTTTAATATACAAATATGAAGAAAGCTCAAAATTAATGCTTACCAGATAGGTGAATCAGTATTTAATATGGAATTCCCTAACCAACAATATTTTTTTGATAAAAACATGACTAAGAAAATGTTTTTATCAAAAAAACCCCATTTTTTGATAAAAAATGTTTCAAAAATATTCACTTTGGCCCTGTTAAATCATTCTACTTTGTGAGTGTCTGTAGTAAGGTTTATACAGTAATGCTACTGATGTGAGCCTGAGTTCTGCTGTCCTCAGATCATCCTCTCAAAGGTCCCAGTAGATCAGGTTGAGGCCAGTGTGAGGGCGTCAGGGCAATTGTGTCAAAAAAGGTTGCTTAATATTATCTTGTGCAAAGCACTGCAATAAAATAACAAATAATAGTAAATCTAAAAAACCCCATAGATTTTATAGCTCAGAGGTGTTCACAGTGGTGTCTCAGCTACTTTATGGGTGAGATAGTGAAGAATGGCTCTGAATACTTCCCCATGGAGCAAATGAACTTAATTAATTTTGGTGGAAAACTACTTTCTTTCTCTGCTTATGCTTCTTTCTGTCTTTCTTGGATTAAAAAAAAAAAATTCTCAGTCTTTTAAAGTCAATTCATATGAAATAAATCATGAAGTAAACCCTCTATACATAAAGTTGATATGATGGAAAGGACCTTGATTTCAGCAGCTGGGTACTACTGTTTCCCAAACTGCAAAAGTGATCAGTACAAAAAGATTTACAACCTTTCCTTTTTAATAAAATTAAGACACAAAGAATATTTTTATTTTTAAGGTACTATTTCAAGCAATATGGACAGACACACTGACTGTGTTTATCAATAGGGTTGGGTACTTGGCTTTACTTTTTATGTCGCTTCTTTAATTTCTCTCACTGAATAAAAAAGTGTCATCTGCCATATGGTTGAGCTCAGAGATTTGCTTGAGGTGCACTTTGTAGCACAGTAGTAAGTATAAGTTGTCCTGTGGACTGGCTGAGAGAGTTCAGCCATGATGTAACTGGAAGGAAAAGTAAGACGAAGAAAAAGTAGTTTGTGCTGCTGCTACACAAACAGAGTTGAGATCTGTTGTGACTTCATGTAAGACAAAAGCATAGAAAAGGATATTTTGAGTTGCTATTGTTGAATATTTAATGACAGAACCAAGGCTGTAAGATCTCATGCTTTTTTTCCTCTAATAACAATGATATTTCTGCAGAGAGTTCATAGTGATAGTATGGAGAGTTGGATTTTTGGTGGGGAGGCATTAATTTGCATCTTATTTTATTTCATCTATATGAGATAACAAAGAATGTAAAAACCTCATTGACATGTTGTGCAATAAAAGTTAATTGTGACTGGAGAGTCTCAGAGATTTTTGCCTTTTAAAGAAGTTAGATCTTGCTAAAATTTGCACTCAGGTGTGAGACTTGCAATCTGTAAACAAACTTGCGGATTTGGTCCACTGAGGGTTGCAGATGCTCAGTGTTTGTCATGTATTAAGGTAGCTTTGGTTTTCTACCACTTTGAACTTCCATTCTGATGCTTTGGCTATTTCCTGGCCTTTCAAGTTTTCTCTTTGTTTTGGATACTTGTTTTCTGTTTAAAAACTTTCCTATTGATCCTTCTTCAGTTCTGTTTGAAAGCTCAGTAGGCCTAAGAGTGGTTTCTTTGAATCTTTTGACCAACTAAACTGAGTTTTCATCCCCACTTATCTTTAGTAAGCGATTCTTTGATAGGCTTTCACTCTGGCTCCAGAGGCTGCTTCTCTCTTTTTCATTCATTTCATGCTGGTGAAGAAGTTTTTTTCTTAGTGCACATTGCCTTAAGCTGTTGTGAAATGGATAGAGCCAGCAAAATAGTATCCACTTGTTGAAAATCATACTCAGTGAACCACAGTTTTCTTTTTTCCTTTTTTTTTTTTTTTATTCCAGGTAGAATAAAGGTATACGTTCTTTTCATTTTCTGAGGAAGAGCAGAAAAAATATACACATTCTTAGGATTTATTTTTAAATTCAATAAATGCTCTCCTAGTCTGTCTTTTGTTACTGTTGAAGACATTGTTAAACATGAAACTAGGCATTAGTGCTGTTGTATTTGTACTGTACCTTTCCTTTGACAGTAGTAGTAGAATTTACCAGTCTAGATTTTAGAATTAAATTTAAAGTGTTGTCACCCATTTAAAAAACTTGATTTTTCATCAAATCTCTACAGCAGGGGAAAAAACCACTGGATAAGGAAGTAGTACAGAATGCTGCTGAAGAATATTTATAGACTTCAACATCAGGAGATTGGCACTGCTGTGCAAATAAATAACATATATAACAAATAAATAACTTTTCAAACTGCATATGAGGAATTTAAGTCATTGATATATCATGTCTAATTTTAGTGTAAATTTCATCAGTGTAAGCAAATATAAATTATGCCAGCTGTCAATTATGAAATTGATGTAAAAATCACAGTATTATGAGATTGAATGTCTGAATTCAAAGTCATTTTATTATATTTGTCTGTTTACTGGCTAACAAGTGACAAAGCACATCTTAAATTTTAAACAGTAAGTTAATTTCTATTTACTAGCCAGTTCTACCTTCAGCAGTTCTGTTGAATAAATGGCATTATTTCTGATATACTCCATATAAAAAATTAGACTCACTTTTTTCTTGTAGTTCTATTTATCCACTTGTATTCGTAACGTCTTTCATGCAAAACCTTCTCTATAATAAGCAGGGGACATTGTGGATTAAAATCTCAACATCATATATACTAGATTGCCTGTATTAAATAAAGCAAATTCTTATAGAATATATTGCAAGAAAATAAAAAAAATATGTATTACTTAGCCCTTCAATGTTCAAACATACACTGAAAAATGTACAATGTACAAGGAAAAAAAAAGAAAACTATTTTTACTTGTTTATGGGCTTAAACTCTCTTACTACTCAAAAAACACCACAGACAATGTAACAACAATTGTTTCTTTTACAGAATTATGTAAGCAACCAGTGAACTTCTGGGATCACTGAGTTGAAGTCCCTGAATATTGTGGGCAGAAGCAGTCCTGAAGCTGTCATACCTGAAGCTGTCATTTTCCTCGGTGCTAGATTTGTTATGCAAAAACCAAACATAAGAACACCTGTAAATAAAATGCTGTCTCACAGAGAAACATGCCAGATGTTCCATCTCCTCCCTCCTCTATCTGTTGACCATTGATGAAAAAAAGAGAACTGAAATTTGGATTCAATGAAGAGTATAGATAGTTATGTAAAAATAGGCAAGAAAGTACTGAGATGTCTAAATAAGAATAAATAAGAAATAGTCAAAAAAATCTAGGTGGGTTGGAACCCAGTTCTGCAAGAAAATGTGATGAGAGATGGGCAGATGCTTGGGAGAGGTAGCACTGAAAGGGATTTCGGTGTGAGAACAAAAAACAAGAAACGTGCAACTAAACAGGAAAGCTGATAAAATAGAATGGATTCATAATTGGATGGATGGGAAGTTAGCTTAGAACCTCTGAGGTGTATCCACAGAGGAAGGATGTGGGTACAAAATCACAAGGAACCATATTTGACAAAATAGTTAGAGGAAAAAAAATGCTCTCACAAATTTTGAAGGAAAGAAGTAGCTTTTGACTCCCAAAGAAATGTTGGATATAGAAACTGGCAGTTACACCATGTGCAGTGAGCAAACCTGTGCTCAAACAGGACAAGTTTTAGTAAAGTAACATCAACGAGCTTCATGTGGAAGACTGAGAAGTTATTAAGGTCTTCCACAGACTTACAGGGTGTCATATATTTTGTCAGAATAAAAGACTGACTTACAGTGGAAACATCCTCACTGTTTCCTGTATCACATGTTTCATGAGCTTTCTAGAAAAACTTTAACTAAGTTTCTAAATGTAATTGCTGGCTCAAAGTAATATTTCCTGTGCAGATTTGAAATATGATTTTTTTTCTCATAACAAAGTTGGGGTTTTTTTTAATATTAAAAATATTTTTTTTCCTTCCATTTGAAAATTATAAATACATTAAAGACTGAAAGCGAAAATAGAAATCTTAGAACAGTGTATAAGAATAGTAGTGATTGATGGTGATAATAGTGTTTGTGGGACTATAGGTGCATTTACAATTTTAAAAATGTCATCCAAGAATGAGCATAAGATGATAGATTTTCTCTGTTAAATTCCACTTTTGTGTCTGAAAAAATAATCTTTTAATTTCATGGTTGCAATACAAATGGAATGTGAGGCTGAAATACACTTTTCTTTCAAAGAAATTAGTCTTTCTTCATTTGCTTGGTTGGTTGGTTGGTTGGTTGGTTAGTTTTTTCTAACTTTTTTTTTTTCCAACAAGAGAATTTCACTTATAAACTTATAAATTTAGTGCTGGAAAATTTAAAGTAAACACTGAGACTTTCTTAATACTGAAAGTAATGTAGAATAAGCATGTCCCAGATCTGAGATGTCTGGGCTAACTTCTGCACCTGTCAAGCCTCCAGTAAAGTCAGCAAAATCTTCCAAAAAAGGTCTGTTTTCATTTAGGCACAGGAACATTCTAAGGCCATAAAGGAAGAAGAACAAATAGAAAGGACAGCCAGTAAAATCCAATATTTTTCATTTTAAAGTTCACTGCAATTCATTTTACAGACAACCAAGAGACAAGCAGGCATAGGAATAATATACTGCATCAAAATGTTGTTGCTTGCTCTGAAGCAACCAGAAACAAGTTTTAGATGTGCTTCTTTACTGGCATTTTCAGACATATGAATAAGAATAGCATGTATCTTTCATACCTTATGAATGCTGAACTTATTGTAAACTTTTCAGAATGTGCAATGTTAAGAAGATATACAAGTTCTGACAGAAATGTGCATAATCTACTTGTGTTTATCAAAATATCTGTGTGATCATGTATGGCCTGGGAGCTTTAAAAGAATCTTTTTCTCTTTGAACTCCTCAAGCAAATACGTACTGTTCTTTAAAACATCTGAAACAGGCAATTTTGACTATTCATATTTAGCTCAGACTTCAAAATCACTACAGTCTCTGCTGTCTCATTCCTTCCTGGCTACGATTTTAGTTTTGACATATTGCTAAAAAATTGAGAAAATCAGAGTTTTGAAAGTTCTGACTGATGTAAAACCAGTGATGTGAGAAGAGGTCACTCAGGCATAGTATTGCCATTAAACCAAAATCAATCAGCTCAATGTTTGTCATGCAACTCTTCTTAAAATATTGCACCCACACTCATCCTGAGGAAGGAGATAGATACCAAATCCATGTAAGACAAAGGGTTCTTGTGGTGTTTCCATTGTGCTCTAAATTGAAGAGTCCTGAAAGTCAAATCATAGCTAAACAGGCAAAAATTCACCTGAACTGGCCCTTCATTATTTAAACTATTCAATCAATAATTTGATAGAAATGGAAAGAATTTTAGTTAGTAAATTATTTAATAAGAATTCGTTGCATAGTTATTTGGGCATACAACAGCTAGAGAACATTTTATAAGTCCTTAAACTGATTGCTATCTGATCTTATGTGTTTTTTGAAAAACATATATATTTTGAAAAAATGTTTTTTACAATTTTTTTTTTTTTAGTATTTTGGAAGCTTGAATTCATCTAAGATGCTAGAGATAGGTGAAAATACCTGAATTGGACCCAGTATTTTTTCCAAATTACATTAAGTTATTTAAATATTTGGTCATCAAAGATTTTCATTTACTATTAGTACCATTTAAGGTTCAATTGTTTTGGTTTAAACTATCTGCATATAGCATTCTATTTTTCTCTGATATTCCAAGAGATGCTTTCTGTAGAGATCATTTAATTAAGGTGCAGATGTTTTACTTTGTAAGGCTTTGGAGCTCAGCACAGTGGGTATTAGCATGCAGCTCTTAACCAAACATTTCATAAAAGTGTGTATCTAAAGAATTGTTCTCTACTCATATCTGACTTCTAAAGTTAATTTATCCATGATCTTAAAAATACACTGAGAATATCTGCAGATGAGGGATATTAGGTTAGAATGGTATTCTTCAGTTAGCATTAAACAGTGAAGCTTCAGTATTGCAGCTCCATATGCTAGGAATCAAGGGAACCTCTTCTAAATAAATATGTGCAATAAGTGCATTAAAGAATTTGACAAAGTATTCTGTGATTTATAATCCTTTGTTGGTAGGAGGGATGAGCCAATTTTCTGATTAATTTTTCTCAGGTTATTTGAAAGCCCTGTAGCAATGCAAATCTGTGAAATGCTTCATAATATATTAAGAATATGACATTTTTAATCTTCACTTTAGGGAGTCATCAAAATTTAGGACTTACTTAATGTGACAGGATTTGTATTGCTGTTATGAAAGTATTCAAGACCAGATGTAATTATGCTTCTTTGTGATATTTACCAAGGCACATACTCACAAATTACTCTCAGTTCCTTTAGCAAAACAAATTGCGTTTTTGTGCCAGTTGGGACTATTTTCAATAAGACACTGTTGGCCATGTAAGAAAGTACAAGTAAACTAAAAATATTCTACATTATGTTTTTTCAAAACTGTTAATTTTTGAGAGAATTATAGTAATATTAAAAATATAAATATAGCAACCTACTAGAGTTGTTTGAATGTAAATTGAACTTAAACTAGCATAAGAAATGATTGTTCTATCAGTCTACTTTCTAAAATGGGGTAAAGCAATTAAATAATATAAAAATAACAATGAAATCTTGTATTCATTGATTACCAGGTTGGAAAAGATGTCAAGGATGGAGTGCTGGCTGTGGGTTGTACAAATGGGGAAAGAATAAACAAAAACTGAAGAAAAATGCCTTTCTAGTTCACAATGCAGATTTTTATTTGATTTCACAATAATTATTTAAAACACAATATTTTCTGCATCACATTCTGCAGGAACAAAGTCTTCATTTCATATACTGTCAACTTTTTCATTGTAAGAGGGAATCAAGCCCACCTCACTTGTTCCAAAAATTAAAACAATTGGAGAAGGTTTTGGAATTTGTTCTTGACTTCTATACTCAGGCACAAATATTATAAAAAAATTCAATCAAAACACTCAGATGGAATTTATCAGATCCTCCTCTAGTCAAAATCACGGAAACTGAAGAAGATGAAATGTATCAAAAGAGTGCACTGGCACTGAAATAGATTGCATTTTAACACTTTCATTTTAATTTCCTTTCTCATGTGATTAAATGTTTGCAGAATTATTCAGCATATACAAAATAAGAGCCAACAAAGTGACACCTCATGTATTTGCAATCAAACTTTGTTTGGTGACATGTAGAGAATCTTAAACTATTTTACTCAGTATCTGAAGTCTGTTCACTATTGCACTGAGATTTTTTAGTAAAATTACTCAGTCACTGAAGAGAAAAAATAATCATAACCAATAGATTTTAGAAACATTTTCAAAAGAAATGTGTCTTAAGATTAGAATACTACATTATTCTGAAGCTAAAACTTAAGAAGCTCTCCCTGAAGTTCCTAAGAGAATGAATCTGATATCATAAGAAAATTAACTCAGCAGAGCAAGTTATTATGAACATGTAAATAATTTGGATGGCTTTTCTTGGGGGTTAAAGATCAGCAAGAGAAACATTTTTTCCCATCTCTTATTCTTTTGTCTCTCATTAGAAAAGATGTTTTCAGAGCATTATCAACTAAACTGATCTACTTCCCCCTAAAATTTCTTTAGATTTCCTCCTTTGTACCTAGAAGTAGAGTGCTGTGATTTTGGCTTCTCTGTAATCAGAGTTCTTAATGTGTCCCTCACTAATATTGAAAATTTACCCTACCTAAAAAGATAGTCTAATTGTTTAATGTTTCAATCATTATTCATATATCTACAATGCTTTGCCCTTATAATTTGTATTTACACATACTTATTTACACAATACTTTAATGTATTTTTATAGAATTTTTCTTCTTTGGACAAATAATTCTGTATTTATTTCCTAATGTGTAGTAGTGGTGGTTTGCTGAAATTTACTTTGATGTAATAAAATATTTATTTGGATTCAGATCTGAAGTAATCTTTTCTGAGAAAAGAGGTGGAAGGCTATTTTGATAATTTTAATTGGATGGAAACTTGAAATACTTGCAGTAAGTCAAAGCAAAGCTTGAATTTTACTTTTGGTCTCTATTATGATAACAATGAACTCAGCAAATTTCCATATTTTAATAGACAATGTTTCATGCCTAAATGACACACGCTTGATTATAAAAAGCAGTTTTCATAGGAATTTGTCATTAAAGCAGCCAGATGACTAAAAATAATTTTTTACACTAGCAAAAGACGCAAGGAACAAATAGTGAATTTTGATGTTGATGATGGCTGAATAAGTGACTACTAATGTTTCATTCAGTAGACTGAGTTGTCATTGTAAACATAGTTATTTATCTTTGAAATATTTATTTATTCATGAAAGATCCATTATTAAAAGGATAACTATTTATGAGTTTGGACTGATTTTAGAAAACAATTTCAAATGAAATAAAATGGAAACAAGGAAATGGGATTTTTGGTTTTTTTTATGGAGTAGACAACAGCTGTTTGCCTGATTAGCATTGTGGTTTTGGAGTGTAGTTTATTCTCCATTGTTTGCAGTGAAGTATTGTGTGATTTTATTCTGTGTTCTAGCCTGACTATGATTGCAATTTAATGTGTCCATTTTCAATCAATATTTATATTTTCAGATAATGGCAGGACAGAATAAGACATAAGCCCATCAGAGGACAGAATTCAAACTGAACGTTTAGGCAAATGGAAGGTCATTGTGGGGAAAAATAGGATCTACAGTTATATTTCTTCATTTTAGTGGAAATAACAAATGAAAGTTGTGACAGACTAAGCTCTAATAAAAATAAAGACATTACAGTGGACACACACAAGTTATTCCACTCTGTCCCCAAATGGGCCAAGTTCCTGCTGGAACATTTAAATAAGTTTGTCCTACAGGAAAAATAAAAATAACCAAAACCACCAAAAAACCCACAACAAACAATGAAATCCCAAGCCCCAATCTTTTAGCAATCTTAATTGTCCAAAGAGATACATAAAATCAACTTTTAAAAAAATGATGCAATTTAGTCTAAATACAAGATTTAGAGATTATTAATAGCAATATAAAAGTTGCATGAGGTAATATATACAAAAAACTCTAGAGCAAAAGGAAAAAATTAAGTCTAGAGAAAAAAAATTATCTTTTACAAGATGAAAAAAAAATCTATTTTACTTTGCCAGAAGTAATTTATATTAAATACCACTTAAAATATATGTTCTAATCACAAAAGCTTACATTTGAAACTTCTGAATATACTTGAGCAACAGTTAGGACTTGACAGGGATTTTTGGTTCTACTTTTTGCCACGAAATAAAATAAATTCTTTCCTATATCTTCATGCCTTTTGTTTGAATAGCTGTCTTTCTCTAGTAAATTATGAAAAATTACTTTATACTGAGTATATTCCTAGTATTTTTATAGGATTTCATATCAATGACTGGTGGATTGAAGGAATTTACCATTTGAGTTACTGGTCTCTTCTGACATTCATTCCTATCTGTTGCTCTTCCTGAACACTTGTTAATGTATTGGTTTGTTCTTTAGTGATAGTCTTGTTTTGGTGCTCTAATCATGAACTATTGTATTAGCCCAGAGCAAATAACATTTCCTGTATCAATGGTTCACAGCCTATAAACATAATTCTGAGACTTTCACACATTGTTCACTCTTCTTTCTTATTGTTTTTCCTTCTGTCTTTTATTTTCACTTATGTTTTTCCAAATGTATTCTTGAGGAGTAGAGTGGACAAACAGAAGATTATTGTGGGGTTTTCTTTATTCAGTTTGAACATAAAGCTTTTTTCTTGGCTGATTTATAAAAAGGAAGTAGATCAGTCATGAACACTATGAAAACAGACCTTGACAGTGTTTTAATACTTGCAGTAAGAGCCAAATAGAGGACTTTTATTAGTTCAGAAACTAAATTTATAGGAACTCTTTGTAAACCCTCAATGCAGTAGCAAAGCAGATTTGGTGTCAGGTGCAGTCAAGTTTTCGGTTTTCAAATCTGAATTGCACAATATTGGGTTTTTTTATTATCTAATAAATCTATTTTCACCAATGAAAGAACTACAAAAAGATCACCTGAATCATGGTAAACTCCTCAAATATCAGGGAACTCATTACAGCTTGACAACACTCAATTTCGACTGAAATGTTTTCATTGGGTGGATTTTTTTTTGTAAGAAACTGAAGTTGGTCAACCATCAAGCATTTATTTGCTCTTATATCTGCACAAGCGGTTTCACCACACAGAGTATATGCTTCCAAGCTCTCAAGCTCTGTAACTGTTGGAGCAAAAACTACTGAGGTGCTCAGAAAAGGTGTGGGGGTTTTTTTGTTTGTTTGTTTGCTTGTTTGTTTACTTTTTTCTTTTTTTTCTGCTTAATAAAAACTCATCTGATTTCCTATATTTATTATGGCAAGGTAGCAAAAGATTATTCAGTCTGTTAGGGTGAAGTGCAATGTTTGAATGAAGTCAGGAGAGAGGATTTAGTATCATCATCTATTTAGGCAATGACTGTGTATGATGCCAAATATGCAAGTAGATAAACAAACCATTTATCAAGATATAGGGTTTCCAGCACAAAGTCTACAGCAGCCTTAAGAAATACAGTGAAGCTGTTCCAGCTGATTTGAAAAACACATAGCTCTCCATTTTAGTAGATAGTAAATATGCTCCCTTAAAATGGTTACACTTTTAGCTCAGTGCAGTAATTTATTTTCATTTATTCATTTTTTTTTCATGCAGAGGAATTGACCTACGACTATTTTTTTTAATTTATTGGAAGATAATCAATGCCTGAAATTAATTCCAATTAGCTGCTGGTACTTTAAATTTCTTTAGTGGTAAGCTTAAAAGTCCTGTTGTGGTCACAATTTTAAGTATATGCTTTCAGTTTCTGAATGATGGACTATGATGTCAAGGGCACAAAAAATTTGAATTTTTTTAATTTTTCAGAAGTGTCCACTCCATATTGCCTGTTATTTGGATCAAAGTGAGATGTAATCTAAAAAATAACATAGAAGATGGAAAATAACATAACAGGATGCATCGTTCATTTGCCCTTCAGGAACACCTTTAAAAGCTGATAGCCACCAAAAAAAGAAAAAAAAAAAAGAAAAAATATATTAAATTAACAACAGAAGAGTTCTAGTGCATCTAGTGCATGTCTTAGCTTCTAAAGAAAAAGAAGTCTACTCTATAAAATAAAAAAAAATTGGTAAAAAGTTTGGTAATCTGAATTCACTTTGTATAAGAGACAGGAAGAACACAGGAAGTTTTTTAATTGAATTGCAATGAAAACAAAAGGAGACGATAAAATTCCCCAAGTTCTTCTATTTGCAAAATCCAGAAGAAGAAAAAAAAATTTTTCATCATTTATAGGAATGAATATAAAACTGAAGAAAAAAAGAATATTTTCCAAAACATGGGAATAAAGTAAGGATTTTCTCCTTAACTCCAATGATTAGAAATCACAGAAGCCAACAACTTCCATAAAAAAACCCCTTCCACTCAATTAAAAAAGTCATTCTTTAATCTGTTTTTGTTGTAGTTTCATCTATAGTGTCTGTGCTAATATAATTATTCAAATTTATGCTTCAATTTTTAATCATCTTCCAGCAAAAATAGGAATTACTGCTCTCTGGATGAATCTCAGTAGTTACTATTACATGTACTAATTTAATGCAAATTCTTTGCAATTAATTCTTTCTCATTTTTAAAGCTGTTTTCTGCTGAAAATTTTTAAGAATACTAAAGAACCATCCCAAACTAAACTATCATATGTGTTTGGAAATCATGGCCAGGTATGCTGATTGATGGGGTTTTAATACTACTTTTCTTAGCAAGAAAAAGCCTGTGTTTGATAACTGGTGACTGCAAAGAATGTGGAACCCATTCTGATTGCAAAGACTTTCCTGAGGGGAGCTTTAAAGGGATATAATGAGACTTTGAAAACTGAGTAGATGGATATCTGAGTGGATGGATATCTGATGTTTACCTACCAAGATCTTGCTAATTTCTGAGCCAAGCGAGCATCCACTTCTGAAGTCAGCCCTGTCTGAATAGGATGGGCCAGAAGGAACAGGTGGAACTCAGAAAAAAGTTCAGTACTGCAGAAGGGTGCTTGAGGAGGTTGGGCCAAGAGGAGAAATAGCTGTGATGATCTTCAGAAAGACAGCACTTAGATATGACATAGATACTACTGAATTGCCAAT
Source organism: Urocynchramus pylzowi (assembly GCA_013397555.1). NCBI lineage: Eukaryota > Metazoa > Chordata > Aves > Passeriformes > Fringillidae > Urocynchramus > Urocynchramus pylzowi. The sequence goes on along the minus strand of VZRH01005654.1, from coordinate 443,064 downwards.
TCTGTGGCATTTAATTTCTATACTTGATAAAGCCACCTTCCTTGGCTCATCATCGTTTTTCTCCATTTCCGAACAAGGTCATTAAGAACTTTGTTTCTTTCTCCCTGCCTTCATCTTCTACCTATAGGCACAATCCAGCATGTAGAGACCTGTTGGAAAGAAACCATTAAAGTTTTTATTTCTCTTTCATCTCTGATTAGCTTTGCAAATGCAGCTCAATTCAATCTTTAGAGCTTACCCTTTCACTGTTGCCTTTTACTTTACACACACACTTGTCTTCATTAGGAAAGATGAAGGGACTGAGAAATTCAAGAACAAATAATTGTAATAATTATTTTCTGATATTGAACATTCTAGTATTCAATGAATATAATTTTTTTCCTTTTTTAGCCTTATAAAATATGTCTCTTTCTTCTTACAGCCTTACATTAACAATTAATGATAATGTTTTTAATGTCTTTTTCCTATTCCTTCTCTGGAGTATTTTCCTGTTATTAATACCTCAATTATAACAGCATGATGTTGTACTAATATATACCACATATAATCAAAACATTATAGTCCAGCTTACTGATAGCAAAAGGTATATATCAAAGAAGTTTATTCTGGCTGGAGTAAAATCAAATTTAGTATTAAAAGTTTTCAAGACTAATTTTCAAATAATAAATCTTACACACCAACTGTTAAATATTTTTTTTAAAGATGATAGCTTAGATTATTTTAAAAAGTCATCATCTACTGTTTCTTTCCAAAATTAGGTTTTTTTCCCAGAAAGAGTAAGAAGTGCAAAATGAAAACTTTGATTCATCTGACAACCGTGTATATCAGTACATAGATGCAGATTCCAGGTAGAAAGAAGTAAAAAAAAGTAACAGTAAAAATATGACATAAAAATATGTCTGCAATTTCCTTGGATGCATCTTCACTTTGAACCTTCCACAAACTTTCTCTTTTCTCACTCTACTTCTTATGTTCCTCACTATTTTGTTGGATTAACTTGCTTGGATACATCATAAGCTATATCTGCTTTAAAGAATTGTACTGAAGGATTAACTCAGCCTAACTTCCAGACTCTAATTGCTCCCAGTTCAGGATTTTGAACACTATCTGTTTCCCAGACCTGGGCAACCTGTTCTAGTACCAAACTGATGCCTTGATGTGGCTACCTAGAACAGAGGCTAGACAAGGTTAAGAGAATAAAAGTGGGCATTTACCCACAGTCAAGAATTTTTTCCTGATATGTAACATAAACCTGCTTTCTGTCAGTTTGAAGCCATTCCCCCTTATTCCATCACTCCAGACCCCTGTAAATAGTCTCTCTCCATCTTTCCTGTGGGCTCCCTTCAGGTACTGGAAGGCCAGTTAGGTCACCCCAGACCTGCTCTTTTTCAGGCTGAACAATCCCAGTTCTCTCAGACTTTCTTCAAAGCAGAGCTGCCCCAGCCCTCTGATCACCTTGGTGCCTCCTCTGGCCTGGCTCCAACAGGTCCCTGTCCTTCCTGTGCTGGGGCCCCAGAGCTGGATGCAGCCCTGCAGGTGGGGTCTCAGCAGAACAGGGCAGAGGGACAAAATCCCCTCCCTGCCCTGCTGCCCACAGGACTTTGGATATCTACAAGTGATTTTGAATCAGTGTCTGGCCAATGTTGACAGATAGGATAGCTCTGGCTGTTCTCCAAGGTCCTTCTTTCCTGCTTCTCTCCAGAGCCATTAGGATATCCTGCTTTATATTAATAATGAATGGTAGAAAAAGCAGCAGATGTTCAAGGAATATCTTCTTTTTGTGCAGGAGGAGTGCCAGTTTCAAACTGGTGCATGCCATAACATGCAAACCTGGTCTCCAAACGTGCCTGTTTTGCAACCTCACTAGCAGGAGAACCTCTCCAGACCTGACAGAAAAATGGAGCTCTGCTGTTCCTGAAAGAGGTATTCTGTCTTTAGAGGTAGTTAGCTACCATGAAGAAAATTAACCCTATCCTAGCCAAAATTAACCCAGGTGAGAATGTTCTTAATTACAGACTACAATATTTCGGTTGAGAAGAGGGAGGAAGGGATGGTCCAAAAATGTTAATACTTAGTAGGGGTTATGAACACAGTCTCTCTTGATAACCTTTCCATAAATTATAATGAGAGCGTTCCTATGAGATGGTGAAGAGTTTGGTTCTTGCCCCACTAAACATTAAGAATGATTACATTTATAGAATTATATACATTCGAATCATGGAATGCTTTGAGTTAGAATGGACCTAAAAGAATATCCAGTTCCAAGCTCCTTGCAAGGGATGGGCAGGGATACTTTCCCCTAGACCAGGTTCCTCAGAGCAACCATTTAACCTGGCCTTGGTTCTGTACATTAGTGAATTCTGTACTTCTGCTAGTAATAAAAATATTACCTTAGATCAAAATTATTTTAAAATATTCACATTGAAGCCCACCAAAGGGACAGTGTCATAGAATTAACATTAAAAAAATTTACTGTAGGAGCAGACTTATTCTTGGTAAAACCCAGGGCACATGTTCTGGGGAAAGAAAGCTCCAGAAGGGTCTTCCATGTGTCCTTCCCTTCCATATGTCCCTCCTCCTGGTGAAACTGAGATGTGGTCAAAAGGAGGCAACTCTGAAAGCAGAATCAAGTTGGTAGGCATTTCAGTTAGAAATACTGTTTAAAGAAGTTTCTCTCCGTATTTTATAGTTTGAAACAGATAAAGATCCTTTATTGTGGAGAAGCCACATCACTAGCGGCCAACCTGGGCATTGAAGAAGTGCTTGTCTGTGACATCTCTTGTTGACCCCAGGGTAGTCTGGACAGATGTCACAACATGGGTGATATTTGTGGGAAAAGAAGACAAATTCTGCTGCTACTGGCACAGATATATGTCTTGAGGACATTGTGGATTACTGGTGAACATGGAGCTGCTATTTTAGCAGCTGAACTCAATGGTTTTAGAGGTCTTTTCCAGCCTTAAGTATCCAATGATTTTAATGCGTGTTTTCTGTGGCTAAAATGTGGTTATTTATTTGCAAAACAAACAGAGGTATTGTTTTAAATTTTTGTGATTTGGTTTCTCAACACATTTCATCCATTTTGTGCTTCTTTTCTTAAACATTCAACTGGTTTTTATACCATGCTTAGTAATTTTGTTGTGAATGAGAAAATATTGAAGCTTCCCTTGAGGAAGTTTCCTTAAAAAACACAATTGAGCCATACATGTTGCCATTTGGAATGCATCTAAAACATGAAAAGAATAGAAAACTAAAACTGAATTAAATTGAAACATCACACATTAGAAAATAAAAGTAGAATTTTTCTCTTTTCCTGGTCTTTCATTCTTTTCTTATGAAATGGTGACAAATACTGTGTGAGGCTCACTTTATAACATATCATAAAGCCTCCTCCAGTATTTTCTCATGTGATAGAAGAAAACAGAAAACAGTATCAATAAAATATGAAGCATCAAAATTTGCATCAAGACAGGCATTAAAAAATTAAATTCAGTCACAAATTTGAAACTTCTTATTTAGTTCTCTATTTTTACTCTCACCTGGTTCTGCAGCTTTTACCTTATGTTGCTCTTTTGCCTCATGAACCAGGATCTGCTCTTCCCCATCTCACTAGCCTTTCATCACCATGATCTATCAGCAATGTCTCTTGCAGGCTGGTCTACAACTGCTTCCCCTTTCTGGCACTTGCCCAGTTCAGAAGTGCCCCAGCATGCACTGTCCACAGCACACTGTAAATTGTGGGGTTAGAAAACCACCGGGTAAGTTTTATCTTCTCATTTGCTTTATTTTTAATATGGGAGTACTAAGTATTTTAATAAACTTCTAAAAATACTTTTAAAGTATTTTAATATACTTTGCACCAGTATAGATTTACTCCTTATCATATACTAAAAAGACTTAAAGATAGTTCAACTGAAAAGTCATTAAATATAGATCCTTAAAAAAAATCAGCTGTCACATTGTGTTTCGCTTGATAAACTCTTTGAGAATTTATTGAATAAATCAAGATTCATAACTAGGCATCAGGTATTGAAAAAGTGTAATTGAAGTAGAAGTGGCTCAAATAAAGAGGATTCATTGAAATTCACTCAGTACACATTACATGATCAAAAATACAATCAAAAGGACAAGCTAAAATAAGACATGCCATAGACTAGAGAAAGTGTTATGAAAACATAAAATTTTCAAAATCTTTACCCCAAATAATATTTTTAAAAAGTAGATAGATAGACTATACAGATACAATTACCTTATCTACCATCAAATAAATAGGAAAAAGTTTATCTTTGAGTCTTTTATACTGATGAATGCATATTTATGATACAGTAATTTGAAAAAACCTTTGTATTAGTTGTCTGAATCCTGTGTTTTGATTTTTGAGACCACTGAGAAAGGATTTGTTTTTCTTACTTTTATCTAACACCACCATATGCTTGGATTTTTGGGTTTTTTTTAATAGAGACCTAATAGAATAATTTTTGTCAGTCTATGGACTAAATTCAGATTACACAAAATAAGATGCAGCTATGCTGATTCATTCATTTTGCCAGTTCCATACAGGAACTGAGTGAAGACAGATTGTTAATTTAGTTTAATCCTCCATTCGTTTTCCAATGGGCAATTTTAGATTTCAGATACCTCATGCTCCAGAATATATATATTCAGGTTAATCCATCTGTTGCTGATATTTTGATTTCTAATTTTGGCCTATATTAAAAAAATCTATTTTCAAGGAAAACAACCAGAAATTATTGTTACATAGGTTTTTCAATATGTTTTAAAGTAAATTTCTTTTATAAAAGGTCAAAGAAAATCTTAAAGATGCTGAAATTTCATCAAATTTGGAAAAAAAAAAAAAAAAGCCAACAAACCAAAACAAAATCAACAAAGCCTAGTAAAGTAAGTAATTTCTTTGTAGGATGGTTTCACATTCATGACTCTGAAGAAATTGAAAGAGATTCATAATTCTTTGTAACCATATCCAGAATTGCAAGGATCTTTTAAGTTACAAGAAAAAAATAATTTTGGCAAGCCATGATAAGGATACTATTCAAATTATTTTCATGTTTTATCTTCTGTCTCAACCAGTATTAATAGTCTGAATATAATCCAACAACTGGCTGTATATTTATTGGTGGCATTGCCTTGCTTCTTCCAAAGCATGGACTTCAAAACAATCTTTGAGTTTGTTTTCATAAAGTGCTTGGTCGTATACAAAAGGAAAATGTGTTCTTGTCATAAGCAGTCAAAATAAATTGTACAAATCACATACAAGCTGAACCAGATGACCTGCAGACTTGTATAAACAGATATATCCAGTTATTCTTTCTCATTTTAACTTAATTAATTACTCTATTTTTAATAAGTTTTCCAGGAGATTTTTGTGAAGAGTTAGTTGAGCAGATCAATTCATTTTGCGTAGGGCATCAAACACAATTGGTGTTTCACAGTTCAAAGTAAGCCAGTATGGCAGAAGGAAGTGACTTCAAGAAGGGGAGCAGAAGCCTTGTGAAGTTGACTTTCTCATGAGACATCAAGTAAAATTATCAAAAGCACATGGTCCAGGGAGGATTTTGAAAAACAACATTGAGAAATGAAATTCTGGGCATAAAGCATATAATGCAAGAGGTTTTGTATGTGGTTTGTACATATGAATGTTACTTTTCTAAAGCTAGTAAATACTCCTTTTAAGTTTGAGGTTATCCATTACAGTAAATAAAATGTCCCCAAATTTAGGGACATATATCTGTTGTATAATTAAAGCAAAGTTAAGTGGTTCAGGACTCCATTGATAACAGGTGTTTGTCTTCTTTTTCATAGCTCGTCCTTGGCAAAAATACTTACCCATGAATTTTTAAAATTACTGCTTGTAATTTTGTCCGATACAAATGCTGTAATTTTTGATTTATTAGATAGGAAGAACACCCCATGTTTTCAATAATATATTTTTTTTCCATGAAATGGCTATCTGGAATGCATTAATCAGTTTACACGAGTGTCAAACAGAAGCAATATTTCACAGTGAATTTACACCAAAACAAAACCTAGATCCATTACATCCTTTTTTTTTTCATTAAAGTATAGTAATAATNAATATTTTTTTTCCATGAAATGGCTATCTGGAATGCATTAATCAGTTTACACGAGTGTCAAACAGAAGCAATATTTCACAGTGAATTTACACCAAAACAAAACCTAGATCCATTACATCCTTTTTTTTTCATTAAAGTATAGTAATAATATGACCGTTTTGTAGTATTTGTACTGCTCTCATCACTTTGCTTCTCAGGGTTCATCACCAATTACACATGCAACAGAATAAAAGTTTCTTTCTCATTCCAGAAACTCAAACCTCATTCCAACTACACTTTTTGAACAAGCTTTTTGAATATTCTTGGCCACTACCTCATTTTTATCCATGCCTGCGCTTTCTCATTTCCAGCAGTGCTCCAAACCAGAACTGACAAGAGAATACAGGAAAAGCTTTGTGGCATCACATCATATTTGATCAGGAGGAGAATGGGGCACAGGTAGTATGTTCTCATTCTCTGTAAATCATGCCATGGAGAAATAGCTGCTGATTCTGTGTGTGGCAGACTCAGCCTGCTTATGAAACCTGCAGAAACAGGCCTGAAAAATCTCACCTAATTATAAGCAGCCATTGCTATGTGAAGAGGGTAGTTAGGGATGGACAGGTGCTTAAATATCTTGGAAAGGAGGAGAAAATCTTCTCAGAGTTCTTAACTACTGGGCTCTTCTGGTTTTATCATTTAAGGGCACATTAACTTTTTTTTTTTTTAATAGAACTTTCCCCTTTGGATAATTTCAATTCTGTAAACTGAGAACAATCATATTTGTTTATTGGTGGGCAGGCATTCTATAAATAATAATTGTTTAAAGTCAGTGCCCTTTCAGCAAGCAAAGTCCATACAAAACTATTGCAAAAATCTTTTACATAATATATATTTTATTTGTTTTAAAATTTCTCTATGATCTATTTCCTCCCTTTCTGCTGTTAGGCATTTCATTAAATATAATCTTACTGTTTTCTTCAGCAGTTTTATTCTATTACCTTCATTACTATACAATGAACTGGAATGTAATTTCTATATTTATATGATATTTTATCTAATAAACCTGTTTTTCTGAGACTTGTTGAAGCTTCAATATTCTACTAATGCTTAAGGGTCCATATCTGAAATTATTTCTATAGTGAAGACTGATAAGGAGTGTTTGGAACTCTAATGGAATAGCCTATTGTTCTTATCAGAAAAAATAAGCCAGTATTTTAGATGAGATAAATGAATGTAGTTCTGCCAAAGTCAGTTGAAGTACATGAATTTTGTAGCTATGACTGAGGGTAAGATTCAAGTATCAGAGTACAAAACCGAACATGGTTGTCAATCAAGAGGGTGACTGAAAGGTAATTCTACTTTGAGGTATAAACAATCTTTATTGTTCTATCAGATCTCACTTATCCTTCGGATTGCTATGCATCATCTGAAAAGAGAAACAAATATTTGAGTCTGACAGATTTTATCAGAGATATGTATCTCATGTAAGGGAAAAAAAACCAAACTCACAAAAGCAAAATCAAAAAACCAAAACCAGTTAAAAATGAAATTGTTCTTAGACTGGAGACATCTATTTTCATGTGTTTTATCTGTGTGCGTGTATATATATATATATGTATGTATGTACCAGAGAATTTGAAATTTCTGTCAAGGGAATGTTTGAAGACTGGCAAAACTATATTCTAAACTGTAAAATGTTATTAAATTAATTTTTCATCAACATTTTTCTTGCTAGTTGTCACTTTATCTTATTAGTCATCATCATGATCTGAAAAATTGCTTTTGCAATTAAACTTTAAATTGTCTGTGAGGACACACCACCATAATGCCATACGGTTATCACTAGTGGCTGGGGTCCTTGGTGGTTCTTTGCCAAGTTTGAGTTTGAGGGCTCATTTGTGGGAGAAGTTGAAACTTAGGTGGGATTGTCTTCCCTGAGTTTCCTTGCTGATATCTAGAGTTTGATACTATCAAAAGGAATGCCATCTGCTCTTCTATCTTCTATTCTTTTTTGAAGTCTGTCATACTCTGCATCCAGTAGCATTTCCTGCCCATTTGCCCTTCATGCTTATCTTCTGTATCTTGAAGCTTTTGGTTCCTTGGACACCTCATATGTGCCACAACACCCATCCTTGTTTGCTCCTTCAGGGGTTACATTGCTCATGTGCTTATGTGACACATTTATGAATGATGCTGCCATCACAGAGGTACAAAATGCACGATGTCGTTTGTTCAATTTCCACAGTACTTTTATGTTGAGGTTCAGAGCAAGCTGTCCTGATGAGTATATTTTCAATTTACTGCTGTTTGTTTTGGGTACATATATGCTGGAAAGAGGTACAATACATTAATGCACCATACTGAAGAATTTTTTTGAATGTTTTTAGGTTTATTTGAAATTATTTTCTGCAGCTTTGTCCAATGATAACAGTAATGTGAAAGAGGTTCTAGAAGCATGCTTCACTTTTTCTCTCTTTTGGATTCACCAATAAAAAGTTTTCAAGCACTTGTACACATTGATGAACTCCCAGTTTCAGAATTCAGAGCACATCCAGTTATAAGGTGCTTTATATTCAGCCAGTGCTATTCAAGAAGTGTATTTTAAATCAGTCGTATCTTATCAAGGCAATTTATATTGCCCTCCTACAAGTGTGGAAATGATTTACAGTAAGTGTCTTTACCTCATAAAATAGCTAAATGAGTTTTCTGCTTCAGAAGTGCTTAAATCATGCTACTTCTTCCATTTATGAAACAATTTATGTTTTCAGACACACAAACATAATGGTATCAAAATCTGTTAATTGTGGTATCTCTTTTTACATGCTCGTTATTTATATCCCTATTTGGTTTAATCTTTTTTTATTGTCTTTCAAAACTCTTTTTTACATTATAGTTGTATTTATTGTAGGGAGTCCTATCTACATCACTGTTACTGTTAATTACTTGTGAATTGCATGGTTTGCTATGCCTTTTAAGAGTTTCCTTTCTAAAGACTGACCTTTCAGACAGAAACATTAGTGCAAATTGTAGCATATTTTTATCTAGTGTTTGCAACAGCAGTTTTAACTTGTTATTTTGTAAAATGACTGGCTTTATAAATTTTTTTTCCTTGAGTTGTAATTAAAACATTGCAGCCTTGGTGGCATACAGCCAAGAACAAAATCTGGTGGGCTTTTTTTCTGCAGATATTAATCAAATACATTATTTACCCCAGAATACAGACAAATGGAAGAAATTAAGTCAATTTCTTCCCTTCCTTCCTTCCGAAGATGGAAAACTAGAGCAGAACTTCCTAATTTACTTCTCTAAGGCCATGTGACCCTCCTGACTTCAAATGCATTACCTGTAATGTGAGCTTGTTGACATTACCAGGAAAAACTTGTGGCCTTGCCAAACAGAGGAAACTTTTTGCAACTCTAGAATCCAACTCTCAAGCACAGTGCTGTCTAACTCTCCAGCTCCCTTTTCTGCACATTGATGCTCAGAATGCCTATGTAAAAGCAAGAATCAAATAAAGTATTTTAAGCCATCAGTCTTTATCTATGTCATATACTGAACAATGTTTAGAAAAACAGTGACATAAGATTTCTTAAATTTACTAGATAAACTCTATGTATGCAGGCAGCACAAGCATCTGCATGAACTCCATTATCTCAGTGGTAAGGAAAAAGCAAAATGTTCCCTGCAAGGCATCTGTATTAAATGATCCTAGGGCTTAAAAATATTATTTGTCAATGTTTAAATACTGTAATCATAATGCAGTAAGGGAGTGACATAAATGTTGTTGTGGCTTACAGAGTAAAATTTGCTACTTCTGAATAAAGTCTTGCTTGTCAGTACTCTTTCATGTATTTTTAAAAGTATGACAAATATCACTATAATTTTAGTCACTATTGGTCTTATCTTCTTGCTGGTTTAGGACATACAAGATAAGGGGAAAAGTAACTTTTACTAACTCATAAAGTATGATATTGTATTTCAAGCAAGTGAAATTATGCACCTTCATATTAACACAGAAAATATAAGTTTGATAACCAGGAGAGAGAATTGAGGAGCAGTGGATGAAATCACCTCAACCAGGAAGTATGCTACACAACAGTCAAAACAACCCAAGAGTGCAATTTTAAGAATGCTTAAAAGCATATTCTTGTGCTACCCAGTCTAAAACATAAAACATAGGTTACTAAGCTGTCTTTGTACCATTAATTTTAATAAGTGAATCCTGGCTTCACAGAAACTACTTTATTTAACCTTTGAGACTGAAGCAGAACAGATTCAGAACATCTATGCCAGAAATGCAAGAGTTTGACAGGTTCAGGAATAGTCTTTCAAAACCCTTGGGAGTTGTTCTAGAGAACTGAATGCTACATGAAACTTGGTTGGCATCCGTCATATGAGACCAACTCTTGATTTATATTGTATTAGAAAAAAGAACTCTCAGGACACTCAGTGTGGTAAAAGGAGAGGATTTTTTTGTAGGGAAATATTTGTCTTGTTCCTTGAATGCTAATTTACAATGTATACATTTGAACATACCTGACAAAATATGTCCTCCTGTTTGGAAGACATCTGTTGTTTAGATAGTCCTAAATAGGGAAAGACTATCGTTTTTCAACTGATGTTTTCAACTTGGGGAGCCTATAGAAAAAAAATTAAGGGCATGTTAGTAGATATCAAAATGTTATGCACTTCCAAAATATGTGCACTATTGTGGGTCATCAGTGATTTAAGAAACATCTGGAGTCTTCCACGAAATATACTAAAAAAATATTGGGTACCCCTGCAAATGCACGTGCAAGCTAAGATATTGCACTTTTCAAGGCTGCTGAATGTGTAATGGTACTCTAGCCTTATCACTTGTTTCATACAAACCACACCTACCTGGAAGTTTTGACAATTAATATTTTTCACCAGTCCTAGATAAAGAAATTTTCAAAAAAGCCATCATTCCAGAAGTCATACAGGGAGACTTCAATTCCTTGCATTAGGTAGTTTCATGTCTGAAAGCAAGATTGGGACTTCAATCTTTGTTTTTGTGGCAGATGTGAAATGGTTAAGTTGAGCGAAACATCATAGCTAAACTTTTCAAAACGATTTGATGCTTTGTCAATATTGATTCAGCCTCCTCAGTGTCAGTGAAGTAAAAAATAATAAAGTTCTGTTGCTGCAGGGACATGAAAAAGAGATGTTTGATTGATTCTTCCATTATCCAATGACAGTTATTATGGAGAAGGGAATAAAAAAGGCAATTATATTCTTACTTTATAGAGGGAAAAGAAGGGAAAAGAAACTGTTCTAAGATTTACAGAGTTGACATATGAGAGTTGAAATATGCCAGAAAATGGAACTGCAATTATTGGTCTCACAACCTTGTTTCTAGAAGCACAGGCATTCAGCCATAATATTTGTATTCACCAATTGAAACTAATAAGAAGTGATGTTTAGCTATATTGAACAAATAAGTGTATCCAAAACCAGAATGCACATTAGGAAATGGTATAGCTGTGTGCCTATTAGTGTGCAAAGTAGATTTAAAGAGATAAAAAAGCCTGCAGACACTTTTTAATGTTTTCTTTTTGCTTAGATTAAATTTAATCACAATAAAATGTTTCCCAAACACTCAAACACATTATAATGCACTTCTTATTTTTATAACTGCAGATGTTATTTGCTCAGAGAGTACTTTTTTCCTTCAGTATTTTTACTTATTTTCACATACTTATATTTCAGAGACAGAAAGAACACCTGTGCAAAACTTATTTTTCAGTCTTTTTTTTTTTTCAGTCAATTTATTTTGAGGAAAAAAATTATGTTTTTCACTCTAGACATAAATGCCACAATAATGTAGATATACATGGAAAAATTAAATGAAATTAATTTTTAAATTAATTAAATTGATTTAAAATTTAAATTAATTAAATTTATTTTATCTCTTTCCAACTCTAAAAAAAATAAAAATTATAAGTGCAATTTTTTTTCTTTCTCTTTTTTTTAAGACAGCCTCTAGATATGCAGTGGAAAATGGAAGTGAGAATATGTTAGCTGTTCTTTTTTCTTGAGACAAAGCAAAATAATTTTGTCAAATTGTTTTATAATTCTATTAAAATATCACCTACGGCTGCAATTTTACCAATAAGGTTGCCTATTTTGTCATTTCAGTGACAGAATCAATTAATTTTTATTTGCTTATCTTTCTTTTAGTTGGTTTAATTTTATTTGTGTATAAATACAATGTTGAAAATGACTTCTTAATATAGGTCTGCTGATTACACAATCTATGTCAATGAAGGATGAATTACACAAATTGCTCTTTATTTCTCAATTGATCTAGCTGAAAACAATACAATCTTAAATATTTCTCAAGCTGAAGGGCAAGGTAGAGAAGAAAAAGTGCTTCTTATTAATGATTTTTTAGTTGGCATCTGTTTTCACAAATAGCATCTGCCTTTGTTCTACAGTGCAATTGCTACTCTTGTGGGGAGCTCTTTGCTAGTTTTGGTAATTTACAATGTCTGCTGTTATAATTTGCAGTAAGTATATTTTCCCCTGGAAGATAGGAGAAACTCTCTCCTCTGGTAAAACCTCTCCTTTCCACAATGCTAAAAACCAAATTTCTACAAGCCTTTTTTGGCCACTAGGCCAAGAATATGTGTCTGTGCTTTAGTGTCAGCAAATGCTGCCCTTGACAAGCTAACTATGCACCCTCGCCTTTGACTCCACTTCCATTGCAGGCTGGAGAGGTCACAGACATGTGGACAATGCCAGCTGGCCCAAAGCCATAGAGCACATACCTCAGACTGGAAATGCATAGCCAAATGTTATCCCAAAGTGTTATCCTTGACCTTGCACACAGCACTTCCAAAAGCAAAATTAAGTTTGTAGCACTACCTGAGCCTTTGCCATGATTGCAGAAAGTAAATTCCTCTTTAAATGGTAGCTGTCTTTGTCTTTTTCCTCACAGAAATACACTTCCTTGAGGAGGTCTTCACTTCCTTTTGGTGGTTGAGTTTTTTGTCGACCTTCTTCAGAACAGGCTGTGACCTGTTCTGACTGGTGATGCTACAGTGTCAGATAGACACTTAACCTTTTTTTCTAGTGAAACACTTAATAGTACACTGCACAATTTTACAAGAGCATTGCAACTAGACTGGGAAGAATGAGGAGAAACAGGGAACAGCTTAAGTCAAAATGTTTTCATTTCAGACAGCATATGATAGCAGCTGACATGTGTGCTACACCTTTTACCAGGGCCTTATCAAGAGTCTAACACTCTAAAGACTTCTGCGTTGTGACCATTCATTCATTACATTTTATCAAGTTGAAAGTGTCATGTCCTTTACATCACAGAAGGAAAGTAAAAGTGAAGTTAGACATCAGTCAATAATGTACTAATAGAAAGGGATAAGCAACTAGTTCCACAAATTATTCTCTCAAAAGAGAATTGTCATTTTGCAATAGACAACGTAGTCTGATGTCTGATCTGCAGCAACACTAAATACCATGAGAAAATTGAGTGTGTATGTATGATACAGTTTTTGGAATGGACATTTTTTCCTAAATTTTCTCAGTGACCTAACATATTTCCTTAATTTAACAAATTGAGAAAAATATTTATTTTATGTCAATTATTTCCATTATAATTAGGAGCTCCCAATCACCTATAAAGAAAGCTGAAGAAAATTGTAGTTATTTGAATTCAATATTAGCTAGCAGCTGACCAATTCTCTGTCAAACTTTTAATGACATTTTCTTTATGGCATGGGAGAAATGTGTTTATCTTGTTGGGCCCTTCCCTTGCCTGGCTGGCGATGCTGGGCCTGTTGGCCCCAGGACAAGGATGTCCTTCCCGGCTGCCAGGGTACTGCTAACTCTTGTTCATGTTGGCAAGTAAAGGCCCTGTTTCAAATGTAAGAAGGGGGTTAGTGGGTATTGTAGTGTGTTTTTATATTTTGTAATACTTTGTAATAGTTTTTTATATTCCCTTAGTTTTCCTAAGTAGTTTACCCCAAACTATTGTTTGTATTTGTTTGTATTTTTTTACAAATGTTTTTACATGTTTTTACATGTTTTATTTTGTATTGTTTGTATTTTTTTACAAATACTTACAATACAAACAAACTATTTGTTTGTATTGTAAGTATTTGTACCCCTTCCCTATACCTGTGTTATCATTTTCCTGGGTTGAGATCATCCCCAAACCCCCCCATCCTGGCCCTCTGTCAATCACTTAGCATCCCATCCTCTCTATCCAGAACCTTCGGCCTAATCCATCATGTGGAGGCCAAGAGTCAGCCCCTCAAATAGTTATGCTATACGTTATTCAAAATGTCCATTCCTTTAGATCCCATCCCTTTAGCATCCTTACTGGTCAACAAATGTTATCTACTCTTTGTTTCCACCTCCCTTTAAATGTGACCTTGGCATCACTCCCGGGCGCTCTGAGCAAGAGGCCCCTGAGGTTACAGGAGTCCCTCGGGAGCTCTGAATAAACCTTGGAATTACCTCTGCTGAAAGTCAGCCTTTTTCTCCACCACTGTCTTCAGTGTCTCTCCTGCTGCAAAGGCACTAGCCCAGCTGCCATCAGTACCCTCAGGGCACAAGACAGTGTCCCCCCTCTGAGTGTCCTCAGAGTGTCCCCCCGCTGTCGGACGCATCGGGGGAGCCCCCCCTTTGTCTGCCGACCCGGGGCTGGCCAGGGTCCCTGAGAGGCTCGCAGGGAGACAAGACAAGTGGGTATTAAAGTCATCCCTGTAAGAGAGGAGAATGACATGACAAAATATAGGCAGCAAAAACCCTCTAGTCTTTCAGAAACATGTGCATAAAGGGCTCTATCCCTCTTGCATCCATGCAGCTGCAGCAAGTTGTCCTCCTTTACCAACAAGCAGAAACTACCAATGAAGAACAAGAGAGTATTACATCCTTTTGTGGTTTGTTTTTTTTTTTTT
>VZRH01005654.1:374965-427971 GCA_013397555.1 Urocynchramus pylzowi | reverse complement strand
CTGAAAACTTTCCCCTGTATTTCCTAGCCACTGTTTACATCTAAATTAAATCTAAGTGCAAATTAGTATTTGAAAAGTGTTCTTCATTAATTTTAAAAACAAAACTTGGCTTTTAAAAAAATCATCAATATAGTCAAGGACTTGAACATTTTTTAAAAAAAGTAAACAACCCTTTAATTTAAAGGGTTGTTTACTTTAAATAATATAAATTTTTTTTCAGAATTTTTAATGTTTAAATGCAAATAGCATTTCCTGAGAAGCTCTGATAGTAGCTCCACTATTTTTTTCTAAGTAGTTTGGTGGAGAATTTATCTTCATGTGCTATGTGCAGCAGTGCAAGTTTTCTATGAATTCTGCAAAAAAAATGTGAGATCTTCCTTATTTTCATGCCTGGAATAGCAACTAAGGTGAACATATTCCTGGATGTTTTCTCTCTCCTGTGCATTAGCATACTCATTCCTCAAGGTCTGAGCATAACAGTGATCTCACCTGCCAGAATGTGACAGAAGGAATCAGGATGAGTGACAGATGACCAAAATGCTGAACAGCTGCTGTTGATGTCAGATTTTCCTGTCTAATGTGTTTTGATGTTTTATAACTAGAAAATAAAATTTCTCACTATGTATGTTTAATGAAATAGGAAAAAAAAAATTCCATAAAAACAAGCAAATAGAATCACAATTGAAAGACTTTTCCCATAGATACCATCAGGGTCTGATCCTGAATCTGTACCATTAATGTGCAGGTTTTTTGTGGCTAGTACTGCAGTAGGTGTTATTTATTTTTGTTGAATTGTTATTAGATGGGGGTGGTGTGTGGAGATAGGGCCAAGGCACTTGACAGAGAGCAATAGCAGGTTTCAAATAGGGAGCCACAGCTCTGTAGGTGGACACAAGAAGTTGTGTGTTTGTGAAATTCAGAGCAACTGCAGGGGGAGGAGTTCTGATCACAGAACATAAAGCAAGACAAGAAGAAGATGAGCTTTTTTGTGGTTTATGACTGTCACCATTACTGCATGCCTACTTAATTTTAGGCATTTCTAAATAAAAAAGGGTGATAAAAATCATCATGTTACTAGTATTAACAAGTGAAAAACAAATGAGCCTTTGACTTGTGCTGTGATGTTTTCACCTAAAAGCACTTGTCACTATGCAAAACCCATATTTTGATAGGTAATGGGGAAAACAGCAGGATATATTTTATCTTTGTCTTTTCAGTAAGCAATTTCTAAACAGTTTGTGAAGTAAGATGCCATGACAGTTTCTCTTCAATACAAGTGGAAATTTCTGCACCATAACTAAAAAGCTAGCAATAACAACACTGTACAAAACTCAGGCCAGAAAATTGTAATACATTCGCAATTAATTATAATAAAAATATTGAATTACAAACCCAGGAAGGGTGGTATTTTATTCTTCTGGCACTTTATATGACCCTCATATTCTGTGCACTGTTACCTTACTAGTTCCATAGCAAAGTTTAGAGGTTTACATTTTAGAGTTCAGCAAAACTCTTTAAGGAGAGAAAAATTACTTTGACATTTACACAGGTTGTTGTAAAACAGCAAAGCAGCAATCTTCATCTCATTTGTTGTTTTTTTTTTTTTTTCAAAAGCTGTCTATTGACAATACTGAAGAAAAATACAGAGTAATACTAAGAAAAAAACCAAACTTGCATTAACAGTAAACAGTGCCTGATGATATGTATATATTTGTCTACTAAAATCTATGCCTGTTCTCCTCGGCTGGGACTCTGACCTATGAATCTTTAGACTGCTGGACAATTCATCATAGAGATATCTGTAGCAACATATGTTGTCACACTTTTCTTATTTTTTATTCTTATTTTCTTATTGTTCCACTTATCTCTTCCCAAAAACAGTCACGAAGGGTGATATATAACTGTTTCATACATCCCAGGAGAATTTTTTCATATCCTCTCAATGAGGGGAAGAGGAGGGTGCACACACTGCAGTGCAAACACTTCTCTGTGGTGACCAGTGACAAGACCTGAGGGGATGGCTGAAGCTGAGTCAGGGGAGGTTTAAGTTGGATATCAGGAAAAGGTTTTTCACCCAGAGAGTGGTTGGGCGCTGGAACAGGCCCCCCAGGGAAGTGGTCACAGCACCAAACCTGACAGAGTTCAAAAAGCATTTGGACAATGCTCTCAGGCACATGGTGGGATTGTTGGCATGTCCTGTGCGGGGCCAGGAGTTGGACTCCATGATCCTGGTGGGTCCCTTCCAGCTCAGGATGCTTCATGATTTAATGTTTACAATATATGATTTTATTGTCACAGAATCACAGAATTAACTAGGTCGGAAAAGACCTTTGAGATGATCTCTCTACTACATCAGTGACAGCATGTTTCCAATCGCCCTGAGAGATTAGTCACTGCATAAGACTAAAACTTTAAAGCTTAGGAAAAAATACATCTTATGATTTTTCTATTGTTTGCTATATAGTGTCCCTTATGAAGTTTAGTGTTGTTAAAATGTGCTAAAAGAAAGAAACAGTAAAAGTCTGTTTATTGTCTATGGCACTACATATATAGACTTGTCAAATTTAGAAATAGAAGTGTGTTCATGGCTTTGTGACAGCCCTTTTCTATGTATTTCAGAAAGATAAAAATGTCTTGGGATATGGAAAAACACAGAGCCCTTGTGGGGTTCATTTTGATATTTTTGTAGGTTGCTTTGTGAGGCAGATGGAGCTGGTCCAAGGAATTAACGGAGTCAAGGGGACATCCGCCTGTCATTAGAGCAGCAGAGGGTCATGGAACTGATTGAATGCTACATTGTCACCAGGAGACAGCTATAAGAAGTGCTGAGAGCTGCAGCAATGAATCCAGCACAAACATTCATTTCCAGAACATAGCTGTAGGTCACACAAGAAAATAAGGATGAGAAATTTGCATAGCCTTGTCTCTAATTAAAGCTTCACTGAGCTGGTAGGTTAAGAACAAGAAATCGCGGATTGAAGACACACACTACCTTTGTCCTTTCTGTCTCAAATTAGGTAATGACCACTGAAAAGAACCTGACCTTAGCAAATCATCTAATGTAGAGACAGACACAGGTGCCATTTTTCATTATTCCTGTGCATTAAATGACAGACACAAATCAGCCATAATCACTGCTGAAGGCACAGCTATCTTTAAGTTTTGCCTTGGATTAAACAATATTCTACCCTGCTCAATGTGAGCTGGAACAGACCCAACTCAGACTCATTGACATTAATCAAAAGCTCTTTGGGGTATGCACACACAGCACTGTCCTGTATGTGCCTTTCTCAAATGGATCTTTGTTATCAATTTTGTTGCCCTGTGAGAGTCCTAAAACCTATGCAAATGCAGCACAATGATCAGCAGAGCTTTTCTTGAGCTTGGAGTTCTTATCAGTTCCAATTGTGAAGTTAAGGGTATCCACATGCCATCTGCCTGGCTCTGGAAGGGCAGCAGCTGATATCAGTGAGTGCTGCTGCCAGGTCTCCCTTGCCAAAAAGAAGAAAACTTCTTCCAAAGTTTCCTTCCACCTCTGCCATGCAAGGATTGTTCTGGCCAGAGCCAGCAGTGTGCAGACAACTGAGTGTGAACTTGGAAGCGATCTGCAGTGCTACTCCTCCCTCCTGGTTCAAACAAATGGTGGTGGGACAACTGGTATTAAAGAGAACTTGGACCTTCAGTGATTGATAGAACTCACTGTATGCCTGGATAGCCAAGGCCAAAGTTCTGCTTTGAAATTTATTAGGCATTCCTGTGTCCATTTCTCATCAAGGTGACAAAGGGCTGTGATGGAGTCCTGTCATACTCACAGCAAATGGACACACAGCCACACTTCCAGCCAGAGCAAACCTCAGGACTCATGATAAAAAAGGGGGACAGGATGCAATCTAGAAGGGAAAGAAAAGAATAATGTATCATGTTATTCTACATGCACAGCCTCTCTCTTCTCATGAATATATTGTACTTGGAAAAGAACACTTCTGCTCTTTACTTAGGGTAAGTCTCCACAGTGGATACAATTTTTTGCTTCTTGAGCTTTTATTTTTTTAAAAAATTTTTGAATGGAAAATTATGAACATTTTTTAAATATTTATGGTGTATAAATATACTTTCCAGGTGGGAAAAGAGAAAACTTTGGGAAATTAAGTGGTACCTGCAGCTTAAATAGTCTCCCTGGCTTTCTTTTATAGCTTACAGAAAGAGATGGACCCTCTGGGGAGAATATAAAATCCTGTTCCTATGGTGAAATGCTGCTTGAGGTGCCTATCTCCCCTCAGGCATCCTACTGAGGGCTGGTTTCTTCAAAGCATATCTCTTTCTGTGATGACCTGAAAGCATTAATTTACAGGTGAAATTCAGTGATGTGTGGAAGCCATGCTGGCAAATTCCCCTGCACCATTAGATTTCACAGCTGTGTCAGGGCAGGAGCAGCAGACAGAAAACCTAAAGCGCCTACATGTGTCAAACAGTGCATCTGTCAAGGCCTTCTGAGATGGGATGCACCAGGGTGAGGGTTGACTTATATTGATCTCTCTCTCTCTATCCTGTTCCTTGTCACAACAGAATATTTTGGAGTGGGAGGGTAGCTGGTTATTATATGAAATGATTTCTTTAACTTGTTGGTACAATCATTTAGAACCCACAAAAAAATATTTCATGCCAAAGAAAATGATCTGTTTCATCTTCTTTCTTTTTTTGCTACTATGATTTCTTTTGTTTAAGATGTCAGTAGAATCTGAAGTAGAATATTTCAGCATGAAAGCCCTGAAACTTGCTTTTGTGTTCTCCTCACCTTTCTACAGCTACCTGAAAGGGGGCTGTAGCCAGGTGGGGGTCAGCCTCTTCTGCCAGGCAACCAGCGACAGGACAAGAGGGCACGGCCTCAAGCTGCACCAGGGGAGGTTCAGGTTGGACACCAGGAGGAATTTCTTCACAGAAAATGTTGTTAGGCTTTGGATGGGCTGCCAAGGGAGGTGGTGGAGATCCCATCCCTGGAGGTGTTCAAGAAACAACTGGATGTGGCACTTACTGCCATGGTATAGTTGGTAACAGTGATCTAATGTTGGACTTTATGGACTTGGAGGCCTTTTCCAACCTTAATGATTCTGTGATTTGTGCAAATTACACAATGAATTTGACAAAAATTTTGAAGTTGCTTGGGCCACTCCGAAGTGCTACCTTGATGGTGAGGAAAAAGAATAGATGAAGAACTCCATGTCTAGATAGCATTTTTCAGTCCTTATTTAGAGACATTTGTCATACTATTAATGTTTGTAAAGCAGCACATCCCTCCATGCCAGGAGAAAGCAATATTGCTGCATTTATCTGTCTAATACAGAGATAAACAAGAAACGTCACTTTGTTTCTGGAAGATACCACTAAAAACAATGAAAAATGACAAGCTATAAATTGCCTTATTAGCTTTCTGTGCTGAGCCAGGTTGGGATCTCTCACTGCGTGCCAGGAAACAAGGCACCAGCCCCACCCAGTCCCTGTGTCCCCAGCTGCCTGGGAGAGAGGAATGATGAGGGGCTTCTGGTTCCCTCTCAGAGGGATGCAGCCCTGCCTGCCTGTCCCAGACACTGCCAGCCAGACTGCAGGACCCACAGCTTTTCAGGCAGAGGCTCACAAGCTGTTTTCAATAGAAAGTGCTTTCATTTCTATTTTATTTAATTGTTGTGAGCATGGGAAAAAATCATGGGTGTAAAAGACCAGTTTGTGCTATATTTACTGCTTTTATAATGACAAAAAGTGCTGAGAAACCACAAAGCTATTATTTGTTCTGATCTAATATCCTGCAAACTACAATAAACAGAATTTTTTTCCTACCCAGTGACGATGACATTTTTAGCTTTAAACATTTTTTTTAATGTCAGAAAGACTTGAGATCAGACCTTAAGATAACTGTATTATGATTGCTTTCTGGTTTTGTTACCCTTTCTCTTCTTTTTCTGGCATGATTTGGGAATAAGGTGGTTCAAAACCAACAGTAGAAACTAACTATACTTATAAAACCATCACAGCCTGAAGATGCATTATTTCCTGAAGTGTTTGAACTAGAAAAGTCCATTTTAATTTCACAAGTAAGCTTGGAATTTCAGTTTCCAGGTAACATAAAATATTAACCTTTCACTCCGGTGTTTGTGAGATATCAGCTATTAAAATACACATGGGAGAAGCTTGTAAGGTAGGGGGTTTTGTAGGACAGTATACAAATGATTTCAGGATTGCTATGCTTTTGCAAACAATTCTCCCAGACTACTGATCAGACAGAGGGAAAGTGTGTCCCTGTATAATTAACCACTCCAGAGCCCCACAAATATGTACACACACGCACACACACACACACACACACACACACACAGACGCACTCACTCTCTCCTGGCGTGGACCCTGACTCCTTCCACCATTCTGTAGCTGACTGAAGAACCACAGCAAAGTGCTGACTGTCTACACAGTCCAGCTACATGCTGGGTTTTCCTGATGCCTACCCTAAATTTACTTTTCAGAGAAGGTAACCATGCTAATTATACACACACTTTTTCCCCTGAGACACACAGGAGCTCAGCTATCTCATGATGCTTCTTGCTATGTCTACAGCTAGAATAGCAGAGGAGAGTCAAGCAGATGTTTCTCAGTCCCTGAAAATCTCTATGTAATATTAAGGTTATTTTTCAACATAACAGTGAAGTGTCTTTGTAATNTTTTGTTTTGTTTTGGTTGGTTTGGTTTTTTTGGGGTTTTTTTGGGTTTTTTTTTTTTTTTTTTTTGTTGTTGTTTTATTTTGTTTTAATAAAGGAGAATGACAATGAAATAATTTCAAAACCAAAATCTTTCATTTTGAACTGTACTTCATAGACTTGGGGTGATCTAATTGTGGCCTTCGGGTACCTGAAGGCAGCCTGCAAGAAAAGGAAAGGGACTATTTACAAGGGCCTGGAGTGACAGGACAAGGGGAGTGACAGAGATTTAAATTAGATTTAAATTAGATTCTAGGAAAACATTCTTTACTGTGAGGATGGTGAAGCCCTGGCACAAGTTTTCCAGAGAAGTTGTGGCTGCCCCATCCCTGGAATTGTTCAAGGCCAGGTTCGATGGAGCTCTGAACAACCTGATTTAGTGGTAGGTGCTGTCCACAGCAGGGGGATTGGAACAAAATAATCTTTAAGGTTTCTTCCAACTCAGGCCATAAAAAATCCCAACCAACCAGACAAAAAAATCCAGAAAAAACCTTGTATAGGTATATGATTTTGTATTTTCAGGTCTATGCAGTAAAGAAAATTTTTTATGATGCCACTTTGTGAAAAATAGTTTGAAATGTTTAATCGGCTTAATAGCTATTCCCTGGGTTTTGTCCATGGCACCAGCTGAGGTAGACAAGTTCACAATCTAATACAGTTTTCTCCATGTCCATAAAAACTGAAAAAAAATTTGATTAAAAAATAGGCAAAACAGTGCAGATACTTCTGAGATCTTATAAATTTTCCCTAAGTTTAATTCCTAAAACACAACAAAATAAATTAACCAGAAATTCACAATGTCCAGAATTCACCTATCAGAATTGTTTATTGTTACATCTGTGGCTGGTTTCCCTCCTATCTCACTGATATAAGTAAAATGAAAAACAGTTTTTAATCTAATATTCAGGGAAAGTAGCATAGAATTCTCTAGTCTGTACCTGCAGAAATTAAGTGATGGTTTTGATTGCACTTATGATTAGTACAGCAAATGCAATCTCTGATTTTGAAGTAGCTATGCACTTCTGTTTGACCTTACCTGAAATAACAGCAAGGCAGACCTTGGAATATTTCAGAAGTAAAAGGAAAAAAAAATTAAATAATTTTGTGTTTAGCTATAAAACTATCAGAAATAAACTGGTGGTTTAAAAGTAAAGGAAAAAAATTAAATAATTTTGTGTTTAGCAATAAAACTATCAGAAATAAACTGGTGGTTTAGCTTGTGGATGGCTGGCTTTGGACACCATTGACTAAATGAGGCTGATTTGGTGGGAAATTTATTTAAAGTCTCTTTAAATTTCAAGCAATTCATTGCAAGATGCAAGCTTTGTCTGGAACTTTAGTTTCTTTAGTAATATTGCAAACTTCCTGCAAAAGGTATCTATAATGAACACCTACTTAAAATGTAGGAGAAAATCAGAAGCCTGTGTTTCTCTAAACCTCCTTTGTTGAGAAGAGTCTAATGATGCTAAAGAAGGAAAAATGCAACTGGTTCTTAGGAAGGCAAAAGTCAGCTGTGCTGTTTCATGTTATGGCTGAATCAAACTACAACTTTAAAAAGCTAGAAATCTGTTATTGTGGAAAAAAGGAAAGGCTCACTACCTTTCTCCTCTTTCTCTGTTTCTCGAGCCATGCGATGCCTTCCATGTTGGCATGTTCCATGCTTGATGACTATTTGTCTAGGGAGACATAAATAAGGCTGAGGGACAAGAATGTATCCACAAGGAAAGCCAAACCCAGCAGCTGTACTGAAAACCAGCTCTGTCTGGGATTGAGGAGGAGGCTACAGCCCCCAGACTCATTTGCTGAGGCCAGGTT
Organism: Urocynchramus pylzowi; assembly: GCA_013397555.1. NCBI lineage: Eukaryota > Metazoa > Chordata > Aves > Passeriformes > Fringillidae > Urocynchramus > Urocynchramus pylzowi. The sequence goes on along the minus strand of VZRH01005654.1, from coordinate 419,413 downwards.
TGCACACAGTCTTCCCCTCAGCTGAGGGGGAGAAAGAGAGTTTTTGACAGTGTGATGGCAAAACCTCTGGTACAGAGTGATGGGTGAACACCCATCACCAGGGGCTAAAAGCCAGACAAAGAAGCAGATTTTCCAGAGTCTTCCCTTACACAAATTTTCTCTCTTGCCAGAAGGTCACATTCACCCTGAACATGCATGTGAGAGGCTGCTGTCATGTCTTAGAAGGTGTCATAAACCACCAAAGACTCCCAAAGAACCGCCCCCTACTCATTCCAGAGGTCTTTCACCAGAGTGCATGTGATCCATAAGCGTTGCAACAGATCCAGAGTCTGTTGCGAAGAGAGTGTAAAAATTGCCCGCCTCCCATGGGAGGCACCTGGCATTTCCACAGATACCTGGATGTATTAACTAACTGAACTCTGGGTTACACAGGACCCTCCAAGAAGACCAGAAGAAAGGGAACAATCAGATGCTGTCGGGATCCAGAGAGTCTCTCTGTCACTCCCTTTCTCTCCCTGCCCCCCTTGTCCTTTTCCTATTTTTTCCTCTTTCTCTCCCTCTCCCTCTCCCTCTCCCCGCCCCTCACACTTCCTGTTAAATAAAATCCATACTATTGGCTTCAGTATATGGCCTTCTTTGCACCTTAATTCAGGCAGAGGCATCTCTCTGTGGATATCACAACATGGTGGCATCCTGGGACAGCATCTTGGAATTTGGACAGCATCCTGGGACAGACATCACTATGGGAAAGTACCAGGAGGAGGTCCTTGAATTCCATGGAGGAGGTCCATGCTTCCAACTTGCTGACTCTTGCCAGCAAGTTGGAAGCATGTTATCAAATTTTTTTTGGATTATCAGCTATTTATGACACAGCCCAGTTACACAAATGGGTGGAGGGCAGCACCTTGTAAGAGACTGAGTCCAGCCTTCCACTTCAGGTGCCTCTGGCTACAGCACAGACACCTTTCTTTTTCTATCATCTTTAAAGCTGTTCCCTTCTGAGCAGCTAGATCAGAACAAAATGAGAGACAGTTTCCTGGCTCTTAAGCTCAATATTTCAGGTATTCACCTGAGCAAGAGAAGGCTGGAGTACAACTATTCAGTGTCAGAAAATACAGGCAAATATCATCCAGACAAGAGACTAGAAGAGACCTGTCTCAGAAGAGCCACAGGCTGGGAAGTCACCAGTCATGAGCGTTAGTGAGGGATCAAGTGCTGAGCTGAAACAGGAAGAGAAATGGACTTTTGCACAGGTGTTCTGCTTTTCAGGTGTCTGCCTCAACCACAGTGTCACTTGCAAGATCTTTGCAAGTGTCCACCTTTCTTACACATCTTCCTTTTTCAAAAACTAGAGGGCATGAGTACAATTTCCAGCTCAGCTGTATTCAAAATCACAAAGAAGTTGAGATTTTGCTGAGATTCTGCAATGGCTCATTTACTGTCATTTAAATATATGCATGAATTGGTTTCTTTGTAACATTCTAAACATTCTTAAAATTTCTTTATCTTTACCTTAGAAACAGAATTACTGAGATTTATACAAAAACATAATAAAATAACAAAGCTATCTGTCTGAAGGGGTAATTTAAACTCCACTTAGTCTTCAATAAAAACAAAATAGCACACCATAACCATTTACTGCATGTACTTTAACACAATTAACAGTCTGAGTGTTCGGAAGAGCTTCTAAAATTTCATTTACAGAGGAACAGTGATCTTTCCAATATGTTTTTGGGCCACTGCAAGAGATTAAATGTTACTTTTATGACCATTTATGAAAGCAGTTTCAGTTATTAAAATCAAAACCTCAAACTGTTGCTTCTTTTTTCAGCTAAATATGCTGATCTAAGTACAGAAATCTTTGAGCTAAGTTGTATATATATTTAAGTATATATAAAAATATATATCCAATTAAATGTGCTTTGTGTTGATTATGGAGACCAGAATTTAAACTATGTAAAAATCAAATAATGGCAGTAGGTTTACAATAAAGCAGAATTTATTCAGAGTTTATAAACTTACTTACACTTTTGGGTGTTCAGTTGAGATGTTTTTAACACCTTTTCCCTTAACAGAAAATATTAAATGGGTCAGCAATAGAACAGGTTAGAAAACTGGAAGGGATTCATTCCTATTTTCTGAAATTAGATCATAAACCCCCTGTTTAAGCACATATGAGTAATACCAGAGGAAAAAAAAAAAGTTAAACTACAGTAAGAAGACAGACAAATAGCAGCTAAATACCTTCTATACATCTTGCCTCAGTACACTCATAAAATCACCTTTATAAAAATGTGCCATTTCAAAGAAAATAAAAAGACAAGCATCTTTTGTAACTTCAGCAATAACATTGGTTCTGTTTCTGTAACTTTCAAAAGAGAAATTTAGTTGCCTCTTTCCAAGGATGAAAAAGGCAAAGTTAAAAGCAGTTAACAGCTTTCCTGGTTTTTCTTTCATTTTGGCATTTTTGAACTTAAAAAAAAAATATTATTCTAAGAAGTAATAACATAGCTGTGTACAGATTTTTGTGGGTTTGGGTTTTTTAAAATATTTGGGTTAAAATTTCTTTTTAAATATTTTGGTTTTTTCAAAAATTCTTTTCTTAACCAAGTGGTATTACAGACAGTTTTATATTGTAAGAAGAATTAAATCCATGATGGCCATAATGCAGATTCTGTGCCAGACCAGGAGAGCTCCTGTTTACATGAAGCTGGGAAAAACAACCTGTTGGTTTCCAGGAATGACAGGATAGTCCTGGAAGCTTTGGAAATTCCGTGTGGGTGTGTGGAACTGAGAGACTATGATTCTCATAGGCATTCTTCTGAAAGAACTGAGTAGCAGCAAGGCTCAGCTTCTTGCTCTCCCTTCTCCATGCCCAGAGGCCCAGAAGCTGAATAACCTCTGTTTCTTATACAGTTCAGTCCTAATTACTTCATACTGGAGTAAACAGCCATTTCAATCACAGGCTACTCCATGTTAATTGGAGAAGAATCTACTAAAATAGCACAGAGGCAATGCAAATTTATAGATAGTTTAAAATTTAAAAGTTGTAACCATGGATAATAATGACTCTTCTACTACATGGCAGATGCTTGTGTAAATAGCATTCTTTGGCAATAAATTGTATATTTAAGAGTTCCATTTCCTGTGGTCTCTGTGAGACAGTGTATTGGCTTCTAACATACCAATAAAACTGACTGATACCCAAGGAAAAAATCTGAAACCACTGTTTTTTTCCAGCTCTTGCCAGTGATTCACAAATAACAATACAAGCTCAGATCTGACATCTGCAAAATTACTGTATCATATTCTGAGCAGTCTTTGCACCAGTGAATCATTCACTAGTTTAAATTCTCCTTATTTTCTAATTTTTAGGCAGTGTAGAGGTAAAAGCAAATTAAAAGACAAAATGTGATGTAACTGAAATGTTTGTGCTGTAATGCCATGTAGATTGTGCCTTTCCAAATATATTTTACCTTTTCAAATTTTTTTTTTAATATTAATATTATAGGGATGTGTGCATATTCCTCTAACCAAAAGGCATTTGCTGCAGCTCTGTGGTGGTAGATGTTAGATTTCTTCTGATGGTCTCTGTCAGGTAAGTTAATGATCAAGCTCTGAGCATGATATCCTCCTTCCCTGTGGTTCTCACTAGGCACAATTTCCTCCTCACTCAGCACAGCAGTCAGGACAACACCTTCAAGAAGGAAAACTAAAAAAGAAATCACAGCAAAGCACTGCCATCACATTAATATTTCTTGCATAACACTGTCTCCTGAGGAACTTGGAAAGAAATCTTCATTAATTTAATGGAGAGGGGTAATGAATTTTAATAACTTTGGAGCAATGGCAGGCAAATCTTCTCCTCTAGATACTCCAAGGTAGAGTCAAAGTTTGAGCTTTAGATGAGAGAATCTCTGCAGGCTGTACTTTAGGCATTGCTCTGTACTGTGGGAAACAAAACCAGACCTGTATGAAGGTTTGGCTGAGATGGAGTTAATTTTCCCACCACAGCCCTCACAGTGCTGAGCAGAGAGAAAGGAGGTGAGAACCCACCAGTGTTTGGGTACTTCTGGGCAGTGCTCCCACAGCACCAAGGCCACCTGTCCAAACCAGCACCCAGCAGCCCCACAAGGCCATTAGGCTGGAGCTGGGCAGGAGCCTGGGAGGGGCCATGGCCAGGACAGCTGACCCAGGCAGACAAAAGGGAAATCTCATTCCATACAGCATCTTCTCAGCAATAAAAGCTAAGGCAGAGGTTGGAGGCACTTGGTTTTTCTGGCATTNTTGTGCCTTTCCAAATATATTTTACCTTTTCAAATTTTTTTTTTAATATTAATATTATAGGGATGTGTGCATATTCCTCTAACCAAAAGGCATTTGCTGCAGCTCTGTGGTGGTAGATGTTAGATTTCTTCTGATGGTCTCTGTCAGGTAAGTTAATGATCAAGCTCTGAGCATGATATCCTCCTTCCCTGTGGTTCTCACTAGGCACAATTTCCTCCTCACTCAGCACAGCAGTCAGGACAACACCTTCAAGAAGGAAAACTAAAAAAGAAATCACAGCAAAGCACTGCCATCACATTAATATTTCTTGCATAACACTGTCTCCTGAGGAACTTGGAAAGAAATCTTCATTAATTTAATGGAGAGGGGTAATGAATTTTAATAACTTTGGAGCAATGGCAGGCAAATCTTCTCCTCTAGATACTCCAAGGTAGAGTCAAAGTTTGAGCTTTAGATGAGAGAATCTCTGCAGGCTGTACTTTAGGCATTGCTCTGTACTGTGGGAAACAAAACCAGACCTGTATGAAGGTTTGGCTGAGATGGAGTTAATTTTCCCACCACAGCCCTCACAGTGCTGAGCAGAGAGAAAGGAGGTGAGAACCCACCAGTGTTTGGGTACTTCTGGGCAGTGCTCCCACAGCACCAAGGCCACCTGTCCAAACCAGCACCCAGCAGCCCCACAAGGCCATTAGGCTGGAGCTGGGCAGGAGCCTGGGAGGGGCCATGGCCAGGACAGCTGACCCAGGCAGACAAAAGGGAAATCTCATTCCATACAGCATCTTCTCAGCAATAAAAGCTAAGGCAGAGGTTGGAGGCACTTGGTTTTTCTGGCATTTGTCTTCTGGTGCAACCTCTATTGTACTGAAGTCCTGTTTAATGGGACGTGTCAGACATTGGCTGTTGATGGGAAGTGTGGAAATAAAATCTTTTTTTTCTTTTGCTTCTGCACCCATAATCTTTGCTTTTGCTTTATTAAACTGCCTTTATCTTGACCCACAAGTTTTTTTTCTATTTACTTTTTCCCCAGGCCCTGTCCTGCTGGGGAAAGAGATATTATATAGATCCCCCTGGAGCAGGAGATCTAGGGATAGAGCACCTTACACACAGCCCAGGTAAATCCACCACAATGTGAAAAAAGGCTTTTGCCAAACCCTGAGCCCTGAGAAGGTAAGGCTACAAAACAACTGTTAAAGAAATAATTGTCAGGGGCTCTTTCTACTGACATGTTTTTCTTCTTCTCATGACTCTCTAATTCTTTGCAAGAACAAGAACAAATACTGCTCCTGGGAGACTCAGAGTTGTATAAGGCTTGAGAGCTACACTGCTTTTTAGTGTGTATTTGAGGATTTAATCCTTCTTGCAGATAAGTTGAGACATTACCTAACATTGCCATAGGCTTCTCAGAATTGTTTTTGATAAGAAAAAAAAGAGCAGAGAATCATGGAAAATCTGCTTTTCTTGAAAACAGATCAAAGAAGAAATATCAGTATAGGAAATTCAAGAGAAAACACAGAGAAGCAGTTGAGACAGACTTTAAATTGGAAAGTGACAGGCAATGGTGAATTGGCAGAGAATCATTTGAATACATAAAGCCTTAATCACACAATTAGTGACTGAAAACTAAGGCAAAAAGGAAAATCAGTGCCAAGCTTGCTGTGATCGTGATGAGACTGATCACAAGGCACACAGGAAAGGTGCTGTGATAACAGTGGAAAGATAATGGTTTCCACTCTCTAATAAACAATTGTTCCTCCTTTTGCCCTTATCTCACTTCTTACAAAATATGGAGTGGGCATAATTCTCATTCTTGTATCAAAAATCAAAATTTGTTTTGAAGGTGAAGAAATACATGATAGAAATATTATGAAATACAAAACCAGGCAAGCCTATGCCAATCCTTCTTGCCTTGAGAGGTAAATCAGTACACAGATGACTTGGACTCAATGCTATTATGTCAAATGGATCTATTAGGAGACTTAGCTGCACATGCCTTTACTTTGTGATTGTTGTAGCATATATACTCTTATATAATCACAATTTTTATAATTGCTATTGCAGTAAGTCTCAATATTTTCCTGGTAAAAGCCACTTAAGGTAGAGTTCTGATTACTTTTCTATAAGGGACCTGCACTTGAGAGAGAAGAAACCATTCCATTGTTATGCTTGTCACATTTAATAGAGTGACAAAACACAACTCTGATGTTCTAGTGACTGTGATATTGAATTAAATAAGATATTTGACTACAGGCTTTTAAGGCTTATACCTGCTATAGCTGTCTTGGAAAATAGATGCTGGATGCTGTATAGAAGTCCTCTTTTATAGCTCCTATACTATATTATGTTGGATCTCCTCCCACACTTTGGAGAACAAGCAGCACTTTGGAGGTACAGTCTGTTTACTCTGTTTAGCTTTTACAGTTCTGTTGTCTTCCAGATAGATGCTGCTTAAATTGCCTAAAAAATGACATTGTTGACTTTTCCATGGCACAACATCCTCCTGTGTCATAGGATAATTAAAATAAAGCAGATCCCAGAGCTGGTACAAGGGGAATAACCCAGTATTCATCCTGGGACTTACTGAAGTATTTAATGTGTAGTCTCAAAGCCATTCCTGTTTCTTCACTACCTGTGTAGATCTAGAGAGCGGCATGAGCACCTGTAAATATCAATGTTTATATGTGCATTTCTATTTGTATGTTATTGGGTAATGACTGATGTTTTGAATTATAAATCTTTCAGGTCTAGACTTAAATTTATTGTATCGCATAATTAATTGGTTTTTGTTCTGTGGCTGTTGGAATACTACACACATTACCAAATAGGCACATTTTCTTCAAAGTATTTAATAATCTTTGGTGTTATTCATAGACTCATGCTATTGATTTGAATCCAGGAGCACAGTATCACTCACATAGTTTGAACTGCTTGGGGTTTGGTATAGTTTTGTTTTGGGTCTTTTTGTGTGGACCAAAGAATCTTGATACAGGAGCTTTCAAAGGGCATTTTTTAGCTTTCAGAAGCAATTGTGCTTCTATCAATTAGCATCTTTGAGATTCTTAGACATTTAAGCTTACTACATTTTATGTATCTGGAGGGTTTTTGTTTGTTTGTTTGTTTTTTTGTTTTTAATTTGAATGACTTCATCTTCCGGTTTGGGCTTGTGTAGGATTGTGGTATTGTGGGGGAGATAGAAGAAACATGATTACAAAACACAGATGTTTAAAATGTAGTTATTTCCTCACTTAAGGTTGAGTAAACTTAGGATTTTTTTTCTCATGATGATTTAGGCTGTCAATTTCTTACCTTCATTTGTCAGCAAATAAGTGGATGGCCATGAACAGATGAGTTACTGCTGTGTTTACAATCAACCTCACAGTTCTCTCAGAAGGAAAATCAAGGCTTAGTATTTTTCTTTCACTGACTGACATATTTCAGCAGCATGTCTTTTTCAATATTGCATCTGAGAAAAAAATCAATATTACAGACTTCTTGCCTGTACAAATCTCCAGAAACTTTCCACATAAATATAAAATTCTACACATAAAAAACTGAGTAATGACTTTTCCTGTGTAGTTCAGAGTTTTTTTTATAAACATCTAAACTATTTTCTCCTCATTTTGTACTATTAAGCAAAAGCTATACTTTCACATGAAACATTTAGCCCTCTTAGAAGTTTCATCACTCTCAATATTGTTCATGACTATTGGATATCTGAAAAATGAAAATCTCATCTGTAATGTAAATGTAACAACTAATAAGTTAAATATTCTAGCAAATTAATAATTTAGAATATTTACTGGGAGTTTAAAATAGCTAAATAAAATGCATCCAGAAGAACACATCTAAAGGCTGAAAAGAATGAGGAAAAAACATTAAAACTGTAGGGATAGAAAAATACAGCTAGAGAAAACTCTTGTACAGCAGTAAAGTGCAATGCAAATCAAATAGTCTCAACAGGTGGATTGTGTGTGAGCATGAAACCCCACCAGAATTCAAATATGTTCATCTCTATCCTCAGGCCTCTGATTTCTATTATCATTCCTTTTATTTTGTTTCCTTTTGCACCCATGTCTTTCAATTTCAAGTGCTCATTCTTCTCTCACAAGATTTTTTTGTCCTCTCTTTTTATAAGTAGGCTTATGGGTGTTATCAATAATATATTGTGTAGCTTTATCCTACCATGGAAAATGTAACAAGACTAATTCATTATTTCACAAATAAAGACTTGCCCAGCTGACAAGATACACATCAGTAGAGCAGAATATCAAAACATATTGTCAGAACAGAAGTTCCTTTGAGAAAAAAAGTGTTAAAAATATGTGCAGAAAGTATAAAGGTCATGAATTTGCAGAAATACAAGATGGTGGAGATTCAGCAGAGATACATGGACAAAACCAAACAGAGACCTGAAGCCTTCACAGCCAGACACTGGAAAAAATCAGCAAGTGACACAAATTCATGTAATAATCATCTTGCTTCTAATATAAATTAGAATTTATTCCAGTGAAATAACAAAACCACATTGCGTTAGGAAGGACTGACTGACATCAAATACACAATGTAACCCTGACCAGGCAATCATTAAGGCCAACTGACCACCTCCTCAACTTAAGCATCTAATCCATTAATCTTCATAACCCTCAGTCATTTAGGAAAATGTACTTCATTAAATACATTTGAAAATATATTGAAGTGGGATTTTTGATGTTATTACAAATTTCCTAGATTATTTAAAGTAGCTAATGTTTTCATTTTTGGCTTATTTTGTTATGCTATCTGACTTCCTTGGAGTTTAGCATGGATTACATGTAGATTCAATTTCTCTTTGCTTATAATCATTCCTAAAATTATTTTTATACAGATATGTTTCATTACAGGGTATTAGGTCAGAAAGGATATCCTTATCTCTTATGGCTAAATTAGATAATTGACCCATCAGAGACCACTGGTAATCAGAAGTGCTAGAATTTTATTTTTCTGTAAAAATGCTATTTCCTCAGAGAAAAAAAAAAGTTATTTTGTCAAGCTCTTTTGGCAAGTAAGAATGGCTATTTCTGTGTGTTTCAGACCTTGTACAACCGTTAGTGAATTCTTGTACTACCCAGTGATACCAACAACATCACTAGGTCACTTCTTGATTCATATGCTTGTAATAGTGTTGACTTAAATTGTCATAAAATTTGTTTTGGATTCATAAAATAAAAGGTGTAAATAATCATCAATCCTGTGGTTACTGATCTTTGAGCTAATATTGACCAACATATTCCAGCAGCTTGTACAGTCTGGTGAAAAATGAGAAAATTAGGGTTTTTTTCCTAGGGGAACACTTTAAACAAAATAATAAAAAAGTTTTTTTCTGGATATAGCAGCTTAAGAAAATTTTACCATTAAATTTTAAATATTATTTAATGTTTGTAAAACAGTTCTAAACTGTACTTGACCAGTGATGCACAGAGAAGAGGGGCATAGTTATTTCTAGGTAGGAGACGTGGACCCTAATTCAGCTGCTTATTAATTGTCAGGAAAGACCCATCCCACAAAAACATCATTCTGTCAGATACCATAAATGCATGTTCCTGTAAAACAACCCTAGATTCCTTTGTTAATGCTGTTAGGCTTGCCTTTCTCATTAGAAGGAGTCTTAGGCAGAAGATTAAGAGTTATGGAGGAGGGAGAGTCAAACATTAACCTCTAGTAGTAATTGCCTGCAGCTGCATTCCCACTGAGATTCCAAGGGAAAAGAGGTGCTGTCAGTAGGTGCATACGAATGCTGCAAATTAAAACTCAGTTTTAGGGCTTATTACTTGAAGAATACCTTCCATGATTTTGTTTGCTTGTTTGTTTGTTTTTGTTTTGTGTTGTGTTGTTATTATTGGGTTGTTTTGGTTTGTTGGTTTTTTTTGTTGTTGTTAAGTTGCAAAACTTCTTCTAGAACTCCAAACAGTGTGAAACTGATGGACATTTCTCTAGTATGGGTGAAATGAATTGAGCTGCTGACAAGGAAATAAGTGCTCAGAGTGGTCTTCTGAATTATTTTCAGTCTACTTTAGGAAATCATGCTACACATGAATGTTAGTCATATAATTAATTGCATTATGTGCCCAGAAACTATGTGAAGGAGTAGATGCAAGAATTTTATAAAACAGAATGGAGAAAAGGTCTTATAAGCAGGAAGAACAAGTGATTGAGAATTATGAAAATTATGACTAGATGAGCACTTTTTAAATTTGTTATCAAATTAATTATGTTAATACATTTTGTATCTAACAATTCTTGCAGATAGAGATGAAGTTCAGTTCTGGAGGAATGTAGGGGGCCAATATGGATTTTGTCTGTACTCCCCAAAAGGGTGAGGGCATATATTTTTAATGGATAGCGATTTCTTATCATCAGATGATCTCGTATCACAAGTATTACTATCTCTTAATATTTCTTACTGTATCTTGTCCTTAATTATCTTTTTGTTTTGATTGAACTATAGCAAGCCTTCTGAAAATGTAAGTAGGAAAAAAATGTTATGACTGCTCTCAGTAAACTCCTACCCAGCTGAAAAATTCATGTCTTGCAGAAGGTTCTGTGATGCTAAAAAAAGAAACAATCTCATAGTGCTGTCTTTTATTCAGTCATGAAATACAGAAGGGTTTGCTCTCTTCAGCAACCTATTTCCATGAAAATGAATGGTGTTCTCCACCAGATCTGTGTGACACAGAGTAGTGATAACTTCAGAAATTAAAAAGGAATGAAAGACAAGGGCATGCATATATATAAAATTCATCACATGTACCACACCTGCCTAGAGAAACACATTAAGATATCTTTCAAGTAAAAAAGGATGAAAGCACACTTTTTTCCTGCAGAGGTTAGATTCTACTCATACTACATTGAAATCTGAATTTCCTGAATTCCTTAGATTTGCTTTTGTTTAAACTATGAAGGATAATGGAAGTATCTATTTCCTTATGTTGAGAGTTACCTAAACCCTTTTGTTTCAGAATTGGTTAAACAATTTGCCTTAAAACTTTTAACCCAAATAATGTGAATGTGAAATTGCTATTTCACAGGCTTTTCACTGCAGTTTGATCCTCTGTGGCTCAAATCACCTGTAAATGGCATTTCCTTGTGGTAGCGTTTGGTTCATGTGGTGGTGCTTTAGTCAGCTGATGGCTTTAATAACAGGACCCATAATTCACTACATGGTTAGATAGGAAAAGCGAGGATATGGATTTTTTTGTGTGTGTGTCAGTCAGTGGGTTTATAATATATGGCACTGTAACTGCTGTAAAAAACCTAATTCTTCACTGAGGTGAGAAAAAATAATGTTGAACTTTGCATTATCTCAGCTGAAGCTATTATGTGTGGCTGCTTTGTGTATTTTTATTAATTTTGTTGACCAGGGAACAACAGCAAAGTTTAATTTTGATGTAGCCAGTGAAATTTTCTCAAGGCAGAAGAAAAACAGATTCCATTTAAGGAACAGTGGTACTACTTGTAAAAAAAAAACAAAAAAAAACCAAACAAACAAAAAAAAAAACCAAAAACAAACCCCCAACAAAATCCAAGCAAACAAACAATTTACATAAAGAATATATATTTATATGCCCTTCCTCTAAGTGTGCATTTTAATATACTGAAAAAGAAAATCCATTTATTTTTATTTTATGAACAGAAAACTCTTATACTTCATCAGACAATTAATTTCCATACTCAAAAATCTTCCTGAAATCTTCTGTTTGGGCAGAAACAAATTATTAATAAGGACACTTAAAAATGTTTGCAGGATAATTTAGGGGAACTCATACCATAAGTGCTGTCCATTGATGACTGAGTTCAATATCCTTTATTTTAGTATAATTCCTCTTCTCTTGGTTTCAGGAATTCTCTTGCCACAAGACAATCACGTACACTGAATTCCACAGCCTGATATCCAAATAGATGTATTTTATGTTATTAGATGTACCATGTATAATTTTTTTCCCTGTAATCTTTCATTTAAAAAATTAAGTATATTAAAGAACAGAAAGATTTTACAAAATCTAATTTTTTAGAGAGAAATAATTAGTAAACTGTAGGAAAGTATGTTGTCTCTTAGTATGGAAATTAACACCTATATTTTTAATGTGACATTTGAAAAATAATTAGGATATGCAAATATATGGGTTAAAAGCTGAACCTGGCTGTGAAAAGTGAGATAGAGATTTATTGTTAAAAACAGAATGAAGGTATAGATACAGCCAATATATATAATCTTGGTAATTCAAGTAAAATGGTGTTGACATTGTATTTTGTTTTTTTCCCCCACCTAAATTGACACATATTAAATTTTCTTTTAATAAATAAATAGGTAATTTGAAGATGAGATATCATTGAAATAGTCTGTTTTCTGCAAGGGAATTTAGTCTAAAATACATTTTTATCAGAGTAGAATAGCAATTGCTTTTCCTGAAGTTCCTGTCATAGCACAAGGTGTTCTTGATTCCCTGCTAAGTCATCGCTAATCTTTTCCCATCTGGACTAATATTGGCCATTTTCTGAATCTGGGTGATGCCTGCCTGAGAACTGTATGGGAGTATGTCAGAAGGCAATCCACCTTGGATTCAGGTCTCCATTGTCTTACAATCTTGTCATGATTAGTTTCCCTAATGAAACAAATTAACGTTTTTTGCTACGGCACTCCTCCATGAAACCATTGTTTTTGCATAATAGAGTATGATTCCTACAACTTTAAACTTGTTCAGAACTGCAAATTCTTAAGAAAATTATCTGTTCCATTCCAAAAAAACACTTATGAAAATGCTGTAGGTAGCATCTCAAAACAATGAATTAAAAACTTGGTTTTTCATATTTTGATATCATCCCATTCCTCACACCCCACTGAGGCCAGATGGTGAGTGGATTTGCTTGGGTATGTTGGGTTGAAAGGTGTTATTAACCATTTGCTATTAAGCTCTTTATTATCTTATACTGTCTGCCTTTCATATGAGTGTTATTCTGTTGCTCATTTGGTTTGTAGTCTTAGTAATAGCTTGTTAGTACTTTTATTACTTTTTCAATAATTGTTTGATGCTCTTTCTTATTGTTGTGAATTAGCCGATTTTAATTCATGTCGTAATTTATATCAGAAAGGTCTGTGCTGCATATTTTTTCCTCTTAAGGGTTCCCAATGGTGTGTTTTGATTTCTTTTTCACTTTCGTCAGTACAGATAAAACAAAACCTATTTCCATTAATGAAGACATACTTGAATTTGTGATCTGGCTAGATGATGGGTCATGCTCTTCTTGATAGAAGGGTGTGAGCAGTGCAACAGTGGGTAAATTTCTCAGGCAAAATACTGGGATATACTGTAGCTACCACTCCGTAATCATAGAATCCTAGAATTATTTAGCTTGGAGGGAACCTTAAAGATTATCTTGTTACAAGCCCTCTGCCATGGGCAGGGATACCTTCCACGAGACCAGGTTGCTCAGAGCTCCATCCAAACTGGCCTGGAACCCTTTTGAGGTTGGGGCTGCAACAGCTTCTCTGGACAACGTGTTCCAGTGTCTCACCACCCTCATAGTAAAGAATGATTCATAACATCCAATCTAACCCTATACCCCTTCAGTGTGAAGCCATTCCCTCTTGTCCTGGTACTCTAGGCCTTCGCAAATAGTCCCTCTCCATCTTTCCTGTAGGGTCCTTTCAGGTACTGGAAGCCCACAATCAGGTCACCCTGGGGCCCTCCCTGCTCCAGTCTGAACAATCCCAATTCTCCCAGCCTTTCCTCATAGCAGAGCTGCTCCATCCCTCTGATCAACTTGGTGGCCTCCTCTGGCCTGGCTCCAACAGGTCCATGTCCTCCCTGTGATCATTTTGAGTTGCACTGCTGTACATTTGTGGCAAACATAAAGGGCTGAGACCTTCTCCATAGGGTCACATGTCATCCAGAACAGCACTATTATCTACAAGCAGATCCTGCTGGTTTTGCTTGCTTGGTTCCTGTGAGCTCCATGCTGTGCCTGACAGCACAGTGAAGTGACTCATCCACCTGCATCCTCTTCACAGACACCACCAGGATTGGAGTGAGGGAAGGACTCTGGCACTAGAAGGAAGGACAATGAGAGCAGGGCCACTCTGGTGACCAAGGACAGAGTAGTTCTTCTGTCCAGCCTCAGCAGCTAACTTGGACAAGTGTTCCTTGTCTCAGTGATTTGCTGTCCCTTGTTCACTCATTGCTGCTCTCTGCTCTCTCCCCCTGGGGATCCCTGGGGATATCATGTGCACAGAGCCTCTGTTTGAGGACATACATTAATTCCCTTCGGTTGAGTATGTCAGCTTCTGTAGATGTTTCTCTTTTTAAGACTTTCAGGCAATCCAGACATTTAATATTTCCCCTGGAAGTTCAGTGTATTATATTCTTATCGAGAAGATTGTGTGTGGATATTGCTCTTAATTAAAGAAATCTTTTGATTTTTCAGTTCCTAGCTATCTGCGAATGTTTCTTTATAAGATAAGATTGTGTCTGCCTGGCTAACTCACCATTTATTGTCCCAAAACTCTCTTTTCCCCGCTGGAGTGTATATTTTCTTCTTATCTGCATGTTAACAAACATACATTTGTAAATGGAACATATGGATATAGAATATTATTGGCTCTAGATTTTTCACAGACATGTCAATGTTCATCACTTGTGCTATTATCTAGCTTTAGTCTCAATGTAGTTCAACAGAACATTAAAAAAACTCCTGTGATTCTAGTATTAGCATAGCTGGAGTTTCTCAGTCCCCTGAAGGCTGTGTGAAGAATAGGTTGATTTCAATACCATCGTATGTTAAAACTTTTCCTTTCTAAAAGGTTATGAAATACTCTCAAGTCTTCCAAAAATATGTATATTTGTGAGAAACAATATTCAATATAGACATATATTTAATTTCTACACATTTTATGAAAAAATATATTATTTTTTTTTAATTCGCAGGCTTTGAGTTTTCATCCTTTTATTTAATTCTTGCCACTTGAGTAAAAATTTTTCAATTTCATAAATATTTTAAATTTGGATTTTTTTATTTTTGCCTTTTCCTGTAATACCATTAAAAAACTGCTCATTGCACAGGAAGTGGCAGCTAGATAAAACTGAAGGGGGGAATTGATACAGTTCTGTTAAAATGATAAAGTTTTGCTAAAATATTAAAAATTAAACAGGAAATATTATAACTGAAAAAATGCATTTGTATTACTGTATTTATAGAGATAAAGTATGAACAGTTTCTTGAAGTGTTTCAACTAGTTTCATTAATAAATCTTTTTTTTCTTGGCATCTGAATCTGAACTTTGGTAGAGATTTGCCAAAAATCTGAACTCATGATAAAGATTTTCCATTGAAAGATTATAATTTTTTTGAATTGCTGTACCAATATGTGACAATAATTTTATGTGTATGTTGCCAAAATTCTTGCTACTTCTGTGTTTGTGGAATTTTTTTTTAAGAAAAACAAGATTAACTGATTTGAAAATATTTCATAACAATGAGTGTATCTACTATTATTTGCTACATATACTGCTCAAAATCAGCTGGGGGGTCTTGGCAGGTTTATTAGCCTGTTCTTACTGCTAATTCTCTTATTACTCAATTTGATATAAGAATATAAGTGACAGTTATTAACAGGATTGTTGTGTAGTAGTCCTCCATAGGACACTGGGCCAAGTACCAGCTCCCATGTAATATTTACGGACAGGAATTCTAGCTGCATTGGAATGTCAGTATGCAACTTTAGGTTTTCTTTCCTCCTCCTCTTTGAACCACAGCAATCACTGCAGGTTGCTGATCACCTTTGCTTTTACTTGTATCCATTCTTTTTTACTTGTTATAATTGCAACCCTTCTGTTTAGCTCTTTATAAATTAGTGTTCATATTTGATGATCTTTTTCAGCAGAAGCTCTGGGATCTGTCACAACTAATGAAAGGATTTTTAGAATGGATTCATACAAATTCTTTGAAATTCTTCTTTGTTTCTTATGTCACAACTCAAATTTTCCCAAATGTTCAAATTTATACACTTGTATTTCCTCCTCAGCTAGTAATGCTAGGCTTTAACTCACCATGTTTATGAGCTACTGAGGTCGTACATCCACCATGTTTCTGTCAAGTCTCCTACATAAATTTTCCCTGTTAGTCACAGCTTCCAAATTCTCCTTGTTTGTCCTTCAAGCTTCTTGTGTTAGCATGCAGGTATTTTATTATACTTCATATATGCCTGAAAACTCTCTGGGACTGATGTATTGGCATCATTTTGAAGTATTTGAAAGTTCTTCATATTCGCCTTCTGCTAGAGAGCTTTTCTCCTTTCTCCTCCTTATCATGCTGAAGAATATTATTTATTTAACATGTGTAATTGATCTAGCCACTAAATCAGTAGCCTAAACCAATCAATTCATCTGCATTTATTCAGATCAACTGTTAGTTCTCATCACTGCTTAAAGGCTGCAAAACACAAATGTGTATCATGCTTAAAGAAAGATGGAGAGAGGAATAAGAGATTGAGAGGGATTTAGAAAGATTGAGGTTGCTGCCCTCGCTGTGTATGAAACATGCTTGTCTTATTCCCTAAAGAATTATAAATCCTGTATTGCATGAAAGACAGTATAGGGATTGGGACTTAATTATATTTGTGCCAAAAAACCCCTCCCAAAATAACAACAGAGAGCCTGAATTTCTGGTGTCCCAGAAGATGGGAGGCTAAAAACTCCATTTAACAATGGCAGGGCCAAGTGTGGCCCCTTTCCAGCCAGGCTGGGGTTGGCTGGAAAGGGGCCATGATTCTGGGCTGACCCTTGCCTTCCTCATTTTCAAGCCACAAAGACCCAGACTTGGCATGAATAGAATGGGTATTGCAAAGCAGCAATAAAAATTTTGCAGAGCATGAAAATAAATATTCTACTATCAAAAAGCAGGAGTTTTCTTCAATTTGGATTGCAATATGAAGGGGAAAAGCTAGGGTCTGATCTAATTAGTTTTTCAATAAAAATTAATTGAAAATTAAATAAGCAAAAATAACCAATGGACCACATAAAAAAATAGTTATATAAGGAAATGTGGAGAAAATATTGATGATGATTATAGCCTGAAACCTATGGTCAGAAATTTCAAAAGTACAAGCCTCCTTCTTTCAACTAATTATGCATAGATTTTGAAGTTACAGATGCAAAATCTTCGCTGTAGAAATTATAACTATCATTCACTAAGGCTGTAACCTTGCAAATGCAGCCATGTGACTAACCCCCAGTGAGGTCAGGCATCTGCTTATCCCATGTTAGTGGAGAGTAGATCTGGAACTCCAGATTGGTTTGTTTTGTCTTAGGGGAAAAAGGAAAAATAATTAAAATTATTGTTCAAGAGAATGTAAATAAGTCTGGCTCATAAAATGAGCAGAAGGACATTTGTTAAAATTACCAGGCAAACAATTTCAAATTAATAAATGGAAATATTTTTACTGCTATGAATAATTAGACTGTGAAATTTACTGTTTAATTATATTATTGATGCAAATAGTTGAGCAGGAATAAGAGATTTATAAACTGCATATGAATAAGAACTGCATAGACAATAAAAACAGAATAGGCAGAAAAATATTAGGTGTCATTGGCTGCCATAGTGCATGTGAGAATGCAATGCTCATCAGCTGTGATCATGAAAAAAGGGAAATGAACTTCCCTGTATCTCTATTTTCCTTTGTCACTGAACATCAGGCAGGATTTATGTGCCATAGAGCATCTATTTTCTCTACCTTGGTGCATAGTTTTAGCTAATAAATTTTGATTTATAATACTCTTGAAAGTCCCATGCTGTAACTCAGCAAAATTTCAAACTCTCATTTGAAATTTTGAAATGCTAAAATGCTACTTTGAAAATGCTAAACATCCATATTAAAACATTTCCTTAGTAACTGTGATCAGTTGGACAGAAATAGCCAGAAATATCAGAAAACTAAGGATATAGGAGCACAGCAATACCCAGACTGCCAGATTCTTTAAAAAGGGAACAAGAAATACCATCAAGCCATATGATCCATAGAAGCCTTCCAAAACAATTTTGCTGAGGTTCAAGAAGAGAGGTTTGCAGTCCAGCCTATAAATCATTTTGATGTTTTCTAAAAGAACAACAAAGTGATAAGGTTAAGATGAAGTTTTTTTATATCTCTGAATAAATTTTATCAGAGAGAAACATAAAATCACTTTGATTGTGTAAACAATGTTCTTTACGAATTTTCTGCTTTTGCATACTAATTATCTGATAAGCACTACAGTTATCACATGACTTTTTTCTGTCTGGCTCTGTAGCACTTAGATTACCAAAGAATACAGCCATGCATTTTCACAGAGAAGGAACTGACGAAAGAGTGTTAGTATTCCTGAAAAAACTTGCAAAGTAAGGTTAGTGATATGTCAGCTGGGAATATATCTCTTCTTTGCCTAAGGTACTTACTGTCTTTTATGAGGTTTGCTTAGTCTAACACAGATTTTTAAAGAGAGAGGAATAGAAAACATCTGTGAGTGACTAGCTTGAGGTAACTAGGAGGAGGATGAAATGACAAAGCAGTAAAAACATACCTGTTTCTCATTCTATTGGAAAAAACTTATCATATCTTAGTGCTATGGAACATTTTAGGAACCCTTCATGCATTTAATTTGTACTTGTGGATGCATTTACTCTTGAACTTCTGTATGGAAAATTAATGATATAATGAAGAGGATTCCACGAAACAAACTTTACCATGAATATGTAGATGATTCCTGTCCTTGGCTGGGGTGAATTTAAGAGTATCATTAACCCTTACTGCAAAGTGTACAGAATGAAGCATTTCTCCTCATAGTACCAACTGTACTGAAACACACAGAAAGAGTCAGCTTCCATCTCTGATTTTGGGGGACTTCACACGCATGAACCCACCCTAGTCAAAACTAGCAAACTTGTACCATTGGTCCATTCTAATAGTCCCCCCACTCCCCCATTCCCCCTGCTGATTCATGGACCTGGTTAAAGACAGGAGATGGACCCAGCTGAGAAGTCTGCTGTGATTAATGCTACTGCTGTATAAGGGGCAGATGGCACAACACTCACTGGCTTGATAGATTCTGTCTCTGAAAGAGGTGGCTTGCCATATTCCTTTTGCATCCTTGAGGTTAAAAAGAAGCCTGACTTCTTGGGGGTTGAGGCACTGTGTCTACTGAATCTGAAAATTAAAGAATCAGCTACTTGTTTGGACAAAAGCAAGAAAGAATTACTGGCATGACTCCACAGACCTNAAAAAAAAAAAAGGAAGTGATTCCATCTCATTCCATCTATGAGAGTAATGAACCATCTTTCCAACAGAGCAAATTTTCTTCATCCTTCTCCAGAAGGTGTTGTGATAACTGTTTCTGTATTAACCTTTCTATTTGGTTGTTTAGTGCTGAACTGGGAAAAGACCTGTTTAGGATCAAACTGATTCAAAATCTGAATTGTTTCAGTAAAATGGAATTAAATAGGGAAAATTCTTCTTTTTCTTTATAATGATATTATGTTTCCTGTTATAAACATATATCCTTGTATTTCCCTTTCACAGGAAGTGAAAAGTGTAGGCTTACTTTCTCAAGTAGATACTTAAGGTTGTAATGACTATATGTTGTATTATTTAGTTGGCTGATAAAAGAGAACTATTACAGCCTTTTCTCTCTATGCTATCTGCCCATTTCTTCTCTTTATCAGCTCAAGTATTTGACCTTTTTATGAAATCCTTAATAGATTAGGAATGAGCCAAACTTCATTTTTCATCAAATTTCTTATTTGTAGCACAATAGAATACCTATATTTAGCTTTAGTGCCAATGATGAGGAAAACAGGAGTGATTTCAGAGCTAACAGAAACACTGACTGGAACCATGGCCAAGGGCTGTATAGCACAAGCCAAAATGATTCCTCAATTCTTCTGGTGTCACCTGAAACTGGATTCTCAAAGATGACATAATTTCTATTCTGCCTGATGCAGTTACAGGAAGAAAGTATGATAACCCCACCTAAAGGCTGGGTTTCTCTGTCACAAGTGTGCTCATTCTTGTTAGGCATGATCCTCATCAGGGCAAAGAAAAACCCCACAAAACATGTAAATTTTGTTAATATCACCTACTGCTCTGAGATTTTTGTCTCTCTTCCTGATCTTCCCATTTTAACACAGTAACTCCTTGGACTCTGAGTAGCCACCAACAAATTTAACAGATATTTAAGAAGTCACAGCATTTTGCAGCTGGTGAGACTAAGGAAAATTCTAGGGAATTGAGAAACTCCTGTGATTATTATTTCCAGGGAGTTGTGAAGAAAGGACGAGAATTTACAGCAAATTTTCTACTGCAGTTGATTTTCATCAGTAGTGACAGTGTTGGGAATCTGCTATTTTGGCTGCAATTGAAGGAAAGGTGGACTTCCCAAAACAGCAGGAGGTGTACATAACACCCACATGGACCTCAGGTGTTCCACAGGGAAATTAACAAAAACTAATTAGTTGGATTTCCCTGGCTTTGTTTGAATGGCTGACTTAATTTCTAAATTTATTGTTTCCCACTGTCAATACTGCTCTGAGAGGAGCAGAATTACCCAGCCTGTAAAGAGCCAGCTTGGCCTCGAAGCTGTAGAAAAGCAGGTCACAGGGACTGCAATATCTATGCAATTTTTCAATTGAAGCTTAATACAATACTTCTAGGTATATGCACATATTTTAGTTATTACATTTTTAAGGGTAGGAGTGCAAATGGAAAGCCTGATTCACATAAAAAGGGAAGAGGGATACTCAGCTGAGTACCTATAACATGTTTTTGCCTCAGTTGAAACACCTAGTGTTGAGGATTTAAGGAAATATTTGTGTCACTTCATTCTTCTTCACTTAAAATGAATGCATTGTTTCCTCTTAAACTTTCATACCAATAATGTTTTAAGACTATTGATGTGTTTGTCTAGAAATAACTGTGTCAGGTACATTTTACTGAACATATTGTTGCCATTCATCAAGTATTCTTGTCTAATATTTGTTTCCTTTGAGTCTTTTCTGCCTTCATGCAAATAATAGATCATCTAGCAAGTGTGGCTGGAAATTCATAACATGGGATAGAAGGAAGAGATGTGTTTGCTCTGCCTATGCCCACACTGTGTAATTTATTCAACTCCATCTCAGTTTGTATTATTAAGAGGGAAAGGTTTACAGGTGGAAAAATCCAGACTTCATCGTTTGCATTTCCACTAGCCAAGCCACTGCAGAAAGCCCAGTATACTTATAGAAAGCATAAAATAAGTATTTAATAACTCATTTAATGTTCTATTTAATTTTTATCCTGTAAATTATATTTACTTATCTATTAACTTGTAACATGTCTTTTACATGTTAGTTTCAGCAGATGAAACCCTCCCAGTAAGATTTTAAAACACTGTGTATATCTTTATCTAATGTGTAACTTATCATCAATTTCTGCTAAATCTCTACCTGCTAGAAATCTGATAAGGAAATCTGCCCAACTTTCTGAAATCTTAATTTCATAAAGTCAAATTCATATGTGAAAGTCTCTGATGTGAAGATAATGTCAACATTCAAATAGTCAGATAATAACATTAAGAAACATTTTCCCTCTCCTGCCTACACTACGGCTTCAAAAGTCACAACTTTTAGTGGCATTCCACTTGTTTGAATCTGTTAAGTGAGCCTGGAATTTTGACACCTGCAGCACAAGCTTTCAACTGAAGTCAGCTGATATCCTACATTGCTATTGCTTTCCTTTATCTTTTCTTGAATGGCTTCTTTTCTTGTATATACCCTCGAATTTTGTTGGTCAAGATGGCTGTTCGGTTTAATTATCCAAAATTCCTGCTCAGAAAAAATTTTTAGTCTTAATTATGTTGTTAATTAATTTCTTCTCCCTGAAGATATGGTTGATGGGATTGGTTCAGAGAGGGAGGAACTACCCTGTATTAAGCACTGGCCCAATGGTATACTCATCACATTCCGTGGTACAGGAATGGCCTACAAAGCAAATCAACAGGAAACAATGAAAACACTCCATAATATTTTTATTTTTAGAAGCACACAGAATCAGAGAATGGTTTGTGTTGGAAGGGACATTACAGACCATCTTGTTTCAACCCCCTGCCATGGGCAGCAATACCTTCCACTAGACAAGGTTGCTCAGAACTCCATCCAAACTGGCCTTGAACACCTCAAGGGATGGAGTATCCACAGTTTCTCAAGGAAACGTCTTCCAGTGCCTCACCACCCTCACAGTAAAGATTTTTTTCCTAATATCTGATCTAAACCTCCTCTCTGTCAGTTTGAAGCCATTTGCCCTTGTCCTGTCTCTCTACACTCTATAAACAGTCTCTCTCCAGCCTTCCTTAAGGCTCTACAGCCTTTATGGTGGTTTTCCTGTGATTTCCTGTTATATTTTGTTCATAATGTATCTGTGCATCTCCAAGGATCTCTTCTCTTCTATAAGATTTTATTTCTGTCTGCTTACTGCCTTACTAAGCACCAGCCACTGATCTTGAAAACTACTGTGTGTAATCAGATCTTAGGGGAATGCTTCATCTGTGAGTGGATTTCCCAGTTCAGTACATCCTAATTAACCAGCACAACCTAATCATAGAGAAGTCAACCTTGTTAAAATTAGTTTTATTTGCCAAATTCCATTAAGTCAACTTTTTTGTCTTTTAACTTAAAAGCACATAGTGTGAGAATTGATTATAGTTTATTTTTGTGGTGAAAGAAAGTTTTTCTTCCTGAAGTATTTGATCATGAAGTTGGAGTCTTAAGACTAGCCCCAAGTACTTGATATATCAATAGGATTGTCTTCCACAGCATTTTATTTCTTGACAGATTCTTTTAGAAATAGCATTTGCTGTTAAATGATTTGTTAGATTTTTCTTCCCTTCCAGGACTGTCCTTCCAACCTTTCTTGTATTTCCTACATGCACAGCTAAAAATGATGAACTTTCAAATACAGAGGGCAGTAACAAGACTTGGATGTGTTGTATGTTCTGCTTATTTCAATAAATTCCTGTCATCTTGTAAATTTTATTTTTTCAAATGCTTCTTATCCAATATGATTAGACACGTGGATTTTTAGTAGCTTATTTTAAACAGACAAGTGGAACTATTTCATTTCATGTTGATTCATTTGTCTAGTGGAACAAAATTGTACTAAGTAAAATATTCATCTTCATTGCCAAGATCTGTTCTATAGCAACCATATTTGTCTTCAATACCATGAAAAGGATCAAAGCATTTAGTCTTAAATAGTATCTTCACCCTATAACAAGAATAATGTCTTTCTTGGAGTTCTCATTAATTACAGCTGTTATGAACAATAGGTTTGTCCTTCCATTTTCTAGGCTGCACAAAAATGTTCTTCTGCTTTCTGCAAAATAAAATTTTAATAGATCAGTAAATACTTTGTAGGAAAGATGTGTTGCGTTATTCCGGAAAACCCTAACAACAGAAGATATAGAGCCATAGATATTTTATTCAATTGTGCTTTACTAATTAGGTTAAACTGCTTTTTCTCCTTAATTCATCGTATGAACATTCTTCTTTTCCAAGGAAATCTAATAACTCTTGAATGCTGAAATCAATGAATGCTTGATCAATGCATTCTCACTCTGATGCACAGAGTTAATAGAGCCTATCATCACAATGTTCAATTGACATGTCTAAGGAAATATTAGGTCAAGATTGTATCTTCCAATAGTTAAAAAGTGCTTCTTTGTCTGAATGAGATTTTTAAAATAAGAGGAAGATGTATTTGCAGTTTGCAACATAGGAAGATATTTCACTAAGCTTTCAGTGTATTTCAGCTGAATTGTATTTTACTAGATATAGGGTGTTTAACTGGAAGCGACTGGTAACTAGTACAAAATAATTCTTTAATGGGATAAGTGTACACTTTTTTACTTGACTGCATGTGTATGTTGCAGGGTGATGGACTTCTAGTTACGCAGTGCATTAAGTAAAAATCTTTCACAGATGCTTTTAATTTACAAAATTTATTTTAAAAGGTTTTAGAAACAATAATAATTATCTACTTAAGTTTGTCCAGTTTTTTATCCAACAGGTGAGGTGTGAGGGGTTAGCAAAACAACAAAAACATATAGGATATTTTAGTCAAAATAGAACTTTTCCATTAGAAATGGTGACCACTTCCACATCTAGTTCCAGTTCTGCAGGGAGTGTTTGGAAGAAGTTCTGTGGCAAAATTCAGCAACTTGGCCTCTTCATCTGTAGATTGTATGGAAAGCAGATACCATAGATGCCTGAGTAATCAATGAGAGAGAAATGGATTCTCAAGATATCCCAAATTTCCTGTGTAACTTGTAAGAAGTTTTGCTCCTAAATCAACTAGAAAATAGAAATATACTTTCCAAGGTGGGAATTATATAATAATTGAATCTATGTTATGCAGAACAAGCCCAATTGAAAAACATTATTATGTACAGCAGAGCATGCAATTACCCAGCACACAGAGCATGACCAATCTCGCCTTTGAAGTGGAGCACCAGATGTATCAGTTGTAATTTGCCAACATCAGAGCACAACACCAGCCTTTGCAACACAGCACACTTTGCTACGTTTGGGGTTTATTTGATCTTGGGCTTAGTGTAGGGAAGATCTAAAAAGATGAATTGTTTCATGGAAACAAAAGGGAGACCTTTTTTTTCCAAAGGTGTTCTTGAAAGAAGAAAAGGAAGTAACAATGTTACAGAGAGTATAGGATTAATTTCCATTTAATTAGTAAATACAGTTTATGATACATTGTAAACCACTGAATTCTGACTCTTTCACAATAATTGCAGCCTTTGGCCAAACCTCTGTTACTGCAAGATAAGTTTAGAGTCCTGGGGTTTTTTGTTGTTGTAAGGTTTTTTCCTAAAAAACTGAAATTTAAAAAAAAAAAAATCAAATTCTGACCAACAATACAAACATTAAGGTCCTTCCACCTTCTTTCTTATTATCTGCCAAATCACACACATGAAAAGTGCTCATCATTGCTAAAAATGTAGCATGTGCAGGAAAAAATAAAATATAAAAAAATTGTAGAGCTCAGAAGCTCTACTGACTTAAAGAAATGTTTTCATTTTATACATTAGTTCTCACATAACCAAGCATTTCCCAAAACAACCACTTTCACAGCTCAAGAGAACTGCATATTTTTATCAAATTCCCTGCTGCCTGTTTTGCTGCATTTATGAATATTTTAAGTATGTCTCTAATAGCTTAGTTGAAGAAAGATTCCTTCCATACAATAATCAGGATGCACAATAAAACCATGGTTATTTCAGTCCAAGGAAGCAGCCAGACTTCTCCACTCTGTGGAGATGGAAACTGCAATATAACATGATGTTAAGCTAATGATGGGGAAGGTAAACATCCTCATGGTGGAGTTTGAAAATACTGCCAAGTCCTTAATGTTCAGAAAATGCCTGAAAACTTGCATCTGCTCTCATGGGAAGCTGCTATAGCAGTGAAATCTATCCACAGAATATTTAACATTCTTCATTGCTCTTTGATGGCATCTGTTCCCTGAGGTAGCTTACATAAGGTATCATATTTCTAACTGGAAGCCAAATTAAGATCAGACATACAGTAATTGCTCTTTGCTGATGTTTTCAGTAATTCATCATGGATGGCACAATAATTTACTCTGCTTATATCTCTGAGAACCTAAATGAAGAATACTCTTTTTCTGAGAGTCAGGAGTTTATGTCAAGCCTAAGGGATTCTTTTTATTCTAAATATTGCAGTTTCCTGACCTGAAAATTTACATTTTGTATAAAAACACCAAAAAAATGGGGATAAGGGTGCCACATACCAGCTGAATGAACAGATGGGTAGGAGGAAATTTTTAGAGTCATCATCTGGCTTTGTACAAAGAGAAGGGAAAGTTTGTCATTTCTCAGAAAAACAGTTGATACTATGTCTGAAGTCTCCCGGATGAAAAGCTTCTATACTTTGGATGGATGCTGGCTACTTTGGCTCTTCATTGCTTTTGTTGAGTTATATTTAATAGAGGAAAAACCTGGCATTTTTTATTTATTTATTTATTTATTGCTGTGCTCAGTAAGACCAGTTCTAAATGTTGTCTGTATCTACATCTAACCTTCTTAGGCTAACACAAGAGAGTAATGAGGGGTTTTTTTCCTCACATTGCTGCATTCTGGATTATGACATGTATATGAAGAAATACAGGAGTTTTGTGTTCATAAAAATGCAAACCAAATGAAGCAACAAATATGACACTGACACGAAAGAGTGCTTATGTGAGCCAGTGGTTTTAAAGTACTTTAGCATTGTGTTAATTGGGGAATACAGGGGAAAGGCTTGTTCACTGGTTGTTGTGTGGTTTTTTGGTTCTTTTTATCTGCTGTGAGCCCACACAAAAATGTGGCATTGTAGTCATAACCAACAAAATAAATTTGATTTTACAATTTGAGATCTTCTATCAAGCTCATACCACCTGGATGAGTTTAGGACTTTTTTTTTTTTCCCTAAATTATTACATCAAATTGACTCATCTATTTGCTTTATAAATCTACATTTTTTTCTGAAGAATGCTTGTGAGATGCCCTCAGCAGGATTGTTCGTCCTTTTTAGTCAAAGGCAAGACAGATCCCACTTTCCCTGAGAGGATCTACACCATGTTATGCATAGCTCATTCCAATGTATCTCACAAATGTCTTGACATGTGTTTGGTTATACATTTCTACTACTGGAGTCCAAAATATTCCAGCTAGTTTCCACTAAAGCACAGGAATGGTGTGTGCTAACCATAACAGTTAATGTGGTACTTTGGCAGATGCCACACTGGCTCTGTTTCACTCTTTGTTCTCTATGTTTGCCACTGCTGCTCTGGCCAACTTAAAACCTAAACTGTATTTGCCAAAAGTTATGCATTTTCATTTATGTTGTTGTTCATTGATTTCATAAATTCAGCTTTCGGCATGTGAAAGCTTTGAAACTAAAGCTACATCCAATGTTGGAGCCACTTTTTGGTGCCTTGGTTTATTTTAATTTTAGATTTTGTTGTCTTTATTTAAATAATTCAAATATGGCTGTGGGTAGCAATCACTACACCTGCTTTGTTTTGACACAAGCCTTGCTTGTTGGTACAACAACATGGTCTACTCATTCAGATAGACAAGGTCACCATAACAGTGCACACCAGATGGCATCAGCTTCTGTCTCTCATCTCTAAGCACTGCCATTAGACTTTTCAGTATTCGGGGTGGGAATCATAGAATGGTTTGAGCTGAAGGGCACCTTAAAAATCACATCATTCTGACTCCCTTGCCATGGACAGGGAACATTCACTAGACCAGGTTTCTCAGAGCTCCATCCAACATGGTCTTGAACACTTCCAGCCATGTGGCAGCCACAACTTCTCTTGGCAACCTGTGCTTCATCATCCCCACAGTAAATAACTTCTTTATCCCTAACATAAATGCTCCTCTTTCAGTCTGAAGCGATTCCTCCTTGTGCTATCACCACTGTTCCTGACAAGGAATCCCTATCCAGGTTACCTGTAGCCCCTTCAGATATGGGAAGGTGCTCTGAGGTCTTCATGCAACCTTCTCTTCTCCAGGCTGATCAACCTCCACTTTCTCAGCCTGTCTTTGTAGTGGAGGTGAAATATCCTTCAACATTTTGCCTGTTCAGAAATAACCACCCATGGACCATTCCCTGGAGAATCAGATTCTTTTTCTTTAAGGATTTCTAGAAGCAGGTTGCTTTGCTATTCTCATGAACAGATACATAGGAATCCTTTGTTTCCAATTCCTGAAAATTAAACTCTAACAACTGTAACCCAATCTGAGCCAAGGAAAAAGAAAACAGTATGAATGGAAAAATTATTTTAATCAAACCTCAAAAAAAAGAGAGTTCTATGAACAATTTCCTAATTTGCAAGGTGCCTAAGCTTGTGAAAAATAAAGCATGGTTAAGTTATTATTTAAAACCTGGGCAGCTAATTTGTCTCATGCTAGATGAAGAAACTAGGCTGGCAGAAAAGCATGGCATTTTCTTTCATTCTATTTCTGATTTAGTTCCCCAAAAGCTGATTATACAGAAAGATCTTTTTTCCCAAGAAATGAGAACTGAACAGTGTTTCTGTAAATGTATGGAAGACTCCTTTGCGTTACTCCTAGAAAAAAATCCTTGACCAGACCAAATGGGCTGAGAGAGAACCATGGCTCCACCTTCTGAGAAGTTTATTATGAAGACATAGACAGTCATTCATCTTGGAGATATTTTCTTGCTCCTTAGTTTGGAAGATACATTACTATTGTAAAATAATATTTGTTATAATATATACATGAGGTGTATTTGTGTATATAAACCACATTTAGGTTTATATGGGACAGCTTGCTTATGCATCTACAGTGTAATATTAGCTGTCTTCAGAAAAGGAAGCAGTTCTTACAGATAAATACATATTTCTCCATAGTAGGCAACACAAGCCCATTTGCTTTTCTTTTTTTACTTTTTTTTTGCACTTTTGCTACCCAAATTACCTTTTAAGAAAATATGTTTTTTGATATATAAAGATGATACAAAATATGTAATAACTCACAAAATCGACTTTAATTATTCTGGATAAATATTTATCTGTTCATTTTTTCATTAATATTTTGAAAAAACTTATGAGACATTTTAATAACTTTTCTATGGATATTAATGTCATATTTTCCTTTTTTTTCCTTCCTAATTTTTGATTGTTGTTTTTTAGTTTTTCCTTTACTTAATATCCCCATCTCAGAATGTGTGAGACAGAACTAGTATATATTTTGCTCTTCCTAAATATGTATAATTTGAAACAATATGCACAATTGTTGAATTTTAGTATTAAATAAGCTTATAAATGGTGTTTAAAAGGTTACAGAAGAGTTAAACTTAATGTTGTGGGTTTTTTAATCGACACATTGTGTCTGCCTCATTGACTTCTCAGTGTGTTTGCTAATGAACTACATGGTATTGTGGCAGATCCTGAGGCAGAAGCTGGGAGGAGTAACAATCTTATGAATAAATGTTATTAAAATCATTACATGACATGCTATCCTGCCATGATGTTAATCTGTTTGGGGATACAGTTAAGATGTGGTGGCAAGGGAACTAAGTTTTCAGCAAATGGTGTAAAAATGAAATTTGAACAAAACAGCTGTTGGAAAGAAATTGATTTGTCACCATTCATGCTAAAAATCTGATCCCCCATTCATATTAAAAATAGGGGTTGAGGGGAATTAAAAAAGACAATCTGGATGTTTTATTCTTTCATGTTTATATCTTTCATGTTTTATTTCTTTCTTGTTTCAGTATCTGAATTATTCTTTGAAATATAAAATGCATTCTAAAAGACTGAAAATGTTAAGATGCTAAAAAGCCATTTTATTATCATTGTCATTATCTATTTGTGTCTGAAGCCAAAAAGCTCTGTTTGGTGCATGTGGTATTAGCTGAAGATTTCAGTCATTTGATCAGAACAACCAAACACAGATAGGCCGCTCGGCATGTTACAGACTCTCCCACGTCCTCCAAGGGTATCTCTACTTAGGCAAGTGTTTCTGGTTTATTACAAATGAATGGTAAAGCAGGAAGAGAGCTGAGTGCTTGAATCTGTTTACTCACCTGTTGGTTTGCTGAGTGAAGTCTGGGTAAACATCTTGTAGTTTTTCCTCTAAAACCTTTTACTCCGTGAAGGCCACTGATGATAGAGGGAATCACAGTAATAAGAAAAGCACTTGGCTGTCTGTTTGAGGTGAAATTTCTATTATTACCTAGGATAAGATTTAGTTCTGCAAATAATTTTTTTTCATAGCTTTACAGTCTCTGCAGAAAAACAGGTATTTCTGAGGTATAGTGTTGTTTTCATATTTGCTCTTGGGCAAGATAAATAATTTAAAGTATTTATTGGTTTTGATTGTTTCAGTCCAGGAGATGACAACTTAGGAACTATTCAATTATGTTTAAATACAAGTGCTTAGTTCATCTGGAGATGTTATTCCTTCTGTAAAAAGCAGGGAGATACAACATCTCTTTTACAAAATACATTTCCCTATGAAAATAGATGCAGCCTTACAAAACAAATTGGAGGATGAATGCCAAAGGAATTACCCCACCATGTCCTAGATGCTACATCCACCTGTTGGAGCAAATTCAGAGGAGCATGATAATCAGAGAGATGGAGCACCTCTCCTATGAGGAAAGGCTGAGAGGATTGGGATCATTCAGCCTGGAGAAGAGAAGTCTTTGGGGTGACCTGATTGTAGCCTTCCAGTACAAGGGAACCCACAGGAAACATGGAGAGAGTCAATTTACAGAGATATGGAGTGATAGTACAAGAGGAAATGGCTTCAAACTGAGCAAGAGTAGATTTAGATTGGATCAAAGGAAGAAATTCTTCCCTGTGAGGGTGGTGATGGTCTGTTACACACAAAGTTATCACCCTTTCACACACAGCCCATATCTACAGTTATGTACCCCTTTGTGCTTTGAAATCTTCTCAGAAAACTCTACATGACCTACATTTACATGTGCTTACAATGCTGTTTTAAGAAGAGGTAAACAGCATAGTCTTAATTAATTTATGTTTTGACTGCAGTTCTGATAACAGTAAAATTACTGCAACCTCAGAAATGTTAAGTGTGACATATCCATGTATTTCTTTCTTAGGACCTATAGAATCTGGCCGCTGCATTAGGTTGTTAAAACAACTTAAATTTGAATCTAGTTTTATTGTTGGTGCATTTTTCCCTAGAGGAAAGTCAGAGCTTGACTCTAAATGTTTATCACAGTCTCTAGGCAGGATTTGTTGTTCTGTCAATAGATGAGTTTCTTATTTAATTCCATTTTGTTCATTACAGTATTTTATGTATATCATGTCAGATAATTAAGAAAGTTTTAGTCTCCAGAAGAGAATGAATATCTATTTACTTAATTTTTTTATTTGTTGAGCAGAGTCATAGTTTTATTTCAACTTAATTGAATCTTAATTTACAATATTTAAGCATTAAGTAATGTATGCCCTTCAAGTTCAATGTGATACTTGACATGTTGTAGCATACTACCTATGCTTCTAATATCTGGAGAAAAAATCTCAGGCATAATTTATTGAAAATTGCTGAGCAAAACTTTGTTAAAAAACAAACAAACTTGTCTGCAAACTTGTGTGTTTTGCAAATCCAAATATATTTTGTGCTGCTGATAGCTTACTTGGATCCATACTGAAAAACTATTGTCAGAGTGGGGCAGCTCAGTTTGGTGGCAATTCAGAAAACAAATTATGCTTCCATAAGTCAGAAGTAAAATATAGAAGAATACGGTCTTGCTGTTACCAAAGTACTGTTACTGACACTGTTGCTGAGAAAAAGATGAAATAAAACTTGTGTCTTGTCAGTGCAGTTGAAAGATATCATTATCAAATTACCTATCAGCCTATCTTATGAAAAATTCCTGCAACCATTTCTTGAACAAAATAATTCTTTCAGTGACATCTTCATTTTCTGTAGCCTCAGCTGACACTCTTGGGCTGCCTTGTCCCTGCCCCACTGCACTCCGCTGCTGCTAACACACACTGCCCTAAATGCTGTTGCTCCCCCTTACACACTTTCCTTCTCCAGGGAAACTGTGGCATCCTGCCTAAACCCTCGCTAAGATGCAAGGACCAGACTGCCACCACGAGGAAAAATTTGGCTCTGCTGAGTGCCAGGAGAAGACGAGCAGCGTTTTTACCTCTTTGTAACAATGTATAACGTGTTATAATAATGCAATATATTAATATAATATATATATTATAATATATATTGTATCTTATATATTATATATTCATATTATATATATATATATATAATGTTTTATAATAATAATAATATAATAATGTGTAACAATGTGTAACATGGGACGAGAGTTTGATAGTGGAAGACGAAGTCACTTTTTCCAAATTGTCACTTGCTTTTGTGCAATGGCATTTTTGGACCTTCTTGCCTCCTTTGCCAGGGCCCTGTGGCTACAGCCAGCCCTGCCTGCCTCTGCTCATCCACACCAATCAAATTACAAAACTCCAAGGGACAGACCAGTATTTAAATCACAAAACTGTTATGCACAATTTTTAAAACTGCATTTCCTGTGTAACCATTAGCACATTCACTTTAATTACAGAGAGAGATAAATATTAGTATTTCTGCCAAATTTATGTCTTAGTGCATGTGTTGGCTGCACAACAGAGCCAGCTGGAGTTTGTACAGAGGTTTCAAAGCAAGAGCAGAGGATGAGGAGCCCAGCTCCTCACCGAGCTCTCCAATCTAAAGATGGTTGCACCACCTCAACAAGTAGGAGAGACTGGACATGGAAATAACCTCTCATCAGGAATC
Source organism: Urocynchramus pylzowi (assembly GCA_013397555.1). Lineage (NCBI taxonomy): Eukaryota > Metazoa > Chordata > Aves > Passeriformes > Fringillidae > Urocynchramus > Urocynchramus pylzowi. Next base: position 386,721 of record VZRH01005654.1, on the reverse strand, counting down.
ACACTTAAACAATACATTTCCTATTTCCTAAGGAATATGAAAACATAATTCTGGGAAGGAAGACAGGACATGGCATGTGGTGGTATGGGGTATATTGTAATGAAAAAACATCCAGTGGGGATGAGTTATTAAGAATGGGAAATACTTCTTATAGTCAAAAAGGCAAAAAAAAAAAAACAACAAAAAAAACCCCCCAAAAAAAAAAAACCAAAAACAAACAAACAAACAAAAACCCAAAAAAATTACCAAACCTACGAATTTATTTTTTTACTACGTATTCTTTATCCTTTGCTGAGTGTACCTGAAACTTAATCTACATTAATTTCAGAAAATTGTCATATTTGCCTTAAACATGCATCCTATTTGATGCATTCTTTAGGGGTTTCATACTCCTTTTTGTCCCACTTTCATTTTACCATGATACAGTACAAGAGTGGCTGGGTAGGAAACCTACTGTGAGTAGGACTCTGGATGCAGGTACTCACATTCAACATGCCAAATTAGTAAAGTTACGTATAACACTTTTTTTTATCTACTCGTGATTTTTTTCTACTACTGTCTTCTACACCTCTACGATTAGGATTCTTGAACAACATAATGTGAAAATGGTTTCTATGAGTAATGCAGAATGCTAAAAATGAAAGTCTCAGAAGGTGGGCTGTATTCGCTCCTTGCAATAGGCTTTATTTGCATAAATTAAAATGTCTCCTGTCATATTTTCATTAAGTTTATGATGACTTTTAAACAATAATTTAATCTTAATGCAATGCACCCAGGTTTTAATTCAAAGAACCCATCCCCTGCTCTTCCCATGTTTAAAGCTGATGATGAGATAACTGTCTTTATAAATGAATTACCATTGGACCATGACCAACAGGATCTGAGCTGAATCCATTAATTCATAGTTCATCTTCAAAACCAAGTCTGTCATTAACCTTTTTGTCCTCCATCTCTTCACCTAAATAATTTGCTGCATTCTTTATCAAACATGAAGTGCCAACAACTTGTACTTTTGTAGTCAAGACACTGAGAAATTTTTCACTAAAAGCTTTCATTGCAGAAAACTTGAAATATCTTGACACTTTCACTGAGAGCTTCAATTAAAATTTGATCAGTAATGTTACCCCAAATGTGGAAATTTCTGGTTTTAATGAGAGACACAGACAGACAGACTTCAGAATAGCACATGACAGAGGAGAGGGCAGAATGTTTCCTTTAAAAGCCTAGGTCACAGAGTCCTTCTGATCACTTCCAGATACATAAATTTACATTCCTTTGGTATTCATCTTTTTGTCTGTCCGTTTATCACATGCCCAGTTCCCTGCTGCTTCCAACCCATTTCTGTGGTTGTTTATTATTGCTCTTATCAGTACATAGTGAATGGGGTAGGAATGGCAAAAAACAATGAAAGGAAAATGAAATGGCCTTGGATAAAATATATAGTGGGGTGGGGAAGCCAAAACAGATAAGGAAAGAGAAATGGAAAAAGGAAAAATTAGCAAATTTAGTCAGTAGGACAGAGGGACAATTAAAGAGCTCTCTGAAATAGCTAGAATAAAGAAATACTAATTAATGTTGTCATTTCCCTGTCAGTAGCTTTGTAAATACTATCTGTATTAAAATAAATTATTTCAGAGCAGTATTCATACCTGTATATTAGCAGATCAATAATAATCAGACAGTTATATTTATGAAAGCATGTTGTAAGCATGTTATGAATGCCTGTAAGCAGTTTTGATTGTTGTTATCACTCAGATGACTTGGCGACAGTTATATAATAATTTCTTGTTAACAAATATTTCATTATTTCATGTTCCATACAAACTTAATCCAAATCCTCTGATGCAGTTTTTTGCCAATAGTCCAATTATCAATGTAAACACTCAGTGAACTGATCTGTTCTTCATTGTCAACCTGGGTAAAGTCTTGCCCCCCCCAAAAAAAAGTGGTAGGGCTGTACATGGATTGGCAAGAGGTTGGCTGAGCTCTAGCAGCAGCAGCCAGGCTTTTCCTCTACTTTTTTTCCTTGACTTTTGGTGTTTAATAAGCCTTAATCATTCTCTGCAATGTGCCCCTGTCAAAGAAATTGGAAGGATATTCTGAGGAAAACGTGTCCCATGAAAGCAGGAGCTGTAGTCCAGTGGCGTGTATTTAACCACGCATTCATCTGATCCTTCTTGGAAATTTTGCCGCTTATAGTTTTTCCTCCAGGGATCTGTATAAGATCTTCTCCCTTTTGGTGCTATGCCTGGCTGATGTCTCTAAAGAAGAGGACTTTATTTATACTATATTTTTGTGCTGGGGAAAATACATGTATTTCAAAACAGTTATCTTTTATAAAAAGAAGTTACTTATACAGCCAGTTGCAAACTCTTGGGACCAGTTGATACTGGACAGAGCCATAGCAGCAGGGGCAGAAAGGGCCTGGGAACATTCCCAGGAAGCAGCTTCACTCTAACACGTGAAAGAACTTTGAATATATAGAATCACCAGATCAGAGAATTGTTAAGGTAGGAAAAGACACCGAAAATACTCAAGTCCAACAGTTAATCTATCACCACCACCATGTTCACCACATAGGCATGTTCTCAAGTGCCATATCCACAACTTTTTTTGAACATTTCCAGGAATGGCAGCTTCACCACTTCTCCAGGCAGCCTGTTCCAATGCTTAACAACCTTTTCAATGAAAAAATTATTCTTAACATCCAGCCTAAACCTCACATGGCACAATTTGAGACCATTTTCTCATGTTCTGAGACTTTACTTGGGAGAAGAAACTGACCGTCACCTGGTTCCACCCTCCTCTCAGCGGATTGTGTAGTGATAAGATTCCCCCCTGAACCTCCTTTCTTCAGGCTGAGTGCCCCCATCTCCAGCTGATGCTTCTCATCAGACTTGTGTTCTTCCCTTCCCCAGCTCTGTTTCCTACTCTGGACATGTTGCAGCCCCTCAATGTCCTTCTTGCGGTGAGGGGTCCAAAACTGAACTCAGGATTTGAGATTTGGCCTCAGCAGTGCCCAGCACAGCAGACGGTCACTGCCCTGGTCCTGCTGGCCACAAGCCAACATCTGTAGCTCCACATTGCCCAGATTTCTGTGATCTCCTGACCTTTTCCCTGTCACTCTGGGAGGAAGCATATATCTGATGATGAAAAATTGGTCTGCCCTGGGACATTGCTTACATCCTTTTGTCTTTCGCCATTGCTCAGCTTTAGAATATAAAACAAATAAATTAAATAAATAAATTATTAGCTCTAAAATCAGTCTCTGTTGTTTTAAGTTCGTATATCATGGCTTATATAAAAGTTCTCTCTTTTCCAAGTTCATAAAACTTTGATCTCTCATAAAAATTGAAATATCAAAATCTGAATCCAAAAATACACTGCATCCTTTAAATGTATTATTAGAATGGAATTTAAATTTTTGTTTCAGTCCTTAAACTTACCCTCTATTTTATTTCTTCGCTCTCTTTACAAAATAGTTCACTGTTCTTGTACCTTAGGGCCCTTGCTGTGATGATAAATAATTTCAAAACAGCTCCAATATGTGTTTGTTTATTTGTTTGTTTCTTGTTTACTTTAGAGGAGCTAAATAGCCATAAGGATTATCATTAACAGAGGGTATTTTACAGTGAGGACTGCAAGACGTTTTTAATACTTATTGCGGCAGATATTTTAGTGATATAGTTTCTTTTGTGAATGAGCTGTCTTTATTTTCTTCCAAATGAAAAATATGCTGCAGGTATTACAGATTCTAAATGTATGATTGACAATTCTTCCTGTTAGTATAAAATGTAAGATCTGTAAAGTACAGTCAATGGCTATGAGCTATCAGTGAAACTCTCAGTGCTTTCTGTGTTCCTATTTATCTTTTTAATTTATAAGACATCACTGAACTTTTGTCTTTCTTGCGTATACTCACACCAACCTAGAAAAAAAAAGAACTTTTTGACCACTAGCTTTCTTTTTTTTTAATTTTAATATTAAATTACCTCTTTTGACTTCATAGTTTTGGTAAACTATCTCTAAGCATAAATTCCCTGTTGGTCCACAACAGATAAATGAGCTAACACAATTTTTTGGTTTCTTCTTTTAAAATGTTGCCTTTTTGATGTCACATATTTTCCCTAAAAATTTAAGTGGAACTGTAAATATATGATGCATCCCATTGTTGAACAGCTAGAATAGTTGACTCCATAATTATATCTTTAGAAGATAAAAAAATGGGAATAATAAGAAATTCACTTTAAAATCTTAATTGTACGTTATTCATGTTAAGTGTTTATGTTGCTTCTTACCATAAGGGTACTTGGAGCATGTATTTAGGCTCTTATCTGTGCATAAAGCAAAATAATTTACAAATTTGTTTTCAAGTGTTACATTTGCTGTGAGCAATACTCATACTCATACTCATGTTGTTCACACTTTTATTAATATTGTTATGAATTAGCTTTTGACAGGTGTGACATAAGAACATATAGTATGAACTTACTGTTAAGTTTAACTTTCAATTCATCCCCTTCATATTCACACCGTTAACATAGTTTGAAGAAATATACTTTTCTAGGAAGAGAACTACAAGATTCTTCCTAATCCTTTTTATTAGGTTTCCTTGGGCAATTCATGATCATATGACTTTTTTTTTCTATCTATTAGTAAAAAAATTTAATGATTTCTAATTAATTACCCTTATTAGAATGAGAACATCATCCTAGAGTTCAGTTAAATACAGCTGGATTATAATAAATCCATACATAGGACTAATTTCAGAACAAGAATCAAGGTAGGATGTTATTCAATAATAACTACATGGATTCATTAATCAATTTTAATTAAGAAAAAAACAAAATTTAGTATATGGGATTGCAGGAACTACCAACAAGCTTGGTTTTTTTTACAAAATTGACCTAAGTTTCCAATAGGACCAAAAAAAAAAAAATCAACAACTTATTTATTAACTCTGTTGGCAATGTCAAAGTATTTCTGAAAGTGCCACCTTTAAATTGGTATGAGTCCTCATGTAGGTAAACCCTTTCTCTGAAATATAAAATAGCACAATCTTTTCTGTAATGTACACAACAATATAAAATAAATAAATCAACGAACATAAATGTCCTTGACAAAAATCACAAATCCTTTCCCAAGCCTGCAGTCCTAACATAGAGAAATTATACTTCAAAAGAAAAAAAGGAACATGCAGTCTAATAGATAAGAGAGTACTCATACTGATTACTCTAACTGATAAACCATTCAAATCAAATCAGGCTCATCAAGTGTTCCTCACTGGAAAAGAGAACAAAAAGAATACTCTATATTTGAAATATACAACATTGGGCAAAATGATTTATCAGTAATATGTCACCTTCAAACAATGGAAAATTAATAGATGAGATAGAAAAGCAACTAATAATAATATTCAAACAAAAACTCAAAACAAATCCAAATAAACAAACAAAACAAAACAAAGAACTCCAAACAAAAACAAAAAACCCAAATAAAAAAATGAAACCAAACCAAAACAAAACAAAAAAGAACAATCAACCAATTAAAACAAAACCCAAAATTACTTGTGAATATGGGACAGTAAGAGGCATTCCATTAATAGAAGCAATCAGTTTGGCAGGAGAGTGTAACATCTTAGGTGTTCTCAGCAAGGATTGAAGCCCTTCTTCCATGTGATTCTCAGGTCTCTCTCTTGAAGTTACAGCATGAAGTGCAGTCAAAAAAAAGTAAAATCACTTTATTTTTCATTTTGATAAATGATTTCTAGTGACAACTAGAAATTCCTGAAAAACTTAAAAATAAAATTAAGCTACCAGAGTAGAATTCATGATGTTGAGAGAAGACTGTATATGACTTGCTGAGTGACTGGGCTTTAGGAGTTGGCATGACATGATGTTTTTATCTTCCTCTCCAGAAAATACTAAGGAAATTTTTGCTACCCTGTACCATGTCCTTGAATGTCTTTTATTTCACCAGCACCTATAGTTTCTGATCATATTATCTTTACACTTACAGGTAAAATTTACATTAAAAAAATGTGGTTTTGGGATACAAACCCAGAACAATTTTGTACTCACCATTTCATTATATTGACTATTGATCAATATTACAGAATATCAACTGGGATGATCCTGGAGTTGCCTTCAGGACTCTTTAATCTTTGAAACTCAGGGAATTCTATTCAGAGATAAGTATACTCTCCTATCAAGAAACATCCACAAAATAAGCCTTAACAAACTAATGTGTTGTTGCTGTTGTTGTTGTTGCTACTCTGTTCCAAGTAATTATTCATCAAAGTAATAATCAAGTTCTTTCCTATTGTGGATAATTTTTTGTCCATTCATAACTGCTTTCCTTTTGGGCCTCCTTCTTCCAGATTTAGTTTAAGCAGAATAGATTGCTTCATTATTTTACAGACAGTGGCATCAGGATCTTTAAATGAGAACTGATTCAATAAAAATTTAGTTTCACACAGATATTTGGGTTACTTGATTATATTTTAATAGAACAGCAACATATTTACTGACTCCATTTTCAATGAACGTGGTCTATTTGCATCTTATTTTCCCATATTATTTTTGGCACCCCTTTTCTTTGCCTATGTTTGCGATCCTTTTAATTTTGCTTTTAATTTCAAGTTTGAACACAGGTGCATCATGATAAAAGTAGTAATGAAGTTGGATAAAATGCAATCACGGAAATCCAGGGAAATTTTGTTACTTGTTCAGGCAGTTTAATTGTATAAGGTCTTCTGGAAAGCTTAAATAAGAGACAGAATTTGACTGCAGACTTCATCAGCAGTGTCACTAGTTGGATAGTTGCAGTGTTTGTAAGGTCTTGAGGCCACGTAACATGAAAGCCTAAGTTACTCATTACATGATGTGAGTCAGGTCCACAATTTGCAGCAGAAATCTTCCCTACTGAGAGCAAAATGGAGAAAGTTTTTGAAAGGTCCTAACAATTTTATTGCCATGTAGATGGAATTTAATAAATTATGTTGCTTTAGACATTGTAATGTTATATCAACATCTGTTACGGTCCTTAGGAAAGAATAAGTCCCACTGAATTTTTAATAGCTAAGCTTTGACAAAATACAGGGTTAATATTTTTGAATCTATTAGTACCATAAGGTGCTGTCTAAGCAAGGCATCCTTATTTTTTGTGTTGACAGTGAGTAAAACCCAACAAAACCAGGAATTATCTGTGAATTTTCCAAGATCACCACCTGAATCCATAATCAGAAAAGACAGCTCTAGTGAAGTTTTGATAGCAATCATACTGCAAGTTTCTTTCAGCATTTTTTGATAACATTACTTTTGCCCTTATGGCTTCTTGTGGTGCATTTAATTTCAGGCGGTATTGTAGGGACAAAATAATAGTACAATAATGGACTTTTTTGGTTGGGTCACTTTGTTCTCCATATTTTTATAACATATTGCAGATGGCCTGAAAGATTAACCATAATGACCAAAACCACTGAAATGTAGGTAGCACATAATTGCTTTCCCAGGCTGCAGCATATCATATCTGGTCACAAATTTTTCTGTTAAACCCAGAGCAGCACAGAGTATTCCAGCTGATTCTTTCCCTGCATCTAAAGCACTATAAGTCTTTTATCCTTTACAGAAGAAGCTGTAACTGGAATCAGGTGTAACTCATAGTGTTGAGAATATTTGAGTTTGGCAACTGCATGTGTGTTAACTCTGTCCCACTTTTGCATGGTCTTTTGGGTGACAATCAAAAGCCAGACAGCCCACAAGAGTTTCTGTATCTTTCCTCCAAACAGTCATCTGCAGTGATATCCCCAAGAAATCATGGCTAGTGCCATGCAAACGGTGTCAGGTTATATACATTTTGTATATATTGGGATTCCTGTCACTAATCTTACTACAAGTCTTATTTTCATATATAGTTAATCAGATGGACCTCATTCCCTTCAAGCTCAGATCATATGCAAGCACCAAAAGGTTCTGACATTTTAACCTTAACCTTCTTAAATTGAATAGTTATATTTAAGTGTCACTGAGCTGAGTTCTGCTGAATTAACCCTCAGCAATGAAGTAAGACCAAAATCAATGCTCAACAGATGAGTAGATTTTATTTAAGTTGTTTCTTTTCTGCCTGGGAGCTTCAGTGATACGTATATGACCTTTTATCACTACACTAATTCATGCTTGTTGTACTTTTTAAGTTTATATTCAAGAGGTAGCCAATGTATCAGAATTATTTTCCAAATAGTTCCTACATTATTACCTTAATGGGTTGCTGACATTTTATTCCTTATAGACAAAATGGCAACCATCTTTTATGAAGAAACTGGAAGATAAACCTACTTTTTCTCATTCCTCACAAATGCTGCAAAGATATCCTTCTTGTTAAGTATAATCATTAATATTAAAAGTCAGCTAGGTATATAAATATCTTAGACTTTAATCCATCTACAGTAATTAAAATTTTATGAAATTGCTCTCTGTGTCTTTCTCAATTGATTACCTGTGACTTTAAGCCACTCCAGAACTTTCATTAAGTATATCACTTTCAATATGGAACATTTCACAAATGTGTTCAGCATATTATATTATACAAAAACTCTGGGAACAGTTGCATTTAACAGCTATTATACCCACATGTTTAATCTGAGCCAAGTTCCTTCGGGCACAGCTTAACTACCCCTTCTGCTCATATAGAAGCATCTGTGCAAGGAATCTGTGAGAGTATTTCATTGTGTGCTCTGCCAGTGGTAGTTCCTCAGAACTCTGCGACAACTTACACTGTGGGCATCTGAAGTGATATCTCTGCATATTTATGAATTCAGGTTTTTGGGGACAGTCTGTTATTCACAGAACACAACACAGGACTGTTAAATGTGTGTTTTATATACAGCACAGGAAATGTGGCATCTTAGTTATTATGATATCTACAGGTTTGGTTCTTATTATTTTTTAATTTCTTCTAAATATCAACTTGTACATTTTTTTCCTATATCATATTAATTCTATCCCATTGTGTTATGTTCTTTTGAAGAGAAAGCAAAACTGGGAATAGACCATGTTTGGGAGAAATTGGGTGAGGAGGATACACATTCTGTAGGATATTTTGGTTTTTCCTGCCCGCAATCTTCTCATGCGGAAATTGGCATTCATGAGTTATACCAATGTTCATTATTTATACAATTCCCAACATGAATTCATTCTTCTGAAAACTGTGCCACTTACTATGCATTTCATATGACTGAAGCCAAGTAACCACAAATAGCATCCTATTGTCCCTACTTTGAGAGGTAGTTATAGCATGTGAAACTTGTAGGATTTTAGCTTGAAACCCATTTAAATAAATTCTAAATCTTTGAGTTCTAAATCTCCTCTTTTCTAAACCCATCTGATTTTATTGTTATGTATTTTCACAAGTATTGATATTTTTGCCAGTGATATAGCAATATTAAATCAGGCTGTCTGGTTTATTCCTACTGTTTCAAAAAGTACCTTAAAGAAATGAAAATACTATTATTTCCCATGACTGGAAGAGCATAAATATTTTAGTGTCCATAGTGTCAAAGTTATGCAAGGAGTTTCTTTGAATATAGTTTATTCCTTTGATATCAACACTACCAAGTAAACAAATAGATATCACAGAGCTGTGAAATCGCATAGCTATGAGAGGTAAACACTTGTTTAAGAACACCAATTTATTCTAATTAATCATGTAATTTACAGTAATTTCCTTTGTTTCTTCTAAGTGCTTATGTACATGAGAAAATTTACTCCCAGAATAACAAAATAAGGGAAAGAAGTTTTGTCTCATCTTAAGACTGAAGGCCAAATATCTACCTCTACAGATTTCAACACACATTTGTACTTAATATATGAATTCAGATTCCTATTTTTAAGCAGTGAAAATTGAATATACTAGCTATTAGAAGTAATCGGAACACAGAAACTGCTATTCAAGTAACAGTGGTAAATGCTGCAGAATTTAAATATCTCACCCTGCACTGCAGACATTCTTGCAGTTTTCTCCCATGAAAGACCATTGTTTGCACTCTGTTTTGGCTGTGTGATAAAGTATGAACACGATTGCAGAGAAAACTTCCAATTACATCAGGGTGTGGTGGTTTGACGAGGAAGGAAGTTTCTTGGGAAGGTGGTGGTCAAACCAATCAGTGGCCAGAGGTGAATATTGGCACCTGGGGTGGCCACTAGGAACCTGGACACGCCTTGAAAACACACAGGGGTTAAAAGCAGAGTATTCCCAGGGGGACTTCCTCTTTGGGTCCGGCGAGGGATCAGACCTGACCTCCCGTGCCCAGCTCCGGCTGGGTGGGGGAGGGGGTGAGCCATGCGGCCGGCCGGGGCCGAGGTAGGCCAGGCCGGAGCCCTGAGGGACCCTGGGGTGCTTTGGGCAGGCCAGGCCGGAGCCCTGAGGGACCCTGGGATGCTTTGGGCAGCCCCCCCCCAGAGAGAGAGAAACAGACAGTCTGTGCCAGCTCGAAGTGTGATATCTGTGCTGGCACCTCGGGCTGAGGAGGAGAAGGGGGAGGGCAAGGAATGAAGCAGGTGCCCAGCCGCGGTCAGCCAGCTGTGGGAGTTAGATGTTCTGGCAGACAGCGGCTGAGATTTTTAACCCCTTCCTGGACAATGGAAGCCACAGAAGCACTAATCCTCCCTAATCTGAAGAAGAGAGAGAGCTAGATGGAAATGAGCAAGTGGAGAGAAAGTTCGAGTACGTAAGAAAATGTCAGCAGAGGATGGGAAGCGTCCTGGATGGAGGAGATGATTGGAGTGGCTTTTGGCTGGACTTTTCTCTTGCATAGCCACGGGACAGAGCCTATTTCTTTCTATAATTCAGAGACTGTTTCCGGGGGGAGGCGATGGCTGGGAGCCACGAGGAGTGCAGTGTGTCAGAGGAAGATGTGGAAGGAACAGAGATGGATGAGGAGATCTCTGTTCCTGAGAGCCCCAGGCCCCAGGGGAAAGAATATGGGGGGGACTGCTGTCCCAAATGTGAGACTGTCACTCTTCTGGAACTGGGCCAAGCATCCTTAAAAAAGGACACCCAAGAAGCAGTTTGGATCCATGGTCAGTGGTGAGAGCACTGAACATGGAAGGAAGATTTGCACCCTGGCAGATTTTCCCTGGATGGCTGCCAGGTGTGCCGATGGAAGCGCAGGAGGGTTCGACCGTGCTTCCGGGGGGAGGCCTGTGGTGCAAGAGGGAGACTCCTCTCTCCTGATGAACTGGGAGGTGGTAGAGTGAGAGATGGTACTGGGCAGAGAATTGAGTGTTCGAGGGGTGGTTGCTGGATTGGGAAGGTAAAGCCTTGACTCATGGTGTTGATGGGAGAAGGTGGGGGGAGGAGAAGTGGTTTTGAAAACTTCCATTGTAGACATTGTGTGTGTGTATGTTTTTTTTTCTTTTCTTTTTGTGTTTATAGTAGATGTTATAAAGCTTTATTCCTTTACCCCTGAGATGATGGAGCCTGCTTTGCTGTATTTTGGGTCACATCTCACAGTAACCATTCAGGAAAATGTGCTTTCATGGGGGCACTGGCATTGGGCCAGGGTCAACCCATGACACAGGGTTATTAGGGTAGAGTGTTCTTGAAAATCTTTTAATTATTAAGTATATCTTTACCTTGGAATGAAGGGACATTGTATAGCACTGTACAGATATTGGAGCAGAGTGGGGAAGCAGGCAAAAAAAAAAAAAAAAAAAAAAAAAAACCAACAAACTGGCAGTGGGGCAACTTTTCTCAGC
>VZRH01005654.1:347045-374951 GCA_013397555.1 Urocynchramus pylzowi | reverse complement strand
GGGGGAAGCAGGAAAAAAAAAAAAAAAAAAGAAAAAACCCAGCAACCTGTCAGTGTGGCACCTTTCATGAGCACATCTATAAATACACTTAAAAAATGGTCATAAATCATGTTTTGCCATTGGAGAACAAAAAGGGGAAATTATAATTTTCCCACTGACAAAAATGGGGGCAGAGGGAGGGGGAGAGTCATGGCTCTAAAGTCACCTCTACTCTTATTTTCCATTCTAATCTAGTCTGCTTTTCATTTCGCAGCTGAGCGATTGATTCAGTTAGGCATTAGTTTTCTTGGCTTGCTTGATAACAAAGACTTTAAGCATTTGCAGCCAAAGAGTGGATTCTTTGAGCAATCAAGGGTTGTATCAGGGGCTGCAGTGCCTTTGAAGAGGGAGGGCAGCAAAGCCTCCAGTAACAAGGAAAACTTAGACACACAAAAAATTGCTTCTACACAGCACAGAAGCAAGAAGCTACAATGATTTTGCTAATAGCTCCTTTTCTGCCCTCTTGACCTCAGATGATTTTGATGTTAAGAAAGACTACCCTAATACAGCCTCAAAATCTCACAGCCTTTCTGCTCACAGAGGGGATGCTGTGTGTTACACTGCAGTAAAACCTCTCTGCTGTGTGGAGAAATAGCAACAGTGATTGTAGAACTTGGCCCTTAACACTGACACATTGAGCTCTGCTATTGCCAGCACCTATGATCAGTGATGAAGCAAGAATTTTAAAAATTAGAAAAAAAATTGTGTTTCTGCTACCAGCAACATTTGCCAGGTCAAATGCTTGGATCCAAAGATGTGCTTACAAATCCTTATGAGGGTGGGCTGGTTTTGACTGGAGTAGAGTTCATTTTCCTCATGGTAACTTGTATGGGGCTGTGTTTTGGATTTGTGCTGCAAACAGTGTTGATAACACAGGGATTTTTCATAATAACTGAGCTTTGATCAGAGAATCAAGGTCTTTTCTGCCACTGGAGAGTGGCCTAGGGGTGCACAGGGAATTGGAAAGGCGCACAGAGATGACAGGTGACCCCAACTGACCAAAGGGACATTCCATTACATATGTCATCAAGCTCAACATATAAAGTAGGATGAAGAAGGAAGGATGGTGTTTTGGAAGGATGCCATTTGTCTTCCCAAGTCACCATTATGTGTGATGGAGCCCTGCTCTCCTGGAGATGGCTGAACACCTGCCTGCTTGTGGGAAGCAGTGGGTTAATTCCTTGTTTTGCTTTGTGTCATGATCTGATTATTAAAGTTATTAGAAATGCCTCTGCCCAAATTAATGTGCAAACAAGACCATATGCCAAAGTCAATAGTATGGATTTTATTTGATAGTAAATATGAGGGGGAGAGAGAGAAAGAAACAAATAGAAAAGGAAGGGGGGACAGGGATAGAAAGAGAGTGACAGAGACAGAATAAGGAAAATATCACCACTCTGGATTCCAACAATGTTCTGTTGATGCTCTCCAGCTGGTCTTGGCAGTGAAGGTTCCCCCATAAAGCAGGGAATCTGATGGGTTAATATACGCTCAGGCTGGGTAGGAAAACCCAGGCACCTCCCTAGGGCAGTGAGGAGTTTGCCATTGTGTCTTACAACAGACATTGGGTTTGCTGCATCACGTGCAGTCCTGTGGTGCAAGGCTTCAGGAATGACTCTGGAGGGTACTTTGGGAGGTCTTTGATGGGTTATGATAGCCTTCAGCTGCCTCTCACATGAATGTCCCATGAATTTCGCCTGTGGGGTTGGGGGTTTCACAGCTGGGCCAGTTTGTGTAAGGGAGGATGGGTGTTGACTGCCTCTCACCAGAGGTTACACCCAAAATATCCTGCCCCTCCTTGTTTCAGGGGGGAGTAAACCTGGCCTCTACATGCTGTGGTCTCCCCCACCCCATACTCAGCCATGGAGAAATCTCTGCTGTGTCTGGCTTTGTTGTGGATACATTCCTCTCCCTCAGCCTTGTGTTTCTCCCCAGGCCTGAGGTGATTGAAGAAAGGGTTTTCCCTTTATCTAATCTCAGCAGTTTGACTTACAGTCCAAAATTCTTCAAGGAGGTTTCTGTGCTTGTAGCTTCTTTATTCAGTTTTTGCTAAAATGGGCAAAATTTCATAACAATATTTAAGGCATGAACCATTTCCATCCCTGACACTTTGCTTGAGTACACAGCTTTGAATTTCCCTGTTAAACTGTCTTTAACACAAACCATGAGTTTTCCCACTTTTACTCTTCCAATTCTCCATCCCATCCCACTCTGTGGGATTGAGCCCAGTGCTGCAGTGCTCAGTTGCCAGCCAGAGAGACAACCACAACAAAGGGACATGATCTGGGTAATGATCAGTTCTGATATTTAGTCCCAAAATCCAGTTTTCAGAGAAAGAAAATGGGGGTGTAGCCTAAATATGAAGGACAGAAGCTCTAACATGTCCCAAACCGACTGATGAAAAATCATGGACTCTTTTTTGTGCTAAGGCACCCCTGAGAAAGTTGTTATCATTATGGAATCATAGGGGTTGGAAAAGACATCCAAGGTCATCAAGTCCAATCTCTACTGTATCAGCTAAACTACAGAAAAAAATGCCATGTGCAGTTGTTTCTTGAACACCTCCAGGGATGGTCACTCTACCACTTCCCTGAGCAGCTTGTTCAATGCCAGGCCACCCTTTAACTGAAGAAATCCTTTTTGATGTCTAACCTGAACTTCCCCAGGTACATCTTTGGGTTATATCCTCTCAGCCTCATATCAGCTGCCTGAGAGGAGCCTGACCACACCTGGCTCCACTCTCCTTTCAGGCAGTTGTAGAGAGTGAGAAGCTCTCCCCTGAGCCTCCTTTCCCCCACACTGAGGGCCCACAGATCCCTCAGCTGCTCCTCACCAGGCTCATGTTCCAGACCCTTCCCCAGCTCTGTTGCCCTTCTCTGGACACACTCTAGCCCCTCAATGTCCTTCTTGCAGTGAGAGGCCCAAAACTGAACATAGGATTGAGGTGTGACCTCACCAGTGCCCAGCACAGGGGCACAGTCACTGCCCTGGTCCTGCTGCCCCACCACTGCTGATCCAAGCCAGGTGCCACTGGCCTTCTTGGCCACCTGGGCACAGCTGGCTCCTGTTCAGCTGCTGTAATCAGCACCCCCAGATCCTTTTCAAGATTTCTGGCCACTCTGTTCCCAGCCCATAGCACTGCAGGGGGTTGTTGTGACTCAAGGGCAGGACCCAGCTCTTGGTCTTCTTGAACCTCAGAAAACTGGTCTCAACTCATGGATCCAGCCTGTCCTGATCCCTCTGCAGAGCCAAATTCCAGCAGATTAACACTCCCACCCAACTTGGTGTCATCAGTGAGCTTACTGAGGGAGCACTCTATCCCCTCATCCAGGTCATCCATAAACATATTAAACAGGACTGGCCTCAGTGCTGAACCTTGAAGAACCTGACTAGTGACCAGCCACCAAGTGGATGTTGCACCATTTACCACCAAGAGATACAAGCAGAAATTATTTAAATCTCTTTTTCATTAAAACATTCTAAATGCAGCATAGAGCTTGGGACAAACATTTGATATGTAAAAAAATCAAGAATATCTTGAACATAAAAAGGTCTTTAGAAATTAAATTAAAACTTATGATTTTCATGTGTCACTAAAACATCAAAAATGGCACAGAATGAAGAAATAACTGTATGTTTATAAAGGTCTGTAAAGAATCCAGTGATGAAATGCTGAATCTGAGTTTAAAATACACTTAGAATAAAAATAAATAAATAAATAAATAAATAAATAAATCTGTCCCTGGCACATATCATCCTTTTGACTTAAGGGCCAACATTATCCAGTACATGTGAAGGCATTCTCAAATGCAGCCAACATTGGCACAAAAAAACCCAGAAGATTTGGTGAAGAATTGAATGAAAGAAAATGATCAATTAAAATATTGTAACAAGAATTTGAGATAATCTGACAAGCTTCCACTCAAAAAATCATGTGTCATCTGTACACATGGCAGCAACCTCATTCCACAACTGAGGAAACTGTATCAAGGCTTTCCTATGGATATGGAGAGTCACTAAAGTGAGAGCTGGTGTGTTCACCTTGCTGTTGAAAAACCTCATGACTTACAGCAATTAACACACATCTTTCCTTCAAGAATGTGATATCCCATAGAAACATTTTAAAACCTCACATCTGGACAAAGAAGCACAACCAACTTAGTGGTTGTGCTTAGTTTTTCTCCTTCCTAATAAATTCTTTTATTTAATGCTAAAGAAGAATATTTGGTGACTGATTGAATTGCTTTCAGCCATTTTAATTCCTCTGCATTCTGTGTGCCTTCTATGAAGGGATAATTTTCAGACACAGGAAAACTATAAACAAGAATATATAATTCAGAAACAGGACCAACTGAGCATGAGTCTAGGAATGAATCCCTCAGACAAAGAGAATTCATTTTCCTTGTTCTCATAGCTCTCATATTGCACACACAGAGAAATATATATATACTGCCATGGGGATGTTTGTTATTTGTCTAGGGGAATATACCTGTCTGAGAGCATCTGTTCAGAAAGATTTATGACTCCTGGTGATATTAACAAAGAAAGATCACAAAAAATCAGAAAAAGCTTTTATACTTCCAACCAATTTACCGCAACATAAGCATTTTACATTGCAGAATACACCCAGCAATTTTAAGCCATT
The DNA here is from genome assembly GCA_013397555.1 of Urocynchramus pylzowi. Taxonomy (NCBI): domain Eukaryota; kingdom Metazoa; phylum Chordata; class Aves; order Passeriformes; family Fringillidae; genus Urocynchramus; species Urocynchramus pylzowi. The sequence goes on along the minus strand of VZRH01005654.1, from coordinate 370,267 downwards.
TTCATTTTCACTATGTATCAGTAGCAATCTTACCAAAAGTAATACTTGGAATTAAGTTGCAGAATTTACAACTAATACATCAGATGTGATTTTGGTGTGTGTCTAAGTTTTGGGGTATGGGGAAATATAAAACTTGCCCAGAGCAGAAGGTGATCAGATTCAGTGATAAGTAACAGAAAAGCTTGATAGTATCACCTTAGACTCAGTAGTCTCACATGGGCACAGCAGCCACATGAAACTTGGACATAAGAGATGGGGGGAAAAGAAAATTTGAAAATAAAGAGAAGTTTTGAAGAAGGGAAAACTGTAGAAATACAATATTGTTAAAGAGTGAATTAGTAAGGAAGGACATTATATTGAATAATATATTATATGTATCTCTCAGATGATCTGGTGCTGTACTTATCAGATAAAAGATGTAAGAAGCTTAGAAAGAAATAATGCTGTGTCCTCTACTTGTGCAGGGTCTCCTTACAGATCCCTTGACTTTCATGATAATCTGCAGCGGGCCTTTATACTAATTCCATTATTCATGTACCCATTTCAGCCTGCTCCAAATGATAACAAGTCTGGCAAAACAGTGCTTTATGACACTGGCTGGCAGATTAATCAATAGCTGAGCAGAAACTCACATACTTTAAGAACCTGTGCTAACATAAATAAATTTGCAAAACCAGAGGAATTCCACTGCCTTTTACTGGCTTTGTAAAGCCTTCACTGGGCATCTGAAAGCTTATTGACAGAGAGGTGAGAGCAGTAGTGCCAGTTATCCTGCTCCTAGATGAAAAGGAAAGCACATTAATGAACTCCTTTTTCTTTTGGCATGATACTTCATTACAGAAAGTAATGCACATTCCCAGACACTTGCCAAGAGGGGATACACAACCCACTTCCCCACCTGCACCTACTACTGAAAGTAGCTTTAAAACTCTAATGTGCCCCCACACTTCTGAGTACCCTGGGAGAGCAGAACTGGCTTTCTCCACTAATCCAGCCTGTTAGCAGGTGCTGCAGATCCAGAGGCAGATGTTAATTGATTCACACTGACAGCTTTGGCATATTCTGCTCATTAGCCTACCCTGAATGTAACTGCAGCCAAGAGTAACTCCCTGAGCAGAGGAATTGAGGGTTAAGTAGTCCTAGTGTGCTAATAAGACTTTGCCTTAGGAGGTAGATAAGCTTGTGCCTGTTTTCTGTTTTGGCTTATAGTGTAACTGGAGACAGACCAAAGTATGAGGAATATGCAGGTATGGGCAAGGTCAAACCCTGGGTGACTTTGAGGTTGTCCTTCCATGTATAAAACCCTACATTTTTAGCTGTTTGCTTATCCTAGTTTTGATTTATCTATTACAGTGAAAGAGTTTTGGATTAGAGCTATGTTTTACTGTGAGGTGTGGTGATTAATATTGACTCTGTCTTCCAGTATTTGCAGTGAGGAGCGTTTCAGAATGGATGTTTATTTCCTGTTAGATGGAATTAAGTATCTTCTGATTTCTTTTCCCTAGCCATTATTACTAAAAAGTAAATAGTTGAATAAGAGGTAAAAAAAATCTCGTCTCACGAGATGCCAAACACCTTGGTTGTTATTGAAAAGACTGAGATTCCTTTTGTGATGGGATCTAAGTTAGGAAATTATGCTGTTTTTCTGCTTTTTTTCTGATAAGAAAGTAAAAAAGGAAATAGGAAAGAGCAAATATCAGTAGGCTTCTTTTAAATGTCAGTCCTAAAGTACCTGTGGTATGCAAAAGCTTGTTTTATCTCAGAACAAATGCGATTTGATGCTCTTTTTCTATTATAATGAAAGAGGAAAAAAACACTCAGGTTTTACAGCTCTGTATTTTGTTTTATAAAACAGACTTCTTATGAAGCTGAAAGGATTTTTATTAAGACATGTTGTATAATTTCTAAGCTTATAAACTAATATTTCCCCAAGATATACAAATAAACTCTGTGTTGAGACTTAGGGAAAAAAGCAGCCTAATAGGCAGGACTTCATGCCTCTGAGTGAAGACATTCACAAATGACAATCTTCTTGGCTAGTGACAGTGTAGATATTAAAAGTCGTGAAAATGAAATTACTTATTCTTAAGAAATATCTCAAAATCCCTTGTTTCATTTTGAAACATTGGGGAAGCAGGTTGGTTACTTTTGGAGGCAAGTAGGGAGGTAATGTGATGTTTTTACATTAAAAAAATGTTTCAAAAAATAGGGACATTTTTGACATACTAACTGGAAATTTGATAAAAATGGGAGCAGAAAGCAAAGTGTTCTCTTTTCTGTCTCAGTTATTTGCACTGCATACAGATCTTGTACTGCCTTGACTCTCTCCACCTCTAAAACCTCTGCAGTGTCAGCTGCATTAAGCACTTGCAGGTTTTTTACTATTTACTTCAGACCCCAAACTTTACACTCATTTTCTGGGTTAGTAGATGATGACCAGCTACATCACTACCCTCTAAATCCATAGCAACAAATGTTTGTCTGTCTTTGTGTTTGGGGAAGGGGGTGAGGAGAGATGGTAGGCTGTTTAAGAAGTCTTATACCATTGTTCAACAGAGATAAGTTTTTAATCCACTACAGGGAGGAAAAGGAGCATTTATGTGATAGGGGATATACTGGCATGGTGAGAGAGGGAGATAACTGTTAAAAGAGCTGCCTGAAGGGCCTTTTGTGCTTCCAAGTCACCCAGACCTAAAGAAACATTTGAGGAGTCTCTGTCCCTTAATTAATGCAACAGCATGTGATAATTTAGCCTCTGAGAAGCCTGGGTTTGAATTTTTATTTTTTTTTTCCTCTGACAAATAAACCAAGAGGATTTGCTTTTGCTGCTTAGGAGGAAGTGAGGGCTAATGGCTTGGGAAAGCACTGAATACTTAAACAGATTTGAGCTATGTCAAAGCTACAACTGATAGCTTATTTGATCTAACGTGCTGTTTGACTTGTGTAATAAATGTTAGCAAGAGTTCTTATGGTTTATATAATATTTGTGATATTGCAGCTTGGATTACAAATAATTCAAATGGAGAAATCTTCTTGAAAATCAGCCAGTTGGCTCTTTTGAAGGAATTCAGGCAGTGTAATAACTGCTACCTCAAAACTGATAGCTTCCAGTGTCTTACTAGATATGTATTTTAAACAAACTGAGTGTGTCCACCCAAATAATTTTGCGTAAATAAATTCTCCATGTCTCTCTATGATATGGCTCTGACTTGTTTAATTTATATTGGGAAAGAATTTTAGTTAGAAGTTTCAGTATATGAAGAAACAGGCTGCCACAGTCAACACATTTCTCCCTCCTAACTCATATTTCCAGGAAATATCTTAGTGTAATGATAGTTTCTAATACTTAAAACTTCAGGCTGCCAAAAGTCAGAAGCCAAGTGGGCTCTGTTGCAAGTAGACAGTTATTACATCTTCCTTTTGTGATCTGCCTGGGTATTTCTTATTCTATAAGCCATTTCATTATGTTAGATGTAAAAAATAATTTTAAAATAGGAGAAATTTCCCTTACTGTTTCAAGGTGTGCGATGCCAGACCATGTCCTTCAAGGAGCATTTGAGTCTTGTCATTATTTTATCTGGAAAATTAACAGAAATTAATGCCTGTGATAAATATTTTCACCATAAATAGACTAGAAATATATATTTCTTTTTTTTTTCTTGTTGCCTTTATGCCACTACCCCTTGTATTTAAATATACAAATTGTATTTGTATACAAATATACAAAATAAAATTTTGCTGCTGTCAGATATACTGCATTGCCATGGACTTAGTTAATGGTACTGGGTAGTATCATTTACTGTGGAATTACTGACTTCTTGTTAGCATTTTCAATGAGGAAATTATCTGTCACTGGGCTGATGCAAGTAGTTATTGCTCTGTGTTGTAATTCTACTCCCTATTGTACCATTTAGGTGCACCCTTCTGGTTTGTCTGACCATTCCTTGACAAATAAAGACAAAAACTGTGATCTAATGCAGTGGCAATAGGCTTCATGGGATAGTCAGTAACAATCCTCCGTGTCATGCATGACAGATGACTTTGGTTGCCATAGTGATAGCAGCACCATTTGTCTCTAAAAGGTGACAGTTCTTTTCCCCCAAGCCCTTTAAATGTTTGATTGAAAGACTCTGACACAACTATTTGATATTGATCAGTGAGTGACTGAATGCCCATTGCCAGCAATGGTATTGTATCATTCACCAGAATGTGCCTTAATGAACAGACTTGGGCTCTTCCATTTTTCTCAACCTCCTTGTCAGTTTTACTCTTTCTTTTTTCCTCTTTTTGTTTTTTGATCTGTTTAATAATAAATAAAGACAGCTTTAGTAACTCAGCAGAACAATGGTGCTACAGATTTCTTGTTTTAAGAGTTTTGATAGGGGTTGGCCAATAGGTTCGTCCTGTGATGATTGACATAATCTTTCAAGTAGACAAAAATATTTCTTTATGGTACCTCACAAAGTGCCTTGCTTCCCCTCTGTCACATGTCTCTTGTTTAAGGGTACTACCTGTTTGACATTCTTGAAATTGTTTTTTAGCACTTGCTGCAGTCTTTTTTGCCTTATAATCTTCAAGATACTATTTCATTCCCACTCAGATTTCTCTTCTCCAACAAATGTGTCTCTTTTCCAGTGCCTACCAGGACAATGATTAATCTGTTAAGAAATGCCCAGGTGAGATTCCAGCAAGTGAAAGAGACAGGGTCTGTTGTGTACCTTTCTGTGGGAGTATACAAGGATTCTTGTTCTGATGGACTGAAATTCTGCCTTCTCTTAAGTACATCCATTTCTTTCTGTATGATCCTTCAGCAGCTGTTTCTGTGGTTGGTGATACCAGTCAGCCATAGGATGCAAGGTTTTCCCACTGCATGGGATTTCTTTCTTCTCAAGCATTTCAAAGCAAACCTATTATTTTTTTCTCAAGGGTCTGAGAAACCCAGTGGCTTGGGTTTGATGGGGTCTGCCACCTTCTTAATTTTTGAGTAATTTAGGGGAGATGTATAGTTCATGTAAGGTGGTAGTTAATGTTACAAAATAGAGAATGGAGACTCATCTAGCTAAGGAGAAATATCTCAACACTTAAGGATGATACTTAAGAAACAAATCACAATTTTCTTTTCTTTAACCATAACAATTCCTGTTCTTGTATGAGAGATGAGACACTTCCCACCGCCGTATGCACCCCACCCCACCTTTTATTCCCACATGGCTGAAATTGTAGGGTTGATTTATGTGAAGAGGTGGGGTTTTGTCATTGCTTGATCTGGAGTTCATTTCTGGCTTGCTGCAGGAAATCTTACAGGGGTTTTCATCAGTGTTTATAGCTGCAACATCAGTGGAACTAGTTCTAGGTGACCTTTATTCACTGCTTCTTAAGTGTGTCCTAAGCTCTTCACAAGCAGTTTTCAGGGGCTGAGTTGCCCATGATAAAACATGGGGAATAATAGAGGCACTGAGCAGCTGTAGGTTTGGAGTGGTGTTTACTTACATTGAATCTGTGGCATCTTCTGCCTGAGTTGATCTGAGCTTTTCAGCTATTGTCATAGGAAAAGAGGAGAGCAACACACAGCAGTACTTAATGCATTTTAAAATATGATAATGATTTGCAGAGAACTGCTACAGAACTCCATTTTAAGTAGTAACAGGGATTCTTAAAGGTGTTCTTGAGTTGTTACTGGGTTATTTTGTTGTTTTTCCCCCTTGGCCTTTGCAAACCAAAAAAACTGCACACAGTTGTTTTCTTGAGTCTTTTAAGGGGATTTTTTTCTTTTCAGAAAGTTTGTTATTTATAATACATGACACAGAGGAGTTCATGCTGCTTTCTGGCCTTGAAGTACTACTGAATAATTATGTTTAATAAAAGAGGTTGTCTAGACTTCTTTTCTCTGTCCTTGGTCAAATCTCTCTCACAAGTGTTCACTATTCCTCTTCTCAGCAACTCATTAAAGTTTTTAGAATTGATATGTTGGGCACATGAGTAGAATAAGCTTGGTCATCCCACTCAGAAGTTGTAAAGAGCTGGTAGGGTTCTATGAACAGTCTGATATTTACTGCTTTTAATAAGACTGTGGCTACTCTCTTGTCCCTCTTTTATTTTTTTTTCCCCCACAAACTCATAATAGAAGAAAATAACTGACTTTGGACCTTCTGTTGGTATAATCTTTTTAAAGCTTAGAATTTAAAGATTTTTAAATTTGCCTGTCTGGAGACGTAGACAGATATTTGCAATATCACTTGTCTAGTAAGGGAATTTAAGCTTGGTAAGACATCTTGAAGAGATTTCATGGTTTGTACATTTTAAAAAGAATTACTCCCAATTTAATAATGAGTAATATTAAGTGAGCAGCCTTCAAGGTGGCCTGCTTTTAAAACTTTAGAAAATGTGAACTCGAAGTACAAAACTTAGTTTTGCTTTGGTATTTTTTTGGTTTTGTCAGGTACAGGGAGAATGGTTTCTTTAAAATTCACTTTTCTATCTAACCTGACTGTATGGTATTACTGTGTTTTTAAGGTATGTTCTTTATAGCAGTCATGGGGTCGGGACACATTACAATTTCTGCTGAAAAGGGGAGCAAGAATCAGTCTGAAAAGGCTGCAGGTTTCACTGTATTGGAATTACCAAGTGTATCAGGTAAGAGCACAGAAATGCAAGGACAGAGAGATAATCATGGTAGACTTAAAATGTGATCCTTCTGTTCAGAAATAAAATAGATATAAATGGTTCTGACCTGATGTTATTTTTTTATTTGTTTTTTAAGATTTCTAGTTAAATTCATGATCTCAGCAGTCATAGGAGACTTGCTTTAATTTTGTCAAACAGACCAATAAGGACACTTTAGGTATTTGTGAAGTGTCTAGAATGGAAATCTGACTTGGAAAGCTGGCACTTCTGCAACTCAGAGTAGTGCCTGATGATAACATATGATAACAGAATCATTTAGGCTGGGAAAGACATCCAAGATAGAATTCATCCTTTTACCTATCACCACCATGTCAACCAGACTATGGCACCAAGTGCCACATCCAATTACTTCTTGAACACCTCCAGGAATGGTGACTCCAACACCTCCTTGGGCAGCCTGTCACAAACTTTGAAAACTGTCTCCATGAGGAAATTCTTTCCAATGTCCAGCTTGAACATCCCCTGGTACAATTAGAGACCATTTCTCTTTGTCCTGTCACTGGACAGGACTGCAAGCAGAGCCTACCCCTTCACCTGGCTCCACCCTCCTCTCAGGCAGGTGCAGAGAATAAAGTCCCCCCAGGCCTCCTTTTCTCCAGGCTAAACACCCCAGCTCCCTCAGCTGCTCCTCTCTCATCAGACTTGTGCTCCAGACCCTTCTCCAGCTCTTTTCCTTCATGTCTTTCTTGCAGTGAGGCACCCAAAACTGGGCATAGGATTTGAGGTGTGGTCTCACCAGTGCCCAGCATAGTGGGATTTTCCCTTCCCTGCTCCTGCTGACACATTATTGCTGATACAGACCAGGTGCCAATAGCCACCTTGGCACAAACTGGCTCATGTTCAGCCTGGCTAAGCATCTGTTAGTGTCCCTATATGATTAGAATAACTTTTCGTTATTTAAAAACAATATTTATATTTACTTTTGATGTTGCTTCTATTTGATATCAACAACATCTGGTGGTTATAACTTTTCAAGAAAAAACTAAAATAAGAAATAAGGGGTTCCTGGAGCTTACTCAAACAAAAAGATATCTTGGCACTGTTCACATGGCATTCCTGTTTCAGATTTATCTTTCATATATGTGTCACATTTTCTAAATGTCAGACTGAAAAGATCACAGAAGAAATACCATAATTTATTTTACTTCTAATTTCCACTCAGTGATTTTCAGAACTTTAAAAAACATTATCATGTGTTCTCTGTAGCCTTGCACTAAAGAATTGAATGCAAACTCAGAAAAAGAATGGGTTTAATATTCTGGTTTTTAACTTCAATGTAATATGAAATACTTAATTTCTGTAAGACTAAGTGCCTGACTCATTCTACAGCTTTTTTATATAGTTTTGTACTTATTTCAGAAGTAAAATGGGCTTTGCAAGTGATCCTTTATGGGTTTGTTTGGGGTTTTTTAAAATGCTTTTGGTTTCATGGTATTAATCTGAAAATGTACATTTCTATGAACAAAGAGCTACAAGAAGATGTAAGGAATGAACTGCTTCATTCAGTAATGTGTTTAGTTGCTTCATTCATTTGCACACTTGAGGCTCTTTTTTTTAGGAAATAAATCTTAGTGATATATTGCTTTTCTAATTTTAATCTTATTTGTGCCTTCAGTGCATTTCTTCTTGGGTGAAATTAAAACCACCACCAACAAAAACATGTGTCAGTTATCACAATGGGTAATCACATTGGTAAATGATTCAGAATATTCAGAGCAATAACTAACTCAATCAGAATGACAAAAATGTGGTAAATTCAGTTAAAGCAACCTAACATATCCTTTGCAAAATGTCAGTAATGTTTGCATTATTAGCTAATAAAAATGTCATCTGAATTGTTTCCCTAATGATCCAGGCTTACAAGCCTAATCTAATAAACGGTTTAGTATGTTTATAATTCCTAAGTAAGTTAATTAATCTGGCCACATAATATTATTGCAGTTCAGAACTGTGATTTCTAGGTACTTAAGGCAATGTGGGACTGCTTCATTCCATCAGGTAGCTGAACTATTTTCTAACACTGCCGTGTTTGGTAAGTATCGTCATAATTCTGTATTCAAAAAGATTCCTTACAGTAAATTTTCTCAGAAGAAAGAGGTATCTATTGCAGTTTTTATCTTCAATGGAAAGTTTCAAAACTAATAAAACAATAAAAGAGAATATTTAATTTCATGGCTAATCATAGGATAGTGATTTACCCCAACCACCTCCATTACCTCTCTAGGAGGAATTAAATTTTTTTAATGTTATTTTTGTTGAACTTTTAAATTATTTGCATTAAGATCTATCTCAGCATGAGGAAATATTATGCAACATAGGCCATTTCTTCATTTAATCATCTTAGAATAGCTAAATGTGTTAGGTAACCTTTTTTATTTGGAAAAAAAACCCACAGCAAACTCCTGTTCATTAGCACATCAGTGAAGATTCCATAGGCTCCAATTAGTCTTTGAATCATCATATCATACCACCATTTTAACAGAAAAGATGAACAGAATTAAAATAGTCAACTAGTCTCCTGTATGCACTGCCTATGAATCTTCAGCCAATGTGCACAGTTGATAGAAAAACACACCTGTGGATTTGGGAGCACTCTGCTCTTGTTGGTAACACTGAAGAGCTTCTGGTTGCAAGAAAAGCAGAATCACAGAATCACTAGGTTGGAAGAGACCTTAAACATCATTGAGTCCAACCCATACCCTAAACACCTTAACTAAACCATGGCACCAAGTGCCATATCTAGTCTTTTTTTGAACACATCCAGGGATGGTGACTCCACCACCTCCCTGGGCAGGCCATTCCAATATTTTATCACTCTTTCTGTGAAAAACTTCTTCCTAATATCCAACCTATATTTCCCCTGATGCAGCTTGAGACTGTGTCCTCTTGTTCTGACATTTGTTGCCTGGTGAAAAAGACCAACTCCCACATGACTGCAGCCATCTTTCAGGAAGTTGTACAGAGTGATAAGGTCACCTCTGAGTCTCCTTTACTCCAGGCTAAACAACACCAGCTCCCTCAGTCATTCCTCACAGGGCTTGTGTTCCAAGCCCCTCACCAGCCTTGTCACTCTTCTCTGGACACGCTCAAGCATCTCAACATCCTTCCTAAACTGAGGGGCCAGAACTGGACACAGCACTCAAGTGCTGCCTCACCAGTGCCGAGTACAGGGGGAGAATGACCTCCCTGCTCCTGCTGGCCACACTGTTCCTGATACAGGCCAGGATGCCATTGGCCTTCTTGGCCACCAGGACACACAGCTGGCTCATGTTCAGCTGGCTGTTGACCAGCACCCCCAGGTCCCTTTCTACCTGGGCACTCTGCAGCCACACCGTCCCCAGTCTATAATGCTGCAGGGGGTTACTGTGGCCAAAATGCAGGACTGGGCACTTGGACTTATTAAACTCCATCCCATTGGACTCGGCCCATCCATCCAAGCGTTATAGGTCTCCCTGCAGGGCCCTTCTCCCTTCCAACAGATCAACACATGCCCCCAGCTTGGTGTCATCTGCAAACTTACTAATGAAGGACTCAATACCCTCATCCATGTCATCAGTGTTCAAAGATATTGAACAGAACTGGCCCCAGCACAGACCCCTGAGGGACACCACTGGTGACTGGCTGCCAGCTGGATGCAGCACCATTCACCACCACTCTCTGGGCCCATCCAGCCAGTTCCTAATCCAGCAAAGAGTGCTCCTGTCCAAGCCATGGGCTGCCAGCTTTTCCAGGAGTGTGCTGTGGGAGACAGTGTCAAAGGCCTTGCTGAACTCCAAATAGACAACATCCACAGCCTTTCCTGCATCCACCAGGTGGGTCACCAGTTCATAAAGGAGACCAGGTGAGTCAAACATGACCTACACCTCCCAAACCCATGCTGGCTGGGTCTGACACCCTGGCCATCCTGTAAGTGCTGTGTGATGGCACTCAATATAAATTGCTTCATTATCTTACCTGGTACTGACTAGTCTATAATCTGGTCATGCTGACTGGTCTATAATTACTAGGATCCTCCTTCCCACCCTTTTTGTGAATGGGTGTCACACTGGCCAGCTTCCAGTCATCTGGAACCTCACCAGTGAGCCAGGACTGTTGGTAAATGATGGAGAGTGGCTTCCCAAACTCATCTGCCAGCTCCCTTATCATCATGGGATGGAACCCATCTGGTCCCATAGATTTATGAACATTCAAGTGGCTCAGCAGTTCTCTGACTGCCTCCTCCTTACTAACAGGGAGACCATTCTGCTCCATGATACCATCAATCAACCCAAAAGGGCAGTTTTCCTGAAGGCAAGTCATCTTCCCACTAAAAACTGAGACAAAAAAAAAGGCATTAAGCACCTCTGTCTTCTCCTCATCTGCAGTTACCAAGTTCCAAAGAGTCTGTTATTCCTTCCAGTCCTGGAAATCAGTGGTTTGGCAAATGATTCAAAACCATAAGTGGAAGAAAATTAATGAGGAACATTGGATAACCATCCTAAGTTTCAGGTGAAAATCTAGCGTGGATTGCCTTGGTAGATCTTTGTTGGTAGAGAGCTGAGGGAGTTGAGCTTGTGTGCAATCCTTGCATCCTACCCAATTCCAGAAGTCACCTAGCTGTGGTTTCCATCACTAGTCTGGCCTTCAAAACCATATTTCTATACAAGTCTTATTAAGCATTTTTAAAGGACTAGCCTAAAACTGGATTTTAAACTATTGATTCCCTTCTTTGCAAGGTGACAAAAATGATGAGTGGATTTGGAGACTCACAGGAAAAACAGCTTTGTCAAACAAGAGGCAGTCAAATAGGTATTTGTCTCATAGCACTTCAACCCCTGCTAATAAGTAATTAACACAATGTACACAAATTTGCATCAGGAAATGCAGCTGTTGTGACTGAATTCTCATACTTACTTTGCTAAAATTATGCATTTAGAAGTATTTTACAAATCACCCAGAAATAAGTGTTCTCTTTAGATGAAATCAAAGGTCTCATTTCCAGTCTGGCCCAGGAGTTATCGAAATCCATATATGTGTATATATTTTATTTTACATGGGCTGAACTAGGAACAAAATACCCTCATTTTCCCAACAAAATGAGAAACCAAAATATTTTATAGGTATAAGATCTTAGTTTTTACTTGGAGATTGTAATTCTATTTTTCTTAATGTTGGTTTCCTTTTTATAATACTTTAATGGTAGTCATTTTTTTAAAATATTGGATTGTATATAAAATATTACAAAATATTGATAGCTCATATTTTTTTTATCAGAAAATACTCCTCAGTGGATGAAGGAATGAATGAGGAAGTCTTAACAAAATTTCACTTTTTCCCCAGTAAGTGGGTCTGTTCTGTTATTTATGAGCATTTATGCATATTTTCTGCATCCAATTTACTGTAAACAGAGGGCTACAGATGGTGATTATGACAATATCAAGCTTAAAGCAGGAATGCTTTTCTGTGGATGCCCAGCACCTCCAGTCTTTGTGTTCTCAATATTGGTGGGCAGTTCTTTATTTCTTGCACATGTAAGATTTTATGTAGCCTTTATGGAGGTGATAAAACCCAGCAAACTGTTTTAAACCACCTTGTTTTGATAGCATCTTTCTTCATTTGTTAAGTTTCTTGTTTTGTTTCTTGGACTTTCTTGATTAAAGTCAACTGCCTTTTCCTCCCAGGAATTATCTATTTTGGGCTGGCTTTTCCTTAATAAAAAGTGGAAGATTATTCAGCTGTCAGTATTGCCTTGGCCTCTACATATCAGTTATCAATTCTTTGAGGTGGCTGACAATGTTTATGGATGATCATATCTGCATGGGAAGATGCTCTGCTTCTCAGACTTTCTTGCCCTTCTGATCCTTTTCTTTCTGATCTTTTTCTGAAAAAAAGTCAGCTGTAAACCTAAACTTGATATAAGGATGTTTTTATTATAGACTTATCAGAAGTTTACAGACCTGATTCCTCTACATTGAAACATGCTAATTGAGCATGTGCCAAAGTAACTTGTCTTGATGTTCAAGTCCTGTAACTTAATTTTTCTCAGAATTAAGACATAGAAGATGCCGAGCTTTAGCCCTAATGGGAAAGGAGGTGTCACTGTGACATCAATTTCAAACTGATTTTTGTATGGAATTTCTATGAGCTAGTTTTCATCTTGTTTTGCAAGATTGCAATTGGATTTGGTTTTTAAGTAGTGTGTTATATTACAATGGTATTGAGAATACATTACTGAGCCTTTGAAGTGAGATATTCTAATTATCTAGAACTTGAATAGCTGAATTCAAACATCCCCAGGGATCTGGTGTTCTGCCTGCCCACTCCACTTCAAATAAATCTGAACTTTTACAAGATTCAGAAACTGGTTGTTCTCTTCTCTATGACTTCTTCACAAAACCTTTGTGCCAGAGAGTGAACATTTCATTAAAGACTTGAACTGCCTGAATGGTCTGTCTGTGAAGATCCATTGGTGTATACGAATGCTGCAGAAATAGTTGTTTAAGAAGGCAAGCTTTCAACTGCATGAACTAAATGAATTTCAGGTTGAGATGAACACATGTGGGGGAAATAAAAACAGAAATAAGGAGAAATGGGGTTTTAGTAAATGCTCTTAATGTAAAATGACAACAATCTCTCATTTTCACTGTCCAAACTACAAGTTTTCTTTGTAAGCACCCCATTCACATAAGGTTATATAAACACCACATTTTGCAAACACTAGTGGTCCTGGGCACTCTGTTCCTTTGGTCAGGTTAGGAGCCTGACCCAAAGACTGATTTCTTTACGTACTGGATCAAAGTTGTTCATGTTCTTCCTCTCTAGTATGTAGAATGCTTCTTCTTGGTATTGCTAGAACATGACTCAGGATTACCAGGTTTTGGATGGGTTTTCTTTTTTTGTGCTATGGTTTCTTTATTATGATTACTGCCTTGTTGATGGAAGCTTTGGTCACCTGTGGAGAAAGGACATCTCAATATGAAGTGTAATGTCAGCTCTGGATGTGACTGCCAACACCTGATGCCAAGAGATTGAAAACTTTAAAACACTTTGTCCAGTAGTTATTCTGATAACCAAGTGTCTTGGTTTGACACGGAAGTGAGTTTTTTGGGAAGTTGTGGTCAAAACAATCAGTGGCCGGATTTGAGTATTGGCACCTGGCGTGGCCACTGAAGACCTGGATATGCCTCTGAGAACACACAGGGGTTAAAAGCAGAGCACTCCCAGGTGAACTTCCTCTTTGGTTCCAGCCGGTGAGTTGATCTGACCTCCTCCCCTGCCCAGCTGCATCTGGGTGGGGGAGGGGGAAAGCCATGCAGCCTTTGGGGAGGGAGGCTGGAGCCCCTGCAGGACGGGAAGGGTGGAGGGGATCCTGAGATGTTTTGGGCAGCACCCCCTGCCCCGAGAGAGAGAGAGTCTGTGCCAGCTTAAAATTTGATATGGTGTGCTGGCACCTCAGCTGAGAAGGGTGGGAGGTCAAGACAGTTCCCAGCCGCCAGGCAGACAGCGGCTGAGATTTTAACCCTTTTTGTTCCTGGACAATGGAAGCTTCAAAAACAGTGATCCTTCCTGATTTGAGGAGAAGAGAGATATAAGGAAATGGGCAAGTGAAAAGAAAGTTCAAGTAAGTGGAAAATGTCAGCAGCAGAGGATGGGAAGAGTCCTAGATGGAAGGGGATGATGGAGTAGCCTTTGGCTGGACTTTTTTCTTGCATAACCATTGGACTGAACCAATTTCTTCCAGTAACTCAGAGACTGCATCTAGGGGGAGGCGATGGCTGGAAGTCAAAAAGAGTGCAGTGCTGTTATATGAAGGAGTGGAGGGAGCAGAGACTGATGAGGAGGGTGCGGTGGAGCCCTCTGCCTTCAGAGCATCAAGGAGATCTCTGTTCTTGAGACCCCCAGGGGAGAGAATATGGGTGGGATCTGATGTCCTGGAAGTGAGAGACTGTCGCTATTTTTTTGAAACTGGGCAAAGCATCCTTAAAGGAAACCCTAGGAGCTGTTCTTCGGTCCATGAATAGTGGTGAGAGCACTGGACATGGAAGGAAGATGTCACGATGGCAGATTTTCTCTGGGTGGCTGCCACGTGTGACATGGAAGCACAGGAGGTTTCAACTGTGTTTCCTGGGGAAACCTTTGGTGCAAAAAGCAGATTCCTCTCTCCCTTGATGAACTGGTAGTTGGGTGTTTGAGGGGTGGTAATGGACAGAGAATTGAGTATTTGAGGGGTGGTAATTGGATTGGAAATTTAAAGTCTTGTCTCATTGTGTGGTGGTGGAAAAGGGTGGGGGGAGGAGGAGTGTTTTGGAGGGTTTCCATTCTGGATTTGTGTGTGTGTGTGCGTTTTTTCTTTCTTTCCATTATATTGTAGTTAATAAAGTTTTTCCCCTTTATCCCTGAGTTGAAGCCTGCTTTGTTCTGTTTTGGGTCACATCTCACAGTAGCCATTCTGAAAAATATACTTGCATGGGGGCACTGGCATTGCGCCAGAGTCAACCCATGGCACCAAGGAAATTAAAAAAATAAGTAGTTGTCTTCTAGGAACTTAGAGTTCTGTTACAAGTGCAGTCTGAGAAAAAGTGCTTCATTGGTTTGTTTATGTAGGTTGTTTGTTACTTAATTCTTTATTTTTTCCTTTCTTATGCAGTTTCTATTCTTCCTGCTACTTTTGATTATTTCACTTTGATTGACAATTGATAAAGAAATCAAAGCAAAGCGAGGAAAAAAGTCTTGCTGGCATGTAAAGAATTTGATGTAAGAATAATCATAATTTCACAGAATCCCAGAGTGGGTCAGTTTGGAAGGAACAACAATGAATCGTCTTGTCCAACCTCCCTACTCAAGCAGGGTCATCCCAGAGCACATGGCACAGGATTGCTCTTGTTCTGGAATATCTCCAGTGAGGGAGACTCCACACCCTCTCTGGGCAATCTGTTCCAGGGCTCTGTCACTGAACAGTGAAGAAGTTTTCCCTCATGTTCAGGTGGAACTTCCTGTGCATCCATTTCTCCTATTGCCTCTTGTCCTCTTGTTTGGCACCACCAAGCAGAGCCTGGACATTTCTTGACACACTCCTTGTTTAGCATTTGAACAATAGTCAGACTGCACTGGGGGGAACTGAGGATGGGTGGGTGGGTGGGCTGAGCAGCCTGTGGCTTTGCTCTTGAAGTGCCACATGCAGCACATGCTCCTTGTCCAAGCTGCAGAGGAGCTTGGACATTCCAGCAGAATGCTGCTCCCAGCGAGCACCAATCTGATTCCCACTGGGCATGAGCCAAGACCATGGAGTTTTCACATGCCAGAGGCCAGGTGAGGAAAAACAGTGGCTCTTCTAGCTCATAAAACATTTTCACGAGTGCTTATAGGACACAGAGCACACTGGGGCTAAGGTTAATCTCTATACCTAACATTCTACAGGGTTTTCAGAATTGCTTTCATCAGAAATCAGGGAAGAGTGTTACATGCAAGGATGTATGCAGAATATCTGTATCTGTTCCTTTGGAACACCACTACCATTTTTATTTTCCTTTTACCCATTCGGGAGACTTGCACCAGTGTAAGTGAGCTTAGTTTGAGCTGAAAGGTTGCATCCATGTTTAGATCTGCCCTGTCAAAAAGTTGTGCTAAAGTATGGATGGGTGTGTGTCCTCCACAACAGTGCAACTATGCAACTGGGGAGTTATTTGTAAAACACCCCAAAAGTTCTGATTTATATAAAAGAATACTTTGTCTCTTAGTTAATAAGATCTATTAAATGCTGCTCATAGCAAGCTTACATTAGGGGAATTTTAATTCAGTTTCAGACATTGGTTCAAACCAAACCTTCAGTATTTCCTCACAATACTCTGTGTACTTAGTACTCAACCATGTGAGCAAGTGAGTTTATCCTGGACAAGTCCCTGACAACTGCAGTGAATTGTAAAACAAGCCTTTTCAGGTTCACATACTGGCTGTTTTTCATGTGCAGTTGTTTTGCAAAGACAGCTTTGATGAGAAGCACTTGCAGTTTGCTCCTACTGTATCACATTCGGTAATGATAAATGTGTTTTGAACAAAACAATATTGGGTCTATAAAAAAGAAATTATTCATGTGTAAATGGTAGTGGAAGCCCTGCCAAGGGAATAATGAAACTCTAGGAGTGTACTTATTGATATTCAAAGAAGGGAAAAAGCTGAAGGCAGTGGTGTCAGCTTAATTTCCTTTTTTGTTCAAACCTTGAATAGTGGTGTATTCTCTGTACCTTGCAGAGAACGTGCACAGATTTATTCCATAGGAGTTCTTTATAGAGGTCCAGTTCTGGGCTCCTCACTAGAAGAGAGACATGAAGATCCTGGAGCAATTCTAGTGGACGACTATGAACATGTTAAGGGGCTGGAGAAACTCACTTAAAAGGAATGGTTGAGCCTCAAGAAAAGGTGACTGAGAGGGGATTTAAAGTCTGTAAGTATCTGAAGGGAGGACCCAAGAGGCTGGAGCCAGGCTCTGCTCAGTTGTGCCTAGCAACAGGAGAATGGGAAGCAATGGATTAAAACTGGAACATGGAAAGGTCCACCTGAAAATGAGGAACAAGTTTATTTTAAGTGTGACAGAGCACCGGAACAGATTGCCCAGAGAGGGTGTAGAGTCTCCTCCTGTGAAGATATTCAAAAGCCATCTGAACACAATTCTGAGCAGCAAACTCTAGAATGCCCTGCTTGAGCAAGAGTTCCAGAGCTCACTTCCCACCTTAAAAATTCTGTGATTGATTCTATGATTTTTGCTTCAGGGAAATAGATTTTTTGAGTAAATTTGATTCCTACAGCGTAAGACTCACCACTAATTATATTTTAGTATGGTATAGTCATGCAGCAGAGGAATTGCTAAGATGGACAATAAGAAAATTTTGAATGGGTAATAAACTTGAGGGTAATTTGGGGACAAACTGCTTTTGTGAGCCTAGGAGGAAAAACATACCGGCAGATGAGGAAATAAGTCTCATCTTTATACCAGTGTTTTCATTTTTTTTCATGGAGTCCAATCTTTCATGACTATCTTCTCTGCCTTGCCAATTTTTGTGATCAAGCTGTGAGTTGGAGGATTTGTTATTTATTTTTTTAATGTAGGGGAGAGGGGAAAGAAACTCACAGCTGTTTTTTATATGTGCAGTGATATGTACAGCATTCTGTACATTAATATGATCACAAAACCATCCAGGTATCAAATACCTTTTACAGAATAAATTCCTTATTAGTCAGTTACCTCATTATTCTAAGCAAATTGTTGCATCCATGTACAAGAAAATTTTGTTGAGGTGCGGAATTGGTTTGTGGGGTTTTGTTTGGGGAGTTACATTTTGTATTTATTGGAGGGTGATACTTATCGCAGCAGTAGATACCTTCCTCCCTTCAGTATTTTGCAGAGGGATTGTATTACAGATGTATTGCCTCCTTTTTTTTTTTTTTTCTTCACTTAGTCAGCTACAGACTTGTAAAGATGGCTTAGCATCTTAGGTTTATAACTTCCAAGACTTCAGATGAAATATTTTTTTTTTCTGAAACACTCATAGCCCAAAAAATATAATATACTGGTCTGTTGTTTGTAAATAAAGATTTTATAGCTGTATATAGCAATCACTTAGTTTGCTGTATGTTTTAGAGGTTGTTTTTTTCCTTGGGTGTTTTGTTTCTGTTTTGTTTGGTTTTTTGTTTTTTTTTTTGTTGGTGGGGTTTTTAAAGTTTTTCCTGTTGATTGAGGAGGACAGCTAAAGCACAAATCTATTCCAAATGCCCAAAACTCTTCTTGATCTCTTGGTTAGTTTCTTGACAAATGATACTGCAGTCTGGATCGAAGCTCCAAAGAAAAAGCCCATCAAATATAATGGCATGGCTCAATTGTGCCTTATACTAGCTGCCATGGAAACTTTCCTATGATAAGATGTCAGATGTCAGGGAAGCAAGGTGGAGAAAATAGCTTGAATAAGCCAGAAGCAAAAACCCAGGTGTGTGCTGGGAAGAGCTGAGTGCTTAGTCAAGAGTTTAAGTGCTTGGCTTCAGATTAGCAAAACAAGTAGTAAGTGTGATAACTAAAGACATAAAATCTTATTAGTGTCCTAAATCTGTGGCTGTAGAGTTCTCACTTTGTGATTGAGAACCATTTTAGGTTGATCCATGGGTGGTGTGCAACACTGTTCCTCCCATGGGGAGGAATTAACACCAGTTAATCAAACCTTTTCTCGAATTTGGTTTTCCCAGAACACAGATTTCAAGAATTGGTCTGTGGAGAACTGGTATGCTTTTGAACATTTAAAAGCGGATCATGGAGGACAAGTATTTATTTTATAATAATGTTCATTTTTTTTTCACCTTTGTTTTATAAAGTTGAAATTATACTAATGTGATTTTTGGCTGTTTCCATCACATTAGGAGTCAGATCATTAACTTTAGTTAATGTTCACTGGAAGAAGTTCTTAAAGGAAGAGTCAGAAAATAACTCCAGTAGACTTTGATATAAACCCTGTGGTTGTATTTATTCTCTGATAATTTGGTGTTCTCTTCATTTCTAGAGAAATTATTAATCAAGAAATGGCTCCTAATGCCCAAGTAGTCACGGGAGAGGAAGATTATAAAAGTAAATCACGTCTCATCTTCTGTAGTTCACTCTGCTCTATTTCTTCGATTCTGTGTTGACTTTCAATTGGCATCAGCACTAGTTTTAGTACTTGACCAGAGTAGTATTTAAAATCTTTGTTTTATTACAAAAATTATATGCTAGAACAACTTTTTAAATGCTTTAAACATTATTGACATGCTAAAATAATTAGGGGAAAAATAATATATAGGTAGGGTGAAGACAAGTAAAAATGTGCCCATGTGATTATTCTCACAAAATGAAAACAGCTTCTCCTTGTATGATGTTGCCTCTCTCTTCAATACAAGTATTTATTGTTCCCTGCCTTGCCAAAACAAATCTAACAGATTAGAAGACAAACTAATTTATCAGAACATGACGTATGTCTTCCTTCCCAATTTACATATTGAAGTAACAAGGGCAGACTTCACAATGTGTATTTATGTATTTCTACTCCTTTGTTTTTTCCCTCTTGCCCTTTCTAAATTTGATATCAAGGTGAAAGATTTTGAGTTGCCAACATTGTACATTCATATCTTAACAGAAAGCTGTTGTATTGAAGCTAGAGCAAATTTTGAAAATAATGAAAAATTATCATCCAAACTGTAAGATCTGGCTAAAATGATCAAAGGAATCACATTTTTTGGACACATAGGTATTCAAAACACATGAGCAGCTGAACACAGTATACTGAAATCCTCTATGCATTAGCCAAATTACTCATTCCCTTCCATGATAAAAAGCTCTAACCCCATAAATGTATCATCAAGCCTCAAGCCATCAACACACCATGTTTATTTGCATCTCCTTCCCACTGGTGCTGCTTTTCTTTTGTTTTAATGAAACTGGTTGCTTGGCAGTGTAAAATAACAGGTGCGTGTCTATCATTATTATAATAATTTTTTCTTATAATTATTTTTTTCCTTGCAGTGCTGCTGGCAGGTAATTTAAGTTGCAAAATTAGTACTTCTATGGGAATATTTCAATTAAAATGCACGCTGCTATCAAATTATTTCCTTTGAAATTCTTGAATATAGTAGCTCTATTCTTAAGAGTTTACACTCATAAATGAAAGGTAATTCCCCATGGCTGCATTATCTCCTCTTTAGATGTACTGTTATGTTTCAGAAACACTAGCCTGAACCAATTTGTATCAAATGCTTTTTTATGGCATGAAGGAAGCATTAAAAATGTGGTGTAAATCAGAGGTAAACTTAGTTTTGCATGAAGCCTACTTGCCTTCATGTGTTCTTTTATAATGACTTTGAGCAGGAAGGGGGAGATAAGATAGACTTCCACAGTAGGGGTCACTAAGCTCACTAATGCAATTTGAATTGTGTATCAACACATTAATGTTAAGGTCACAAAGCTAATGACATTTAAAACTATAATGTAAAATTTGCTTCAGCAACCTCATAAAAAGGAGGAGTTAATTAAGTACCTTTGATTTGTGGCAACACCAACCCTCTTTCTTCAGCATCAAAGTACAAAATCCAGAATTGTAGCTGGAATGCTGCTTTAATTTTTGTTCTCCTGACAATATTTCTCACATTTATTTTAATAGGCCAAAACACACTCCTTCACAGAGAAACAGCATCTATCCTTCCAGAAGTTTCAGTGCTATAGGCGACCCTCAGAGTTTTCACTGGAGCTCTGAACATAGAGCACTTTGGCATCATTAAATTGATAGTACTCTTGCAGTTTGCACAGTATAAGAAATAAATCCAAGGTTTTCTAACTAAAAAACTACTATTTTAAATTTTTAGAATTCTAGTTACACTGAACTGGGTTATTCACAACAGGAAATGTGGGTAGAGTTAAAGGTTTTACTGTTATTCCAATGAACTATAACAAGTCCAGTAGTCCAAACTGAATAGTGAGTATGCAAAAGCTTCACCAATTATATGTTTAAAAAATCATATAAAAAAGTCAAATCCAGTACCCCCCTTTATTCTGATGTTCTTATCACTCTTTTAATGTTTCCCTCATCTTTAAAGGTGATAACACAATCCTCCCTGGGCAAAACCAGGGAGTTAAAATTATTTCTCCAAGCATCATTTTGCTGTTTTCATTAGGATAACGAGAATGGTTCTCAAGGTACAAATGGCAGGAGAAATAATGAAGTTGACACTTTCTTCCTCCTGAACTTTGTATCTCCTTAGATTTGTTATTGCTTCTTTGCATTGCTGCTTTTTCCCTGCTTCCAGGGAAGGTGTGAAAGCTGCCTCACAGTCCCACAATATTGCCCAGGAACTGCCTGGAGCTGCCAGCTCCTTCTCCTGCAGCTTTCCCACAGCTGAACTCAGGCAGAGTGGGCAATGGACACTCAGCCGTGGGGCATCTGAAGAACCCAGTTCAACCCCACTCAGGAAAATGGGTAAATTATAAGGACATCTTGATATTAATACCTTATATACTATTTTTTTTTATATGTCCACACATATGTATTTTTGGTGGCATGCAAATAACTAAATGGACAGTTGAAGTGAATACTGAATGTATATTCTGTCTAATAGCAGAGAAAGATGCAACTATCCAAGGATGAATTACGATGAGGTTTGGGAACTCTTCTACCTTTAAGTGAATGAAGCACTTCACTTACTAAGAACTTCCTCATATTCCTCCTGCTAGGTTTTAATCAGTCCTGTTCAAGGCCTCTGAGTTTTATACTTCTCGGATTCATTCTTACACTAGAAATCAGAAATACCTCAGTTAGGAGAAACTTTTTAAGGACTTGGGTGAAATCCTGTCACTGTTCTTTATTATAGTTTCATTTTAAATTAATGAGTTACTGGATGAATAAGCATTAAACAGTCTGGAAACAAAAATAATATATATTTATAAACAGATTTAAATTTTCTTTTAGATTTATATCATCTGCATCCCATCATGCTTTACTCATGGATCTGCTAATGTAGATAAAGACTTCATAAGGAGTTATGTCCATAATAAAGAGCATATTAATATATTGTGCCCACTCAGCAAGCTGCCTTAATTTTTTTCACTCTTCTTTTTTCTATTGCTGTACCAATTCCACTTAAATGGTGGCAAAGCTAAGCCCAAGAGTATAATTAAATTTTCTTGGAATGTAATTAGTTCAACTGTGATGTCTTTGATTTCTGGAAATAGTTAGAGAATATGGTAAATATTCTGGTAATAATATTATTTTCTTATACAGGTATGGTAATGTATCTGTATAAGAAAATAATTTAAGATATGCCAAAACATAGACAAAGAGCTACAGACAAATATAACCACAGATAGGCTATTCTGAATAATTTATTGTGCTGGTTTTGACTGGATAGAGCTCATTTTCTTCACAGTAATTTGCATGGGGCTGTGTTTTGGATTTGTGCTGGAAACTGCCAGTATCTCCAGGAATGTTGTCAGGATCACTGAGCAGTGCTTGCAGACAGTGACTCTCTCAGACTGCCCCACCAGTGAGTGGGTTAGCAGTGCACACGGAGTTGGTAGGAGACACAGCCAGGACAGCTGAGCTCGACTGTCCAAAAGGATATTCCATAATGAATTTCACCATGCTCAGCTGTGGTGGTTTGACAAGGAAGGAAGTTTCTTGGGAAGGTGGTGGTCAAACCAAACAGTGGCCAGAGGTGAATATTGGCACCTGGGGTGGCCACTAGGAACCTGGACACGCCTTTGAAAACACACAGGGGTTAAAAGCAGAGCATTCCCAGGGGAACTTCCTCTTTGGGTCCGGCGAGGGATAAGACCTGATCTCCCTTGCCCAGCTCCGGCTGGGTGGGGGAGGGGGTAAGCCATGTGGCCGGCCGGGGCCGAGGTAGGGCGGGCTGGAGCCCTGAGGGACCCTGGGGTGCTTTGGGCAGGCCCTCCCCCCCCCAGAGAGAGGAACGGAGGAACGGAGACAGTCTGTGCCAGCTCGAAGTGTGATATCTGTGCTGGCACCTTGGGCTGAGGAGGAGAAGGGGGAGGG
>VZRH01005654.1:320936-346284 GCA_013397555.1 Urocynchramus pylzowi | reverse complement strand
TGAGATGATGGAGCCTGCTTTGCTGTATTTTGGGTCACATCTCACAGTAACCATTCGGGGAAATATGCTTTCATGGGGGCACTGGCATTGGGCCAGGGTCAACCCATGACATCAGCATATAAAGTTGAGGGAAGAAGGAGGGGAATGTGTGATAGGGCCCTGCTCTCCTGGGAATGGCTGAACACCTGCCCAACTATGGGAAGCAGCGAATGAATTCTTTGTTTTGCTTTGTTTGCACACGTGGCTTTTGCTTTCCCTATTAAACTGTCTCTGTGTCAACCCACAAGTTTTCTCACTTTTACCCCTCTGATTCCTAACCTGGGGAAAAATTAAGTGCCTGTGTGGTGCTTAATTGCTAGCTGGGATTAAAGCATGACAATCACGAAAATACTTTGCATTTCACAGCAGCACTTTGTAGCTAATTATTGTCCTTCTTATGCTATCCTTAAATCCAAGAGAAAGCTTCTATTCAACTTGGTTTCAGCAAGCAGCTCAAGCAGGGTGGTGATAATTTCAGAAGCAGGAGAGAACAAGATCATCTCCAGAAATGTGTCTGTATCTACATATGATTTTACACTACAACCAGTACTTCTGCCTGCAAACCAGAACAGGACTACCACTGCCTCTTAATATTGCTACTGATGAACTCTGCTGCTTAAAGGGATTTTGCTTTCGATTATTTATTTTGCTTGGCACCTCAACTACCTATCCGTGCAGGGACAAGTTTAAGGAAATAGATGGTGCCTAGTTGCCCACTGGCTGAGGGCTGAACTCTGAAAACCAAGGGTAGTGAAATAATTGCTTATGGGATACAGAGGAAAATTCTCTCCAGAGATGTTATTGACAGACATCTGTCCAATATGACTGGAGTGCACTCTCCAGTGCTTTGCTGTTAGTAGTCCAAAAAAAGACTAGTTCCATTTAGTAAGAATTAGAAACATTCACTTGTGCTCAGGGTAAGAGTACTGATATTTGTTAGTAAAGTTAATAGAGGAAGAATGAAGAAATTTTTTGCCTGGATGTACCAATTCACATAGGTGGAAAAATAATAAATTTTTCAGTTGTGGTGTGGGTTAATGCTTTAAATTCCTGCACATTTATCAACAGTCACAACATCAATGCTCTCCAGCAACCTGAAAACTAGCTACATCAATCAATGCAATTAATTCTGTTTCAAAACTTGCAACTCTTATCCAAGGCTTGTTTTATTTATATTCTCATTTTAATTTTACCTCCTTTCCTCATTCATCTTCTCTTATTTGGCTGCCAAGGGCCTTTCACATCATGGGATCAGATTCTGATTAGCCTGAAGGGCCGCCCCTAGAATTCAGCTGTTTGATATTTGGATTCCCAGCACCAGTTATGTAGCTATATCCATCTGGCCTAACTGTTCTGTGTTTTATGCATGATTGTTGGGTATTAACTTAATTTTTTGGGTTTTCTGAGGGTTTGTTTTTTTTTCTGTTTATTGGCATTTTCTGTCCTCTAGCTTCCAATTTCTTGTAGAAGACTTCAAAAAATTGCCTCTGCTTCCCCAATTTGTATGGAGACAGTTCCTGGTGGCTTATTTTGGTCATGATTAATAAATCAATATTTTACTCTAATACAGCCAAGCTACCCCCCTTCTTGTTGTTTTACATCTCTAACTGCATTTTGAGAATTTACTAAGGAATGAAGGAGTGCAAAATTCAAAATGTAAAAATTCAGCCACACCTCAGAGCACCTCTACAGAGAATGTTGTTTTGTTCTCAAGTAAATGAGATTACTTGAGGTTACAATTTCTTGCCAGTTCCAAAGCTCCCAGGCTTGGATTTGGTTGAAATTCCCAGAAAAGATGATACAGAATTGTAATCTCATTCTGGGGGAAAGAAGAAATAGTTTGCATAAGTTTTTGGAGCTAAAAAGTTAGTTCATTGTTAGTTCATGGAGTGCTTTAGCAATATAAAGCTGGAATTAACTAATATTGATGAGCTTCACAAATTATACAGGCTAACTCTATGCAATATTTTATATGGATATAAAAATATAAAGGATTTCCTATCTCTTATCCATCCCTGTGTTCAACATTGCAGCATTTGCCTTAGTCTTAGGGTCAACAGTTCTTGTATTTCTCAATCAAAAATGGTGTATCCTATTAAACATTTCCAAGAATTACCAGCAAAGTGGTTTTGTTGTTTTTTTTTTTTTCATTATAGAAGAATTAGTGTGAATAAGAAGATAAGAAATGCTCCTGATTTTGATGCTTAGCTATACTTTCCCTTTCATGCACCTGTGGAGAGCTTTGGGTGAATTTGAGGCAAGTGCTCAATGTTGCTAATTAAAAGCCTCTTAAGAACATGTTAATAAAGGAAATTATTGCTGAATTAGTGGAATGAAGAACTCAGATAAAATTGAACAAAAAGTACTATCAGAAACTATGACAAAAATCAAAGGAAAAAAGTGATTAATACTGTGGAATGGAGAGGATCTGAATATAAACTCTGGAATCATATTAAAATTGTCTAAGCTCACAGATTGTGTGCATACATCTTATTTTTTAAGTGACAGCTTTTTATACTTTTCAGTTTTTAGTTGATCTAAGCTGCTGAGGGATCTTAAATATGTAAGAGAGTATGTATATTTTAGATTCATCCTGACTATGCACTTTCAAAATAAACTGTAATACTGTTATTTTGGGTCATATTCTGCTAGACCAGAGTCTGCCTTGGTGTAGAAGAGATAAGTGAAGAGCTTGTAGCTTCTTCCCCTTCCCAAGTAAAGAAATTTGACAAGACCACCACAGCTCCTGTCATTGCTCTATACAATGAGCAGCATGCTGTATAATTTCATCTTACTGTTATTAATAGCAATATTGTACAGTCTCAAGAAATCATATTATCAGAAAAATCTCAGCTCTTCACTTCAACGCTTGCATCATTTCAGCTGATGCATGTATTAAGGAAGATGGAAAAAAAAATTTCAATATGCCAACTGTCAGGGAAAGGTGGAAGGTAATAAACCATCCTGGTCTAAATGTAGCAATAGATCAGAAAAACTATCTAATCACAACAGCTGTTGAAAATCTTAAAATGTTGGGTTGTTTTTTTTTTTTTTTTTAACATAGCCCAAGGTTTGCTTTAAATGTACATATGAATATATCTAAAAAAAAAAATGTCTGTAGGAAATGGTATTCAGTTTGACCTCAACAATTCATAATGCAGAACTTCTCTGTGTTGCATTCAGTAACTCCATGACATTTCAGTAAGAGTTTTGAACGATTGAGAAATACTTTGCCCTAAGTCTTGATATAACTTCACTTTGTGAAGTCTCAAATAATGGCTTTTTCTTTTTCTTTTTCTTTTTCTTTTTCTTTTTCTTTTTCTTTTTCTTTTTCTTTTTCTTTTTCTTTTTCTTTTTCTTTTTCTTTTTCTTTTTAATTTCTTTCTTTTTTTTCTTGTTCTGCAAGTAAAGGAATGAGGTTTAAAGAATACAGGAAAGTGACTTCTTAATTTATGTGCTATATGGGCTTGTATATAATTTTTGATAACTCCAGGAGCTGCTGTTACACAGAACTGACTGAGCAATCATTGTGACACACTTTGTATTCAATGTAGCTGCAGCACAAGAACTACAGTCAGCAGGGTGGGTGAGAAGGCAGTTCCTGCAGTAAAATATATGTACTATGATATTTATAGGTCTGGGAGCTGCATGGGTGAGCCTATGGCTGATAAACCTGGGCAGAATGGAGGCTTTAAAGAACAAATGGATTTGTCTGCCCATCTGTGCTCACAGAGAAAAGCAATTTTGAGGAACAGTACATTGCATGAGTACTGAGGTGGAGAACTGGCTTTATGGAGCTGTTCTGGATCTGGACAAGCACACGGCTGCATGAGCCACAAGGGTTTCCTCTGGCATGCACTTCAGAGAGGATTTGATTTCAAGGGCAAAACTGCCATGCAGGAGCCAGAGTTTGACATTCAAATACTTGAAAAGAATATGTACTTTGGTGGAGTGGGGATACTTAAAATATAACTTCCCCTTGTCAGCACCAAATGTAGTATCTGATACATGGGATGTGGTGAGATAATTGATTAGATTGCAAGGTTAAATCCTGGTGGACAAAAGATCTAATCTTCATGAAATTTAAATAAATGTCTCCTTTTTTAACTAATAAAACCGTAATGATCACCTTTTTTTAATATTTAAGAGGCAGAAATATATCTTTCTTGGCTACTCATTGCCATAAATTCTTTCACCATTTTCAATGGTTTGGTATGTTAGAAGTATCACTTGGTCCATCTTTGTTTCTGAATATTTTGTTTGTAGAAGAAGCGGATAATCTCATGATTTTTTTTTTTTCCTTCTCACTCTTTAGTATCATGTACATAAGGAATTGTACTATAAAAAAAGTATGGTTGGCATAGTCCCGTTGAAAACATGAAGATCTGAAATGAATCCTGATGTTGAATTTCATTCAGAAGTTGCTGTTATATTTCTCATAAAGATGACTTTCAGTATTTTTTTTCCAGAGATAAAATTTGAGTATTAATGTATGTATTTGGATAAAACAGATTCTTACAATTAGGTATTTTTCATTAACTATTAAATTTCTTTTGGAAATGTGAACTTTCACATTTTGCATTTATTGGAGAAATTGCATTGAAAATAGATGCAAAGAATACATTCTTACTTCTTTTGAATTTATAATTAAAACATGATGTCTGAAAAATTTTTGTAAACTTCTGAGTGTACGACATTTATTTGAAAGCTGTTTTTCACTTCAATATGGCTTTTTTGATGGTTGAAATAAATTACAAAATTTTCTGTGAGAACAGAGGTGATTGATGGCACAATTTCTTAAGATCTTGGACAAAACCCAAGACTCTTAAAAGAGGACAAAAGTAGTTTATTCTAGATCAGGAATGAAATATGGGCATATATATGTTGTATATGCCTGAATCATAGCATTTATGACACATTATCAAAATATGGACACAAGCACAAAAATGCTTGCATTAATGAACATCAAGAAAAAATTTAGAATATCACACAACCCCAAAATCTCACCAGCCACAACAACATAACAAAGGATCCATCACGCAATGGAAAACTGATTGCAGTTAATTTGCAATTCTTAGAAAAAGAACTTATAGGTCCTATATATTTCAAGTTGTCATTAATGATTTTCTTACCACACTGACTTTTTTCATAATTTCCTCACAGTTATGACTGAACTTTTCTGGAGTTGTGGGGCTTTATTTTGTGCTGTTTTGTTTTTTTTACTTCCCCATTTATTTGTTTGTTCTTTAACTCATGCAGCCATTGAATCGTATATGTAACTATATTTGTCTCTACAAGGATAATATATATGTGGGCTACTATAAGAGCCTAACTGGCATATTTTCTGATACTTGTAAAAATACAAGATTTTATTGACTTTTTGGTTTCACGGAAAGCCTAATGACATCAAGAAACAAAATTCATTATTAAAACAAGACTTTAAAAAGCATTTTGGAGTAGTCTGTTAATAGAATAGAATAGAAAAATGACAGGACTTAGAGAGTTAAAGAAAGCAGGTATAAGGAAGAAGACCAAAAAAGTTTAAATTCTATTGAAATTGTCAGGGTCATATGTCATATTCCAAAATGTTTTCAAGAACTGTTGGGTAGCATTCTGAAAATTACATTTAAAAGTATCTATTTTTCTATAAGAAGAAAAAGTCTCTACAAAATTCTGCTCCTGTACAGATGTAAAAGTCCTTGAAAGTACCTATTATTGGGTATTTGGGGACTATGACTTTTTGGGAGTTGGGTTACCCAGCTAATAACAACTCAAAGATATCCCAGTATTTCCAAGAGGTTCCATTTCTTGAGTCTGGATCTGCTGTGCTGATTCTGTCTAACATTTAAAACTGGTTTAGCAATCACTTTTATTAAAGTGATAAGATAAAATCAAGAAAAATTTCTATCACATCTGTTAAGGGCTTTTATATATTTTTTTCTCTTCCTTTCCCATCATTGCTTCATCAAGATATGAACAGTTATAAAAGTACATGCACTATGCAGCAGTTGTGTTTCAGATCTCTTAATACTGATAACAGTCCAATAATGGGGTCCTAGAAGTGGAGTGTAGAATCAGTGATGTAGAATGTGGAAATCAAAGGGTCCATGTGAACTTTAGAAACCTTTTCCTATACAAGCAGAGCACCAGAACTTTCTGCATGAGAGATTCCCTTCTCTAATGTGCTGTGAATGGACTTCTGGTGCCATGTCTCACAGGAAGTTATCCATCTTCCTAAGGCTGCAACTGAAAAGCAGCATTCCTGGGCACAGCATGTTCTCAGCCTTATTTGTCCTCTGAACCCAGAGGAAATTAACTGTAAACTAAGAATTGTGGAAAAGGATAACAAATACATCCATAAGATATAGTAGTCAGAGCTGCTAGTCATGAGAGGTCTGGGTTTTTTACCTGAGGCATGTTGAGCTATAGTATTCCTATGGATACAGTAAACACTTCCATTTGTGTTTCTTTTTTTCTACCAGACACTGGCTAAAAGCACTTTTGCCCTTGGGAATGCATCTTGCAATAGGAAGACCTAGTTTATTCTGGTACTTTTTATATTGCAGAACCCTTTGATATGTTCAATTTTACAGCTGGGTTATCCAGTCTAAGGCTTGTGCCCCCAAATGAAATGCAGAATAATGCCATTCATGTCAGCTTGATATCTTACCAAATGTGTGTGTGTCTGCCTGCAGAAGCTGGCTCAAACACTAAACTCAAACCCACATCATTTTTCTGAACACCTCCATTTTTTTCTCTAATACAGGAATAGTATAATAACAGTTAAATAACAATCACTGTATTTAACCTTAGCTGTGGCTTTTGCAAAGCTTTCATTAAATATTGAGTTTAGATTAATTCTATAAAAGAATGTTCAGACACATTGGATCGAGGGAAAAGGGCTGTTTGATGAAATACCTGGCTGGAATGTAACTCTATTTTTCTTTAGCTTAGAAATGGTAACATGAAAGCACAGCATTAACTATATTTGCTTCTTTGCAATCAATTCATATAAACCCTTTTTGTCCTCTGAGTCTGCAATAAAAGTGTGTGCATGAGATATGAAAGTGAAATTTGGGGGTAGCTTTTCTCAATTTAGTGAGTCTGCAACACACTAATTTTACTAATAAAAAACTGAAGCTTAATTTCCCTTTGCATCTCTAAAATGTAAAGGGCATTAGTTTTTAATTGAGGAAAGTCTGTAATGAATTAATTATTCCAGTACTAAGTTGCTCCTTAGAATTATTTTCAAGTGTCTTTTCAGTTGAGTATATTTTTTGAGTGGCTTGATTTTATATATCTCTGTTCTTTATCTCTTTGGTGATATAAAAACTACATTTGCCCTTTTTAATCCTTTTTTTTTTTTTTTTTTAAGAATATTCTCTATGGCCCAATTGAATTCTCAGCATCCCCTCTCTTTAGAAGAATATGTCAGCTCTCAAGTGTCCAGTAGTCCTTTTTATCTGATGTGGACTCTTTAAAGCCCACAAGCATGTCCAGGATATCAGATTAGCTTTAAAATGCTGTCATTCATCTGCTCAGTTTAATGCATTCTCAGTCGGGAGTTGCTGTGTTGGCTAAAGGCTATGCCATGCTGCAGCTTAGAAAATGGGAAAAGAAAGGCAGCCAGGCTTGGGCTAACTATACCATTAACTTTCCTTCAGCCTGCAATACATCAGCAGAGCATCAGACCTAATCATGTGGGGTTTTTTTTGTTTTTGTTTTTTTTTGTTTTTTTATTTTTATAGCTGCTCTACCACCGCAAATAACGATCAGAGGCATTTACTCAGAAAGGAACACTGATTTCAGTCCTCTGGAAATTTGCTGTTCTCTTAAACATGATATGCAGTGACTGCCCATTAATCGTGTCATGTATTTTTCTCTCTACTTTTCAAAAAGCAAACTGCTTTGCATGCTCAAGGAAAGGGGAGAGGGGAAGTCTTTACCTGTAAAAGGCAACATAATGTACTTGACTAATTCCGGAGAATATCAAAAATAATGGTGTTATGTTGCTTTTCCTGACAGTGAATATTGTGGAATCATGTATATTGATTAACTAGTGATGCAAACCATCTCATTTCTGTGTCCTATTGACTGGATCTGTGTTGTACTTGCTAATACCTAATTTGGTCTCAGGGCAGTAAAGCTTGCATTTAATTTATAGACAGTTTTCTTTCATTCCATGTTGGAAAAATCAGGTTTTAAGTACCATGGGAGAATAAGATTCAAAACTAATCACCTGTAAACCTTGAGGAAAAAGTTGGCTTGAGGCAGGATCTCTGCAAAATATTTAACTGCTAGAAGGAGGGAGGAAGTGGGAGAAACACCAGTTCACTGGGGGATTTTTCTGTGTGTGACTTATGAAAGACATTGGGTAAATTCAGTAAAAATGACAACAGTGAGCTGCAAATTAATTTCAGCCAGAACATGTATTTTAATGGATTATCTGTTTAACCAAAGCATATACTATCTTC
This sequence comes from Urocynchramus pylzowi, assembly GCA_013397555.1. Lineage (NCBI taxonomy): Eukaryota > Metazoa > Chordata > Aves > Passeriformes > Fringillidae > Urocynchramus > Urocynchramus pylzowi. The sequence goes on along the minus strand of VZRH01005654.1, from coordinate 337,771 downwards.
AAAATAGATATTATCTGTCAGAGGTTGAAATTTGTTTATTGTATTTTAGTTGTATTTTATTTTGTTATTGTATTTTATTTGTTTATTTGTATTTTAGTTTAGAATACTACTATTCAATTTATTTCAGAAAGTAGAAATCCAACTGATTTATTTTGAGCAAAATGTAAGGACTTCCCATTTTATTTTGTGAAAACAAATTTGTGAATAACTATCACATCATCAGTTGTATAAAACAACAAACAATATTTTTATTTCTTGCTTTTCAAATGTACACCTACAAATTATCAAGTAAAGAAATACTTCAAAGGCTGTATAAAATTTGGTACTTGGCCAGATGTGTCATGTTTCACCATATTGCAGATGTTAAATGACATCATTTGAGGCATGCTCCCTCATCTCCTGAACAAAAATAAGAGCAAAGAAAAAAACCAAAGAACCTGTGGCCACCAGCATGCACATGAGAGTTGTTTCCCAGGCAGTTCCTATGCCAGGGGAGAGGGACACAGGGATTCCCAGTTATGCAAGAAAAGCTACTGAGCAACTTGACAAGAATGTTAAGGACCAGACAACCTCCAGTGCCGCTGCTTTATGGTTTGAAAGCTGCAGGGGGCTGCTGGGGCAGTGTCCTGCTGCTGCTGGCCAACCTGGCCACAGCTACCAAAATCACTGCAGGAATACCCCGCATTCCTTTTGTTCTGACTTGGTGGCAGAAAGCCACATCATGGATTCCCACAGGGCTCTCATGAGGATCAGTACTTAGTACTAACAGGGAACATGGACAAAAAATTACAGAGCTGCCAAAATTATGCACAAACTCCCCAAGCTTGTTCCATAACTCACTTGCTTTTTCTGCATCGTTGAGTCAAGAAGAAAAAGCAAGGAACTTATCTGACTAAATTTTGAGTTGTGATGCCATGTAAGAAATAAGCAAGCTTACACAAGTAATTATATTAGCGTCTTGGTGCTAAAGGGTTTTGAGTGATTTTTTTGAGGTAATAGAGTTTGTTTTTACCATCATTCTAATAACTACAACTCATCCCTCTGTTCCTTAATACAATTAGAAAAAATGCTGTATTTTTTGAGGGTTTCCTGCTGGATGTCCCTGTGTCCAGGTCCCTCTTGTGTTGTGTGTCTGTTGTCCCCATCACACAATCATTTCTCTCAGTATGAGACGTACACACACACCTGTAGCTCATTTCTCCTACAAAGGTATTCCCTTGAACATGGCTAGAGAAAAATTACATGCTGCAGGCAGAAAAACATTTACCCTGGCCCCATTCTCCCTGAATGTTTAGTGACATGCTGACACTGCAGACCCTCCTCCCCTCTTGGATCTTGACTTCTTTTGGTTGTGGCTCCAGTGTAGCACAGTCTATGAGCATGCCTGGACTCTGCTGCACAACCTATCCACAAATAATTTTGTGCTAATAACTTCTGACCAGGTATATCTGATGCCATCTTTTGACTTTCCCCTTCACACCTTTTTTTTTTTTTATCTGTGCTGATAAAACAAGCACAATGAGATTTTTTATCTTCCCGCCACTAATTAGTTAGAAAAAGTTTGTCTTCATTTCAGTAACATAAACTTGATAGTATTTCTCATCCTTCCATTTTTGTGCTGCCAGTGTGTTGTAAGGAAATTGGTGAGGAGCTGGGAGGGGTCAAATGTCAAATGTTTAAAAGATGATGATGTGAGAAAGCTGCAGGAAAGTGCCAGACTTCAAAAACTGAGTAGAAGTGCTGGACTGATAGTGAATGTCTAGAATGTTGGCATAGAATTTATAATGGCAGCTCATGAAACAGATCTGTCCCATTTTTGTTCTTCCTCACAGTCAGAAACAAGGCATGATTCAAGCAGAAAGCTTTCAAAGAACTGCACAGCCAAATTCCTTCACTTTTTCCTTGATGTCTTTTCAGAACTGGGAGCCATGCAATTATGGATGCAAAATAGTTTCCAATTAAACAACTGCTGTAAAAACTTTATCATTCTTTGTTTGAACTGTTTGCATCAGCCTTGCCCAATCCCCAAGAATACACCTATCTAAAACTATTTGTCAAAGATCTAATACCACTTGCAAGCTATTCCCAAGGGCAGATATGAAATGAGACTGGCACGGGGGAATATGGACCACATTATGTCTTGTGCCATACTGAAGTGCAAGTATCTTCTGTCGGTGTGCTTTTCTTGTGATAGCCACTGTCCTGGGGTTCTTTTTTTATCTCTGCTGAGTTACTGCTCATCTTGTTCTCAGCTGGGGGCTTTCAGTGCTCTGGAAATAATAAATACCTGATTTTCTGTGTACTCCCACCAAGCTGCTTCTTGAGATTGCTCATGGTGGCCAATGCCATGGCTGTGTATTTGGGGATTTAGCCTTTAATCACTTGCCTTAATCTGTTCACTGTGTGTGTGGAGCACATGCTGAGCTGAAGGGGGCTTCTGTCAGAGGCTCAAGAAATATAATGTTGGCAAAAACTGAGAAACAAAACCATGTCTGTATTTGTTGCATGCATTGTATAAAGTCCATTTCCCAAATCTCTGTAGAACTTTTTGTTTTCAAAGAGATTTTTCCAAACTGAACTTTTCCTTACTTAATTGCATTCACTTTTAAAGTTAAGAAAACTTCTATATGTAAGAAAAAAACTATATATGAAGTTAGAGCTCTCTAAGTTTTTAAACAGATAGCTCTTTATTTTACTAAACTCTCCTTAAAGGCAAAAATGTTTTATTCATGCAGATCACTTATGTATTACGATACATCTCAAATAATTATTGAATATTTAACATAGCCTCAGTATAGTATGCAATTTGTGCTGGAATTCTTTTCCTGAAAGCAATTAGGCAGTTATTAGAGAGCTTAAAAAAGAAAACAAAGTACCAAGTTGATAGTTTAACGGCTTGCTCAAAGTAGTGTTTTGCTAAGCTTAATAAAAAAACCCACTGTTTTGTCTTTATTTCCTCCATACAGCCTCTAGTAAAAAATGTGGTTTAAAATCATTAGCTGAGATGATCTTGATAAAGAATTTTTTTGTACTTTACATATATGCAAATATATCTTCTAGTATATGCAGCAATGGACAGTTGGGAAGAAATCTCACTTCATTCACACAAAAGAGTAGGTACGCCATTTCTGTGTGGTTCATGTTTGTCAGAATAACCTTGTGACTTGTTTATATTGAGAGGTTTGTTGCAGAGGAAATTCCTGAAGGATTGCAGTGGGATGCACTGTAATCTTCTAATGAAACTGGAGTCAGGACTGATATGGAGGCTGTCTGATCAGCCAGGCTAGCAGGGAATAAAAGATATTGATTAGAAGAAATGCTTGAGGGAGTGACATTGGCCATACAATGACATTTTTTTTAATAAGAAGGCTTATGACTTGCCCATAAAAAGCTTAACCATATCCCTGTGTTATTTGAGTATTATTGTTCAAAATAAGTTAAGGGATTTTCTGACTAGCTTTAAGTGCCTTTAAAGAAAATTTTGTTCAGGTATAATCATAGTCAATATGCTTACCAAGTGTTGCTCATTGATAAAGATCTGTTTTCTTCTTTAGCAGCTTAATGCAGTACTAAAGACAAGATTCCCAGAAGGCTGGCTGTCCCAAATCTGGGATTTTTCACCCTGGGTTGTTTCTCATCTACATCTGTCTTGCCATAGTTAACAGGGACAAAAATCTAAAATTTCAAAGGGAGAAAATGTACCTGTAAATCCACTCTACAAGGCACATTAGGAGTTTAGTGATCCTGAGAGAGAGAGGCTTGCTAACTTCACAGTCTTTAAACATGGCCATTACACCTGCAATAGTGAGTAAATTTAGAAAGTGCTGAGAAATTGGATCATAAGAGGTATAATTCCTGCTGCACAGCCATGTCAGTCTGGGACCACTGCCTTATGTTGCATAAAGCCTAATCACTGCTGGAGACGAAGTAAGCGTTAAAACTCTTGGAATCAGCATTGATAAAAGCACGTCTCTTTACCTGGCACATGTGCTGCTCATGAGAAACACATTCAATCTTTATCTAATTTAAATTCCATGTGGCCAAAAGTTCCTTAAAGATGGTTTGATTTCCTCTTGGGGAATCTGTGCTGTGAAAATTTCAAGTAGCACTGAAGTTGCTATCTGATATGTGGTTCTGTCTTCAATGTGTTTTCTGTGTTTTATAAGGGCAGGAATAGCAGATTATGGAAGGGGGGAACTGTATCTATTTGGGTGCTTCATTCCATTCCTCGGGGAAGCCTGTCATTTTCAGGCTCTGCTTTCAAACCACAAATTCCCTGAAATTATTGAGATGGATTCTTCTGACTAATGCTGAGTAGAGCAAAAGTTCTGTTATTGTAGCTAACTTTGTACAGAGAAGGAATAACTCATTAAATTTAAAAAAAAAAAAAAAAACTTGAAAAAAATAAACTGTGTTTTATTTCAGTAGGTGTATTGTTTAAGACAAATGCCATTTTAACCACTTTTGAAAGCTCCTAAAGCAATCAACCTGTTAACTGCAGGGCCACAATACATTTTTCATTTACTAAATATTTTTCTAAGCCAAAAGAACTATAAATTATAAATAAGCCTTTAATGAAAATACATGAATAGGTAATACCAGCTACAATCTCCTATTATTAGCAGCATGAGATATTGTCTAATGTTATATTTAAATTATGCAGGTCAGAATAATTTGGTGTATATCAAGGGATAAATTATATTGTTCTGTGCCATCTTAATTATATCTTTTGACATGAAAGAAGCTATCTGAATACTTTGCTAATTAATCTTGTCACTCTTGACCCAGAAACATACTCTGTGTGGGTTGTTTCAAATTGCTGCAGTTAAAAATGCTAAATATATAATTTAATTGATATTGATATTACAAAGAGTTCAAATCCATCCTGCTGTCAAGGAAAGTTTGAAAGCTGGTTGTTTCTACAGCATCATGCAAGTGGGAGTTGTGGGGAATTTATTTATTTCATATATAAGAGCTTTTATTTTATTGCACTTACTGCTTTCTGTTGCAGTGACTCATCATTCTTTTTCTTCTATCTGTGTCCAAGACAATCAGGCAGTTTTGCCTGTTTGCAAGCTTTTGTTTATATCATTACCTCATACCTCTAAAACAAATCTATTTTCCCATATCACTTTCTTTAAAAAAATATATTGTATAGGTAGGATCTCCTTAAAGATATGATACTTTTGCAAATGAAGAAGATAAAAGATATGCACTAGAGACATAGAACAAAACCTGTATTTTTTTCTCAAGCTCAGTAAATAAAGTAAATGGGAAAGCCTCTTCAACTTTAAGCCCTTTTTATGCTATCAATAGACCTAACCATTTTTAACTCCTTAGTTGTATATAATAAATATTGCTACTTAATGGATTATGTATTCAGGGCTCCCTCATCTAAGACTAATCCCCCCAGGCCCCCTGGATATGAAGCAGACCCTTGTTTCTTTTCTGACCTTAAAGCAAAGACTATGTTTATTTTTTCATTGGGGTCACCATCTCTTCCAGTAATAAAAGGATTCATTTATTCATTCTTGCAATATATAAATGGATTTTAAATGTAAATGCACTCTTAGAAATTACTTCCTTGCCAGACAAGGGGAGTTTAAGATACCTCAGACAGGTTTTAGTGAAGACGATGATTCAGGACGTTTAGGTGTGTCTCACTTTGGTACACAGTAATCCCTCTCTGTGTTACACTTCAAAGCAGAAAGCCCCCAAAATATGTAGAACATGACAGCACAATATCTTTCTGGTGAATATCTTTGTTCTTCTCTACTGTCAAAGCTCAAAACTGTGATTTTTTTTTTTTTTTTTCACTTTGCCTATGCTACCAAGGTGTATCTACCTTACAATTAGCTTACTTTTGAAATGAGAAGAAATTTTAATATCTACATAAAAATATTCAAAACTTTTTATGGTAATCCAAGAACTTGAAGTAGAAAATCAAAAGAATCGGTGCATTGTGTGGAATTATATTGACCCCTTTATAGCTGGTTATAAAACGTAGCAAACAGCTTGGAGCATTATGGATCTGTTTTAGTACTATTGCTCTTTCTCCATGTGTTTGAGTGAGAAACATTTTCAGATTCAAGCACAAGGAAACTGTTCCAGGTGTCCATGAGACAGCTGTTGTGGTGACATCTCTTTGGCCATTAGCACATTAAGTCACCTAAAGTCAATGCTATAGAGGTTCTCTCATGCTCTTATTTATGCATCAGTATTTTGGGGTTTTTTTCTGAGAAACTTCCTCTGGGGTATGACAGAGGGGAGGAATCCTGCCAAACACAGGGATGTTATAGGAAACACAGACTGGAAGGCTCCTTGATGACTTGGAGGGAATTTGAAGCAATACAAATGCATGCTGCACTCTTCTGAGAAATGTTCCCAGTTCACCGTTCTCTTCAGTTGGAATTAACATCAGATAAATGCCCAGACCTGAAAGATTAGTGTATCACAATGCTGAACTCTCAAAACAAGATCCAGAGTTTTCAGTATGAAGGTTTCTACTGGCACTAAGGTTAAAGCAGTTGCATTCAACTCACCTCAGTCCCTCAGGAAATTTGCCAGGTGCTCTTCCAGCTGTGAGATGCCTCTGCCTTGGCAAAGAGACCACACAAGCACAGGATTTATGGATAGAAAAGTAACAATCATCCAAGCATGAGAGAGACAAAAAGGGAGAATTTGGGTTGTATCAGTCGTTAATGATCCTCTTGACTTTGGTCTTGTTTTCCTATAGACAACTGTGTTAATAATCCATGCCTTGATTAGAAAAAGCTGTGAACAGCTGATAGGGAAAATCTGGATTCTAGCATGGGTTCTGATGCTTTCCATCAATTTCTTTGCCAAAGGCAGCCAAAAGAAACAGTTCAGTAAAGTCAGGAAATGCATGGTAAATTTGGGCTCTAATTTCATTTTTTTCTTCATATTTATGTTAAAATTGCATAATATTTTATAAATTCCAGTAAACAGATCCCAATATTTTATTCAAAAACCTTTAAGCCAAACCAGGTTCTCACTGCAGATAAAAGCCTACATAGCCCAGCTATGTAAATTTTATTTATCAGAATGAACTGAATAATAATATTGTTTACACTTCTACATTTAATTAAATTTCATTACATGATAAAATTTTCTTATAAAGAAATTTTTAAAAACATCATAATCAATGCAATATTAAATTTCTCTTAATAAATAAATAGTGATTCCTGGTTTTAAGTGGTCACAAAATCATTGTGTTAGCTGTAGTCAGAGTTTATTTAAAGTCAATAATAACCACTCTTAGCATACAGCAGTTTCATACAATATCTTCTAGTTTTTACAGGGAATATTGTATAATACTGAAAAATGTATAATACTGAAAATGTGCTGGTAAAATCAAAATGCTATGTATAATGAAGTTAAATGAAGCTCAGTCAGGAGATTTTGATGAGCAACATGCTTAATGGGTGAAGCCAATAGCTTCAGAAATGCTGGTTTGCAAATGAACAATATTTATTCAGTTTATTATTTCTTTGGAGACTATTTAATTTCCCTTAAAGGTTATATATAGATTTATTTTTCATTAGTTAATATTTTTGAATACATTAACTGTATTTATAAGGTTTTCCCAGTCTGCTAAGTGTTGATTCTTTCCTTTCCTTCCAAATATAATATATTTTCTACTGGGGTTTGTTGGATATGCTCCACCATAAAGTAGGATATGCATTGTTTTTTAGTTAGATGCTTCAACCGATCCATATCAGTATTCCAATTTACATATATATAGTTAATGAATGAATAAACATTTATCAAAAAAGCATCTCTCTATGTACATTTATTATTTATTTCTCTTGAAAGAAAGAACAATTACCCACAGTAATCATGTTCACTAATTACCCCTTAAAAAAAAAGTAAGAGGATGCAACAAACATGTTTTTATTAGTATCAAACAGATGGAATTGGAGAGATTCTTTAAATGTCCAACTATAATGTCCTTGGCATAGAAATTGTTAGCCAGGAGACATATTATACCTCTTCCTAGAATAACTCAAAATATATTCCACATCAAGCAAAAAGAAAGAGTCCTTTTCACTGAAGTGTCAATGTTAAACTGACATTAGAGTCAAGAGGTGCTAAGGGATGTTGTGGGAACTAGAAGAGAGGTCAGAACTGAGTCAGCCTTTGACTTCCTTCCAGCTCCTGAGAATATGTGGAGGAATGGAAAACCTAATGCTTAAAATAAAACTAAGTGATAGCACATTGTCCTGAAGGCTTCTTTCAGAAACTGTTAACCATATTAAGGGCACATTGATACTCTGTCCTGGAAACCAGGTCATCCACGTTCCTCATAGGTTAAAATTTCTTAATTATTCTGTCTGAACACATTTTTTAGGAACTGTGGGCATCCTCATAATTAAGTACTTTATCGTTTAAACTAGTTTTAAGTATGCAATGGCATCTTGTTTTTACAGTTCTCTATACCAATTTAGATTTCATTAGCTAAAAAAATGTGATTATTAAGTTATAATAATCATATTATAACTTAATATTTAACTGGAATAGAGCAGCCAGATAAAATATGTCTTGGTGTAAATTGTGTCTAAGCTAATTTACTGGCATTAGAACGCTCAAAAAATATTCTCTGTCAATTGGTTGAAGGTCTTCAATGTTTTTAATTCTTGAAGGGAAAAAATATCCCTTTCTAAGTCTTCAATTTAAAAAAAAAAAAAAATAGAACAAACCCCAAACTTGTAACCAAGGCAGAACTTCATTTTGTTTTAAGGGTATGATCTGATCTTTTCTTAATTCCTTAAAAAAAAATCGTTCTTTTAACAAAATTTTTTTTCTTTAGCCATGTTTGTTTAATTAATGATAGGATGGATGCTGTCCAGTGATATACTAGGGTTTAATTTGATAATTTTTTGTAGTATGATGTAGTATTTCAGTGCCCAAAGGGTAATATTTTTACCATCAACTTCATGGTCAGATTCTTTCTTAGGGTATAAACTCAATAGATAGAAAGTGCACCATATAGAGCTATTATTTATCTTAAATGTTTATTATTTTTATCTGTAACTCCCAGTTTCTCCATCACAGTTTTCTCCCTCAATCACATAAATGCTCTTTATTCTCAATATAATTTCTATGTCATTATTTTTTTCTCCCCCACATTTTCTCCAAAGATGAGAGAAAAACTTTCAAAGTCAAGCCATCAGATCCAGTTCTCTCATAACTCTGGTTATAACATAAATCAAACATAAATCTTGATCCATGGTATTTGATTTGTCACTAGGTGACTCAATATCATCCATCCCTGCTTTGTGGCCATATTATTTTAAAATATATATGTCAAAACTTCTTAAGAGCTATGAAGTATCAGCTCTGTCTTCCTTTGTTATTGTAGTGGTTTTGTTTGCAAAACTATGACAGTTATACATCAGATTCTCACAAATCAGGATGGGTATTGACAGGACTTTCTCCAAGACAGAAGGTAAAATCTGAAATAGAATTCAGAGTTTTGGAAGGGCTTTTTCTTTAACTAAAGCAGAATGTTACCTGGTGTGCCTAGTGATAATAAGCAATGAAAATGTTATTTCCGGTTTTTCTCATGCTCTATTATTAAAAATAAATCAAAGTGGTAAAACCAGGACTTGTTAAACACAATGTCTAGCTCATGATAAGTTTAAACACATTCAAATTTTCCATGAATGAACATAGTTGCATTTTCAGAACTTTTAGAAGGAAAACAACTCACCTGTAATATTAATGTTAACATCAAACAAATCAAATATCATACTTGCATTATTAAGTACCTAAGTCAATGTTGTAAAAATAAGTTGGTTTAACATATGTTCCATGGATGATGTAGTAGATGTGCTGATTTATTCTTAGTTAATTTCACTGAAAAATATGTTTCCCGAGAAAAATTTTCTTGATCAAGTAGTTTTTTCCAGTAGTTTAAGTTTTACTGACTGTTTTTAAAATAAAACATCCTGGTTCTAGATATATCTGGATACCTAGATATTAAAAAATATTTGATATATCTAAATTCTAGATATATCTAGATTCTAGATATATCAGATATTTTTAAACATGTTAATATCAAATTATTTTCTGGAACCAATGTATGGGCAGGAGGAGAAGAGACAACAACATACATGGCACAGGACTGAAACTTAAGATGGCATTCTATATACCATATGCTGCTTTTTCATTTCTATAATCTTTAATTATTGACATGATCAATATTGATTCTGATGAAGTGGTATAAGTGTCCTCTACCAGGAAATTTCTATTCACTTTAAAATACTTATGTAGCCTTGAAAATGTTAGAATTTATAATAAAATGTAGTGAAATTTCAGAAACTCAGAATTCTATAATTTTATGGAACTATCCAAGAGATTCACAGAGTTAAGGATCTCATTCATCAATAAAACAGAATTAGTTTTAGGAAAATACACATTTTTAATAGAAGTTTCTTTATAAGTTGTTTGCAGCTTGAGCAGCCTTTCAATACATAATCTAATAAAAATTGCATTAAACAATTTCTTCTCCTTTTAAGCATCCTTAAAATTTCCTCATTTTGTGTAACATCTTAATCTGCATTCATCCCAATAGATTTTAAGTAAAATTTTCACTATTTAATCTGAAAAAGCTAATTCACATTAATAGCATGTTAATCTCTATTCTTAACATTTGTCTTTGGCAATAATTGTTGTTTAATTTTATAAAACACTCATTAAATGTCTTGCTAAATTACATAAAGATTATAATAGGCATTTAATGGAAGCTTTTAAAACTGAAGTAGGAATCACTTTAGACTATAAGCAACTATGATGGTTTAAAAAGCCATAATTTTATGTCTATTAAGACCATTTAACTTAAGTGTTCCACAATAGGGAAGAGCCAGAATTTTAATTGCACATTTGCAAACTGCTACCCAGGACTTTCGGAAAATAGCTCTTATTGTATTTGCAGGTGCCCTTGTGGCATGAATGATGAATCTGATTCTAAGTTCTCAGAAGGCTGCTTTATTTTTTTATAATACTATATCATATTAAAGAATTCGATACTAAACTATACTAAAGAATACATAAAAGATACTTACTGAATGCTAAAAAGACAATAATGAAAACTTGTGACTCTTTCCAGAGTCCTGACACAGCTTGGCACCAATTGACCAATGAGTCAAAACAACTCACACCAGAATCCAATCAGGCAATCACCTTCAGGTAAACAATCTTCCATGATACATTCCACTTGTGCACAAACACAAGAGAAGGAAATGAGATAAGAATTGTTTTCCTTTTTCTCTGGGGCCTCTTGCCTTTTCAGCTTCCCAGGAGAAAAATCCTGGAGAAAGAATCATGTTCTGAGAATGCAGGTGCCACAAGCTCTCCTTTTATCCTAGAAGAGTTTGCACTATCTGCAGGCTTTATTAAGAAAGTTTTTCTAAATTTGTAAGCAATATTCTTCTAGACTATCGTCAACATTATGAGACAGAAATTAGAAGCCATCTGATATATAATTAGTTCCTTAAAATTATCTCTAATATTTGAAAAAAAATAGTTATAAGATTAACTTTAGTTTGCAAAGTGTTAAGTTTGAATCTCTCTCTGAACTGTTTCAAAGTGTTGACAAGGGGAAGCAGGGTACTTTTTCTTCTGGATGACTGACTGAAAACAGGCAAGAACAATACCTTTGACGAAATTGAGTTCTTTTCACCTAAATCTCTCTCTTAGGTAGCTGTCCAAATCATAAAAATATACTTGTCCTTGGTTCTTCTCTACTCAGTATCATTGGACATACCAAAAACCTTTTACTTTTTATCATGGAGAAAATAAGGTGTGTTGAGTTTCCAGATACACCCCAGTGTGGAAACAGGGTTCCTCAGGACAGCAACTTTGCCCAAGTCCCTTCTGTTTCATTCTTAATTTAGTTGTCAGATCTCACTTTTCTAACAGCTGACACTCAGAGTTTTAAATGTTCTTCCTTAGTTCAATAAAGAGATTTTTCACCTAAAATCTTTATTTTAAAAAAATATAAAAAAGAAACTATCTTGAATGATTTCTTTACTTACAAGCAAACACAAAACAGGCCTCCCAAAGCAAGGGAAATACGTAGGAAGACCACTGGTTTCTCATTTATTTTAAAAGCACTGTTTAATGGCATTAGTGATACATCAATTGGCATTTTCCAGGATGGGTATGGGGATTCAGAAAGAGAAAATCTTGGAGTGAGAAGGCGTTCCCATTGGAAATACTACATGATCTGCCTCTGTTTAAACTATTTTGAATTTCCCATTGCTTTTGATGATCATATTTTCTCTTCAATGTATGCTCACAGCAAAACCAAAGTATTTGCATTTGAGTAGTAGAGTGTTAGAAATAAAAAAATGGCAGGAATGTTTAAACTCCATCTTACACCCATCACTGCTCCCCATTTCATTGAATCTGTTTCCTTTTCATTACCCTCAGCACTAGGCTGACAAAATTGCTCTTTTTTTTCTGTTTAGTTTTGTTATGCTTTGCTCTTAAGTCTTGCATCAAATAAAAGTGTTAGTCGCTATGGGCCCCCAAGAGAGAATTAAATGAAGTGACAAACAGTCTTGAAGGCAATTTTCTATTAAAATCCAGTTCTTGTTTTCTTTTGTAATTCTTCCTGCTTGAATTTAAAGGTTTTTCTCTTCAAGTACATTTAGCTTGAGAGCAATTTTATAGAGCATGCAATCATTGTACTTGGGTAACTGTATGCTTTTCTAGTTTGAAGTTCATCTAATATTCCATGGCTGGGAGAAACCACAGAGAGCTCCTTCTTTTTAAAAAAACTTATTCTTTGAGATGAATTGATACATTTTTCAAGAAATAGAACTACCCTGTAAATTGATTACATTTCCTTCACCTCTGAGCTGCTTTTCTTTACATATGAGCTCTGGTCAAGCCGTTCTCCATGTTTGCTCTTGATGGTAAGTTCACTCTTTCAGTTCAGTCATAGACACACAGCAGAAAATAAGTCCCAAATAATATTCTTCTGATGTAGCTTAGTGTACCAACGTTGCAAAAAAATTTGCTTTTTTTTATTTATTTATCTTGGGTTTGAAGAGAGGCATTAAATAGTATAAGGAAATAGAAAATGAGAGGGGTTTTTATTAAGACAAGATGGCATGATAGTTAACTCCTAAGGCTAAAAGCGGGGAAAAAAGTAATAGGGGAGAAATAAACATATGAAAAATCACCTGTTACTAGAAGAAGAGAAACATAAAAACAGAAGAAGGAACAATAAGGAGAAAATAGGAAATTAAAAAAAAAAAAAAAGAAATTCAAAAGCCCATGTTAAAAAAGAAGCCAATGTTAAAAAAAAGAAAAAAACTGTGTTGAAGAACACAGTTGAAGGTTTAGTCAGCTAACTGCACTGGAACACATTAACAGCAAGCCTGGCAAAAGAAGGCAGACAGACTATACTAAATCCTCCAAATTGAAATAAAGTTATCAGTTAAAAGTTGTACTTTGGCCCAGGCATACTTTGCCCTGAGAAGTACAAGGGAATTGCTTATATCTAGTAGAGAAGCTGGCATTATACTTTCATGTGGAGTCATCTATTGCTATGAAAAAGCAACTCTAAAGACCTTATTTTTTTCTTCTTAAAACATTAGAAGGTCTGTGCCTGCTGGAGATGGTATTCAAAAGGAAAATGCTTACAGCTGCTGTCTTGGACCCATTTGGCCAAAAGAAAGTTCTGAGTCTAATTTACTTTTTTATAAGTGCACAGAACAACTTAGATTTTTTTTTTTCTTAGATATCTCAATTCTGTATTTCAAGTCTGTTTCTTCAGTAAATGAGTTCTTGGGCTTGATTTGAGTAACAACCCTAGAAAAAAAAAACCCTTTGTTTTCTTTGGATTCTATGTTTAGTTCCTGATTGCTTGATATTTTAAGCATATAAATATTTATGCTACTGCAATATCTCAGTGGCACTGAAGTGTTCCAACTTCATTAATCAGTAAGATACTGAGGCAGGTTCCTGCTTATTGGGTAACTGTACCAAAGCTTTAAGGTACATTAAAGACTGTGATTTTTACCTGCTAAAATCACCAATAATACCCTGGTTGTGCAAATATATAAGTAAAGAATTTAGTGCTGGACAAAATAACAGTATAAGAATGGCAGCCCCAACTGAACAGCTGCAGAAATCAGGATGTGCAAACAGCCTCAAAATCGTGACACCAAAACCTGTTGTTATGGAAACTGAGTTTCCCAGGACACATCTGCAGATCTTAAAATATTTCAGCTCACAGGTAGACGTTTGCAGCTTGTATCTACTTATAGTATAAGAACTTACTAACATCTTTTCAGCCATCTGTGGGTCAGAAATTACTCTCCTGTGAGAGTCCAGAAGTATTTTCCCAAAAAAATTCTGTTTTGCTACCTTCTTCCAGACATTTTTGCTGAACAGATGCATCAGTTTTGAACAGAATTCTGGCATGAAGCAAGGAAGTGCTGACTTGCTACTTCTGTAATAAACCCTGATGTCTATGACAATTTCTTTTAATTCTGCAAGTCATCAATTGTGACATGTTCCTGAAGCTCCATAATTTTCATTTGCATGAAATGGATACTATACTCCATTAAACCATTTGGATTAATTTAGCTTATAATTTGTCAACTAGATGCATTTTTATTCTCTCTCAAATGGAAAGCTTAGGAATTGACAGAGACAGCAGCAGACCATATGCAGTGATTTCTTTTCCTGGAGAGGATTTGACAGTCAATATTTGTTCTCTTTAATTTCAAAGTCTCAATTCAACTGGGTGTTTTGGTTTGGTTTAGTTTATTGGATTTTCTTCCCTCTTCAAAATATCACAATTTCTCTAGAAATAAAAACTGCATGCAAGTTTTTATTCAAGCCTAGAATGGATGGTAATATTTGGTCTTGGAATACATGATTTTTCATTATTCTGCAAGCATTAGCTGATCTTTATGTGATGTGTTAGAGTAAAGACATAATAAATAGTATATGAGAAAAAATGCCCTGAGGTGAAATCTCGGCTTCATTGAAAATCAATGGCAAAACTCCTATTTCCCATCAGTTGGACAAAAACTTTTCTGCCCATGTGAGAATTGAAAGATAATTTAATTTCTCTACTTGTGAGAACTTGTATTATGTGATTATTTTATTTGGGTTTAATTCCCAGTTATTTCTTCAGGCAAAGCTCCAATTGAAATTTCTTGTCTTTTGTAATCAGTGGGAATTTTTCCTAAGGAGAACATTTTGCCAGTGCTGTACAATTTGTTCTTTTTCAATGTTTATCTTTTGTCCATTTCATTATTTGTCTTATGGAAGAATAAGGGAAATAGGCAGCTTTTTGGAACTGAGTAAAGTGAAAAAAGAAAACACTCCCACGAAAAAGAAGCAATGATTAAATGGTGTTGATCAAGGTTAAATTTATGTTGTGAATATGGGTATAAGACTGCCTGACTTGCATAAAGGCTTTGTCGCTTCTTTATTACTTTTTTTTAAAGTCTGATAAGTTGGTATAGAAAAAAGGGTTGAAGAAGTTGGCCCTAAAGCCTGTCTGTTGCTCAGGACCCTGTGCTATGGAACTTTCTGGAAGGCATCTAGTCTTGATTTGAATGCTTAACATGGAAAGAGTCTATTCCTTGGTACCTGGTGGAGTAATTGAATTGCTCTTGTTATTTCTGTATCTACTTTCTGGTATTATTTTGCTTTTGCCTGCTAGAGGAAAAAATCCACCCACTTAGGTTTTTTTAATATATAAATACTTGTAGACTAAAAGCAAGGCATCTTTTACATGCAGATTGAGCTAAGGTTTGTAACTACTGACAGGTTTTAAAAATCCAAGTCACTTTTATGCAACTAATTTTGAATTCTGAGCACTCTATTGATGTATTTTACATTATTTCCATCAGAAAAAGTTGCTGTATTTCAGTAATAGCCTCAATATGATTTGGATAATAAACCCCATTCCCTAAGGATTCATCCATTTTAAGGCCTCTTTATCTACATCATTACAAAGAAAGGTACAGTTTTGTTATTGAAAAATTGCTTAGGAACTCAACAAAATATGCTTGGTAATGGTCTGTTGCAGGCTGGCTACTAGAGAAAGCCACAGAGAAAAATTGCAATAGAATTTATACCCGTATTACTGTTACATTGAAATGTGTTTTCTTTTTTCCTTCATCTCAGAAAGGAGTTCATATTTGTGCTATTGATTTAATAAATACAACAAAACTGCTAATCTAATAAAATACTCAAAAGTTTCCAAGCCATTTAGTGATGTAGATACTCTAAAATTTATATTTTCCCATGTCTTTTGTATTTTTCTCCTATGGTTCATCTCTTGGTTGTCTTTGCAGCCCACATGAGAGGAATAAATCATATAGACTTTGAACTGTAAAGATTTTATAGCTGCTACAAATAAAGGTAAAATGTTTTTATCTTTGGATTTCTTAAATGTTTCAGCCATTTAAAAGTGTCAGTACTGTACTTTTTAAAGATTAATTTAAAAGTAAAGTCTAATTGGTGTCACTTCTCTCATGTTAAAATTAAAAAGGCTGATATTAATGTTAAAAAATAAATCCACCCCTTTTTTTAAAAGCTTAAGACAGGTGAGATGCTAAAGAATGGGAGGGTGAAGAAAGAAATGGTTTTAGTTCTATGTTGCATATCAGTTCTTCTACTATTTCTTTGATTCTGGTGTGGAGAGCTGCATCTGGAATGGTGCCATGTGTTCCGAGGGTTAGATACAGGTACTAAAAGAAATAATGAAAATTATTCCTCTCTTTGTACAATGTTAGAAATAACAGGGGGGGGGGGGGAAAAACAGCTTCCAGAAAGGA
>VZRH01005654.1:285956-320917 GCA_013397555.1 Urocynchramus pylzowi | reverse complement strand
GCAAAACAGCTTCCAGAAAGGAAGGGAAATAAAAAAGTTCCCTGTCTTTTGCATAAATTTTTCAGCACAAAATAATATAACTCTTCAATTTTTTTTTAGCTTTTGTTTTTATGGAAAAAAGATTGAGAAGGCTCTTGAAAAGACTCTTTGCCTGAAAAACACCCAAATATGCTATTATTTACTATAAAGTGAAGGGAGTTTAAAACAGAATTTATAACTAAGATGTGACAATATTTCCAAATTGCATATTAGTAGGAAGATATAAACACTATAAATAAAATTAAAATGTGGTATGCATACAGCTGTATAATACAACTTACACAGCTAAAAACAGCCACTCTCATATGATAAAGATCCAAGTTTTCAGAGCTAATCCATTTGCTGTGAGTCTTGGTTATGTGGTCATTTTCTGCTGTTTTTTTTTTCACTGCTGATGGTAAGGCTCCAACACCTGCTGATGGTACCTCCAATGCCAACTCTAATATCTGTCAGCTATAGCCACTATTAACTGCCCTTAAAATGAAATTTAAAAAATAGGACAATAAATACCATCTGAGGAGCGCTAGTATTTATGATCTATGGATGCTGAGTTTCCATATATATATATAATATATATAATGTGTTCCATATGTATATATATAACATATATAATATGTTCTTTGTTTGTGTCAATAAAAGATACATAGTTGCTTTTATTGGGTATGTTTAACAAAAGCCAAAATAATTATCTATGACAATAAATACAGGACAATATTATTGCATTTTATATGACATCAATATTTTTTATATTAATAAGATCAGTACTACTCTGAACTAGTTATAAAATTAGGAAATTTGCCTCTCATCATAAGTACTTGAAAGCTAATTTTAATACTGGAGGCACAGTACAGATTAAAAGCTTTGGCTACTATACACTAATACATCAATGGAAAATATTTATGAACTTTTTTTCAATAGAATGGCTGAACTCCATGCCAGAAGCAGCTAATGAAGGGAAAAGGGGATAAGACAAATTAAATAAATTATTTTTGCTGATGTTTGATTAAAAAAAAACAACACTATGTATTTAATGATTCATATTCAAGCCTTTTAAATCAGTTTTGCTTATAACTTTTATATTATTTAAATGACCCCAAATGCTTTAAGAAATTACACTTATATACCTGTTTGAAAATTCTATTGTATTACTGAATTATTGCTGGTTTCTACAGGGTTTTTATACATCTATTCTTCTATGAATTTCATTGTAGAAACCTACATTTCATATGAATTAAATGGCATGCTTCCATTTCCTATGGGTTTTCTATTTCCATTCTTTACTTGACACCAGATGGCTTCAAGAAGCCATCCTTTTTTATTTTTTTCATCCTATGGTAAAACACTAGAAAAGGAAAAGGAGACATTCTTGATCTGATTCACTGTGAAAATGAGGGGCAAATCATAACATGACAATAAAGAAGGGGGGAATCCAGGTGCAAGCCAGACAGTTTGCAGAGCGCTTGGCTGTTGTGTAGGAAAGTGCAGCAGAGAAAACAGATGCCCAGGTAAGATTTCTCAGGCTTATGAGGCAGGTGGAGGAAAACATGAGTACCCAGTCAAATTAGCTTTCAAAATACACCAGTGCTGCAGTTTAGAAGAGAAACACTTCAGTAGTTTTAGCGAGCCAGGCTGTACCTTAAGTCATGGTATCTAAGTAATGTAACCAGGTTGAAGAGACAGGCTAAGTACAAAGCCCAGAGAAGCCTTTTTTTCATTAAGTTTCTAGCAAAATTTACTTGCTTAACTAGTTCCCAGATGTCTGTTTCAGTAGGGTACAAAAGTTTGCTAAAAATGCCTTTTACAAAGCTGAATTTAATAAGGACTGAAGTGCATTTTGTAGACCAAGTGCTTGACCTTTACTCAAATTTAGAGCTGTGTTAACTAAATTATTAAGCAATACTCTATAATTTAAAAAATACAATATCTAAAATAATATCCTTTCTTTTGGCCAGTTTAAAAAAGCCATCTGATTTTTATTCTACTGGGAACACTGAGGACTTGATAAAAATGTTCATATCTCAGAGTCAGTCCAGTGGGAATATTTTTGACATTTCTTCAGAAAAATTCTAAACCCTGTTCCTCACCCTCACTCACTCGTAAGTGACCACTGAAATGCATAAGCCATTTCTGGCGCCTCAGATATTGTTCCCAGGATCAAAAGGCCACTTCTGGCTGTGAAAATCTGGAGATTGAAGTGTTGTTGTGTATTTCAGGACACAAGGTTATGCTTCACTAAAACTTCATCCTGGAAGTGAATATTCAGAACTTGAAAGAAAAACAAGTGTATATTGAGAAAAGTGACCTAGGTTATTCTATAGAACTACTATTAACATTTTTAATTCCCACAAAAATGGCTCCTCATGTTCTTGTCTTCACCTCCCTCTTTTACCATGACCATATTAATTTAATAAACAGGTTGCACTGCAAAAATAAAATGCATATTATCTGTTATCTTTCTTTATTATGCCTGTTATCTTTCTCTCATTTTAAAAATACATCTCATGTATTCTCAATGCATTCAGCACAAGACATGACACACTGATGAAACTGAGAGCAGAGATTGGTCTTGCTTATTGATTTCACAGAGGTGTCCCTGCTACTCTTAGCATTTGCATTCAGGATCAAAATTATGTCATATACTTTCATTGGGATATTTTTCACAGTTGTTTTTCTTCCTGTCAGTCAGTTCTCAAACCCTAAGCATCAGGGTATTTAGGCAAGGAGTGTTATTAATAATGTTATGAAAGAGCACTGCAATAAATCCTTTTAGAAATAAACTTCAAATAAAATAATCCTTTATTGTCAAAAAAGCCCTTTTAAATGCAAGTATAGTTATGTTACATGAGCACATTGCAAATATCTTGTGTCAAGCTACAAAATCTGAAAAATTCAGGGTAGCTCAATATTGAGAATTTTCATTAAAATTTTAGTTTTCTAAACCCCAACTGTTTCTCTCTTGCACATGTGCCCTCACACTGCCCTGCTCTCACATTCATGCACAGCCACATGTACATTTGCACATCTTTACAATCAAAGAGCAAATGTTTTTGGGCAATGTATTTTACTTAAATGCAGGTGGGATAGTAAAGCTATTCACATTTTTAAATTATTAAAGAATGGTAATAAATCTATTGATATTCTTTACATTGTGGCCTCATATGTTGCAGTATTTTGCTAATGTGGTTGCTTTTGATTTTTTTTTATTATTAATTTCTAAAGTTTGAGTTGTTCTTTGGGGTGTAAAAGCAGAGAATTCAAAACAGAATTCAGCCTCAGTCCCATAAACAAGTTATGGCCTCCACTGTCATTAGTACCAGATCTGTGTGACAGAGGATCTCCCATTACCAAACAGCTGATTGGAATCAGACAAAGATGTGTAAGTCCATTTTATTGATTAACCTTAATAATTCAGAAAGTGCTTCAGAGTTTATGCTATATTTCCAGGTTTGTTAGGTTTTCTTGGTGTGTTTTCTAGCTCCACACCTCTGGCAGGAGACCAGGAAAGTGTTGGTGGGGCTTTTTTGTTTTGTTTTGGAAGGATAGCATCAAACTACTGACATCTTTAAACTGCAATTAGATTGTGAAGGAAGGAAATGCTCTGCCAGGTCTTTGAAAAAAGAGCCTTGAAGCTAGATCTGTGGTGAAACTGCAGTCTAGCACTTGTGTCTATGAAACAAGAGATACAATGATTTTTTTCCTGCTCCATGAAGCAACTAGGCTTTCAAATAATTCTTGCATTCACCTGTTCTCTCTGTGGGCTTCCTAATCAGCAAGGTCCTGACCACCTTTTGTTATCTTTTTCTGTAGGTGATGCCCTCATTCCTCCTTTTCTTTGCTCTTGTGTCATCCTGCCTAGATTACAGTTTCAGAAAGTTCCAATCTACATAAATTTTTGAACCAATTAATGTACCAGATAATTTAAATACTTACACACTAAAATAGTTGAATTATGAAGTTAATTAAAAGTGATTACTTCTTTTCTGATAATGCCTTATCATACAAACCTACCCAGACAGTTTTGATAGATCTATTTCCTGGCACTAGTGTCAGATTGACAAAGAAACATGACTGTTGTTAATAGCAAAATGTTAATTTCTCTAAATAGAAAATAATAGGTTCTTTCATTAAACTACAGCTACAAAAAATGAAGAAAAACATGCCTATTCTTTGTGCATCAGCAGAGTTATCACATAATTTGCCCACAGAAGGTGACCACAATCTGCTTATAAATAGAATAATACTGTGCCTCTGGGAAATATACAGGTAAGGCCAGGAGGATTAGAATTCAATGACCAGAAATATTAGGAATTCAGGTTTTCTGCCTAGTAAAAGCAATAATTTCTGAAACTTGGATTTTCTTTGCTTCACAAATATATAGGATTCTTCTTTTCTTTATTTCCTGATTAAACCTTTGCTGTAACTCAAACATTTTATAAATACTCATTCAATTTGTGCCTGGATTTGAGCAGAATCATACAAAAGGCTTCCTTTAACTAACTTTTAGAACAGTAGACAAGTGTACCAACTCAGGCAATTCTACCTGTTCCCACAGTAAACTGAAAATATTATCAGGTAGAATAAGGGTCACAAAGTAAAGGAGTAAGTATAACAACTTTTTAGATGCAAAATTGATATTAAAACTTCCTGTTCATATAAAGAAAAACAAATATAGAGGGAAAAATTTTAAAAAGAACTGTAAAAAAACAGGACTTAATATTCATTCAAAGGCTTTCTCCCATGTCAAGCACATGGACTGTGTGAATCTTCATAGCTGCAGTTGTATTAAAGGAGTGGTGCATGCTTACCCCAAACAAAAACTCTGCTCCAAGAAGCCTAGTGAATATAATTATTCCTTGAAGAATAAAACATTTTACAAAGCCATGGAAATCTCTAACTTAATGATTTAGGGCAGGGGGGTCCATGCTTGGTATGAGAGGTCTCAGGAAGGGAGGCACAGGATGCCGCACAAAGGTGTACCAGGCACAGGGTAGTTGGGAGCCAGGGCTGGCACTGGAAAACACACAGCTGTAGGTGGCCATCCAACAAGGAATGACCAAAGAAGCAACTACAGAGCTGGAGCTGGGAGCAATTACAGAGCTGAAGCTACCCTCAGGGGATGAAGAGAACAAAAATAAAGCTTAACATAAGTAAAAGCACTCCATGTTGGATGGATTGGATGTAATGCAAGATTGGATGCTACAGATTGGATGTAGATTGAAGATCACGGTGATACCAAGCAAAAAAAAAAAAAAATAAAAAATAAAAAAAAGGCAAAAACCCAAAAAACAAAAACCAAACCACACCAAAATAAAGACCCAGGGTCTTTCTCACCCTGGGTTATGAAAGCATTAATTTCAACACCATGTTTCTCCCAGGAGAAGACTCCAGATGCTGCCATCTCACCACACCCTTCCATAGACTGATTCCAGTACTTTGGGACAGGAAGAAGCAGTTTAAGTGTAAAGAAGGGGCAGGTGCCAGGAGGTTTTTTTACAGTACTTCTAAATATATTATTGTGGTATTTTGTTTCTTATGTCTTTTTATGTGTAATACTAAGTGCACAGAAAATGTGAATTCTGTAATTAGATTGTCAAGATAGCAATAATACTCTCACCAAATCCTCAACTTTATCTTTCAGAGTTCTCATTTTTGCCTAGAACAAGACTTTCAGCATAAGAGATGGTATGTTATCAGTTTCCCAGGCACAAATTAATGAAAATAGCACACTGGAAACACATTTCCAAGAAAAATAATGAGGTTTCCATATCTTAAGTGTTTTCAGGTCACAATAATGTGCCTTTTCAGAAGACAGTTTTATCAAAACTAGACATAAGTTATTTGGTCCATTACAGAGGTGATTCCAGAAAATGGAAAATAATTCAAAAAATAATAAACAGGATATCCACAGACTGTATTCTAATAAGAAGAATTGTATAAAATCATTAATAAGCTTACTGAAAATAATAAAAAATTAATAAATAAGAAAATAGATGGAAAAATATTTTCCGCAATATTTTCTCTAGATTTCCCTGGTGTAGAAGTAAATGCAGATAAACGAGAAGCATATGGAAGCTCATGTGTTTTTTGAAAAAAATTATTCATTGCACTTTCATCATTTTAGCATATTCAGTAATTATCTTATTGGTCAACAAGGTTTTATAGAGGCTTTTCATGTGTTTGTTTCCTTCAGAGAAATCTTTTCAGGTTACTCCTTGATGCTTAGAAAACAGATGGTATTTAATAAGTAGACTCTAATTGCAATCAAGAGTGAATGATGAACAAATTTAAAATTAGATTAAGTTTACAGAAGTATCCTGCTATCTTGTTTTGCAAAAGATTATATTTCTTTTTTAAATCCTGGCACTAATCAGTGATGGTTGTATGTGTATGCTATAAAGTTTTACGTCACTCTTGAATTTTGCTCAGCTGAAAACAGCACATTAAGAAATAATAACTGAGTAAGAAGGTTAATCTAAAAATTGTGAATCTCCTTTAAGTGCAGGTTTCATGTGGCTATAAAATTGCATATGGAATTTAAAGGCATTGTCCTGAATTACTGTCATAGTAGCAGTTGATACAGGCTCATCTCTTCCTAGACTACTAAAAGAGAGGAGAGAATCTGAGTTCACACATTCAATCTAGAAAGGAGCTGCTGACAAAATTAATAGGGATGATGTCCAATCTAGTTGTGATACAGAAACAAATTTACTGTTTGCAGGAAAACTTTGTAGGTCATACCTTTTTTTGCCAGCTACAATGGGTTGCTCAGTTTCTAGAAAATGTCACAAAAATGTCAGTTGAACTAGAGAATCCTCTGCTCTGTTACCTGGGCTATCTTCTGTCCAAAGTTGTTTAATTTCATTATTTCTAAATCATCTGTGATGGATGTTCATATCCAGTCTGTGTAGCCTCTGAATATTTATAGCAGTGACAATTCTGTGATTTCCTGCTAGAATCTAATTATTTGACTGTCTATTTTGAAAGTTTATTGGCTGTTTTATTCTGCTAAATTGAACGCCTTTTTTTTTTTTTTTGCAGCTGCACTTTCGGGTTTTTTTAATTATTATTCTTAATTCCATTCAAACCACACAAAAATGATCTGTAAGAATCAGCAAAGGGAAGAGAAAATTGAGCAAGTGCTTCTTGTTTCTTATGATATATAAAGGGAGGATTGGAGAGCAGAACAATTCTAAAGAAATTTAATAGAAATAAAGTGAGACAGGAAGTGGAGGCAAAGCATACCTGAAATCTTGGTAAAAAGGTAGACCATTGGTAGGATTGCACATTAGAAGCACTGATCAAATGAAATCTGAGTAAATGTGAATGGAGAGGCTCAGACTGTTAAAATGTATGTTTTGGTATCCCTTTTTGATGAAACATCTTGCTATATAAGTCCTTAAATCACTGTAAGAAAAGAATTATCTCATCAAACAGATGAACGTATTTGAATTATATGTCTGAGGAATTATTCCGGTTTTAAAGAGTGGGATGCAGAGCTGAGTGGGAACACACATTAATTAAGCTGCCTTGCCTGGAAAGCCACTACTGCCAGATTTTCTTGCTGGGGAACCTGGATCACCTCCTGCCCCTTCCACTTGGGGCTCTCAGGGTTTAAATTTAGATTTAGCCTGGTTTACCCTCCCCATGAAAAGGGGCAGCACTACCAAGGCTTCTGGTGAACTGACCTGAGAGACAATGCAAATCATCAAACCTCCAGGTAGCAGCAGCACTACTAGCTGTCAAATGGTAAGTTTAGATGTCAAATTAAATTTTCATGAAGGAAATGGTGGGATTAAATATAAGACAAAGTTAACTAAATATAGAAGAATTGAGGAGGAATACCTCTGAGATCAACTTTGTCTTGCTGTGTATTCTGACTCCAGAGACAAGGTAGGAAGCAGCTTTATGCTTATTGGAGACATGAGAAATACTGGGTAGTAATAAAGTAGAAATAATAATTAAATAGGGCTGTTCACTAGCGTTTACTGTTGTTACTAAGAAAATAATAACTTTTGAAAATACTAATGTCATAAACCATCTTCAATTTTAAAGCAGCTGGTATTTATTTTGTGAAATTATCATCCATGTTTTTAAAATCTTAAAAAGAAATCTAATTTAGAAGCATCTAAAAGACCCCAGCTAAATTAAAGTAAGGAGCAAGGGACTCAGCCACATGTTTTGTTAGAGCCTCCTTTATTTTGCAGATGTGGATACAGGAGTGACTTTGAAGACAGCTGGCACTGAGGCTGGAATAAAGACAGAGAAATAAGTTTTTCCCGTGGTACCCATTGGCCATTGCTTCTCTCTGATTTGAGGTCAGGTAGGGACTTTTCTGCAGTCAAAGTACCTGTCAAGAAGATCTACACTTCATGCAGCATGAGGGAAGAGCTGGCCAGCATACTGATGTAAATCTATTGTACAGCACCTTTCATGTGGCTGTGAAATAGAAATCCTCCTTTGTTCTGGTCCTGACATTTTCCAAGTGTTTTGCAACACTTTTGGGAGGGACAGAATTTATGAGCTCTCCTAACTTCCAGAATTGTTTGGAAATGTCTATACTAAAGGCAGGAGAGGGTTACTCTTCTTAAAAAAGACTGTTCAAAGCACTTGTAAAAAGTCCATCCCTGGCCTTCTTGCTGGCCTCCTTCAGGTACTGGAAGGTACTCTAAGATCTCCCCATAGCCTCCTCTCTTCCAGGCTGAGGAACTGCAGTTCTCCCAGCCTGTCTTCATGGGATTAAAAATTTACTTTAAATTGTTAATAGATGATTCCAATCTAGACTGACAACTTTATGAACAGAGCTACAGAAAATAATGTAGCACTAGAACAAAGGAAGTTTGGAAGGGAGATGCATCAACAGTCATTGTGGGAGATGATGGCAGTTTAGATGAACAAAAACTGGTGTGAAGCCAGCACTTCAATCAAAAAATGCAGAAATGCTTGCTTTTGATAACAAATATAGTGGGAGTTCATTATAACTCTTGGTGCTTTAGTTTCTGCACTGATACATGAAAGTAGCAAATGTGAGAACAGGAGTCATTCTCAGAGAAGGTGATTCCCAGCCCAAGCAGTATTTCTGCTGATTCACAGCAGTTTTTCAAAATATTACAGCTAGGATTTTCCTAACTGATTCCTTCTCTGTTCAGATTCTCAATCTGAGTTAAGTAAACTCAGCCTTTCACATGGAATAAATGTGCATACCTGAAGAATTCTCCCTTTTGTGTCAGCTGTTGATAAGAATAGGCTTTGGAAAAGCCTGTTCTAAAACACCTTTGAAAAAATTCCGAAGTTGAAAACCAGAATTCTGTATTGGGTTGAAACTCATCCTCAGCATACCAAGAAACACTGCCGAAGGAATTTTTCAGTAAACTACATACTGCAGTAACAAGTATGCATCTTGCTGATAAAATCTTGCAACAAGTTCCATTACGTGGATCTATTTATTATTTATTGCTTTGGAAATAACTCTTCTAGAGAAGGTCTCTAACATCTGGCTGTATTAATGTGTGCCTCTCAGTTGCCATTAGTGATGCTGATGATGCACAGCTTCATCTTTATTTGATTTTCCTGAAAAAACATATTTAGAATTAAGGCTTCCATTTCCATTAGAGTTGTACCAGAATAATGATCAGAATGCAAGACAACAGCAGTATAAAAAGCATTGAAACCAGTAGTTTTTCATATTTGAGCTGCTCATAGACACATTTGCTCCCATGTTTGATTATGCAGCCTCCAGATTGTGGTTCCATGGGTATTCAAATGGAATCTTAAGTTTCTGCACATCACCGGCAATGGGACTGCCATGAAGGTTTTTCTGGGTGTTCTCAATTACAAGTTATTGGCCAAAGAATTATATCTTTGCTTCTAAAGATGACTGTGCAGGGCTCTCTTGAGACCAAGCTCAGCCTCATCTTACTGGAACCTTTGTTGCCAGATGGCCTAGTTCCTGCTTGGGGAGCTCCATCCACATCTGAGGGTTTGGAGTCTTATTCTTGTGACTTCTTCCAGACATTCAAAGTTTTTGTCTGGTTTTATATGAAGCTTGGGGGTAAGGGACTTTGTTTAGTCATGTATTGTTCAGAAAGGTGGCGTAAGAAACCTAGTATGACTGATGGTGCAAAGCATGCGTGCTTTGTGTGTCTGAAATTTTCACAATATAAACATGCTGTCAAACATGAACAAAACTCTCAGCCTTGATATTTTATTTTTATTTATTTTTTTATTTTTATTTCATTTAAATTTAATATTTTATAACTTCAGCATCAGGAAATGAGAATAACAACCTATGCAAATGAAGCAAGCACATGCAAAGTTAGTTGGTATAGACGTTCACTGATATCTCTATGTGCAGATGCAGAGTCTGATTAGGCTGCAGGGAGAGGTGCTCAGATACATTTAGCATTTTTGGGTTCAGAATTACATCTTAAAATAGTTATCTTGTGAGGGGAAAAGGAGGAGCAGGCACTGATTTCTTCTCTGTCATGACGAGTGACAGCACCTTAAGGATTGGCCTAAAGTTGTGTCAGGGGAAGTTTAGTTTGGATATTGGAAAAAAAGTATTCCATCTAGAGGGCGGTCAGGCACTGGAACAGGCTGCCCCAGGGCAACAGTCAAGCACATGACAGGTCTCAAGTGTATGGACAACACTCTCAGGGACATGGTAGGATTCTTGGGGTGTTCTGTGCCAGGGTCAGGAATTAGACTCAATCCTTCAAGTGACCTAAGTTGGGTCACTTCCAACTTAGTTTGTGATTCTGTGAAAATATGCTTATATGCAACTCTAAATCCCCATTCAGCACCTAGCAGCCTTTCAGCCTGAGTCATGGACTGTTGCACTGTGTACCTTACTGGATGAATTTCAATTGGCCAGGAATTACTCATGTTAAATAGCTCTGAGATGTGAGTCAGAGTCCTGGAACATTTGTAAGGCAGCAGAAAAGTTTAAAGTACAGGATAATAAAATAAGTCTTTTTATTGGAATATCTCTCTATTATTTTATTCAGATATAATGCTAGTAGACTTCTGTAGAATATTCCCAATAGCACAGAGCTGAAGTTAGATCCAATTCTTGAAATCTTATTTTTCCCACCTGAAATAATAGCAAACTAGCCATAACTAAGCCACATTCAACTGGAGTTAAATTGCATGGAGAAAAAAGATAACTTTTCAACATTTTTTTTTTCTTATTAAAAGGTGAAGCTGGGATAACCGAACTATATTTTCTTTTTTATTGTACTGTGCAGTAACAACAACTAATCGTATATTTTTATGCACATGTACATAACTTTTCCCTCAAAACCCACAAGAAAATTTTAAAAAACTGCTCACTTCTACATAATTCAGGGATGATTTCCTCTACTGCCAAAGTTACTGACTGAAACTTCAGATTCAGCGCTACACGGGAGATTTAGCCTGTGATCGTGACAATCCATTTCAGCCTAAGACTCTCCAGCTTGTCTGGCACTGATATGCCATCATTGCACTGTGTGTGCCTCAGCATCTTTGAGCTGCCTGACACTGTAACACCAGCTCAGAAACTAGCACTGCACACATTTAGGGTATTATGCTTTAAAGACTTTAGCTGTTGGTGGATTTCTGTAAAATGCTGATAGAGTCAACATTGATACCATATTATACTGTTAGAAAGGGCTGAGATGGCACATTTAAATCCAAAGATACAACTCAGCTGGAGTCTAGGAGCATTCTTTTTATTGCACCACAGTTTTATATTTCATTCCACTCTTTCCTTTTCTTTTTCAAGTCTATGTGACTTGGTTGGTTTGTTCTCAGAGCCCATTTCTTACTCCTTGGTATTCTAGACTAGATGAAATTTGGAGCTTCTGGTACAATTTCCTTATAAGAAAGTACAATTGGGAATCATATACTAGAGCATCTAATTAGAATAATTTCAGGAGTGTTAAAGCCAGCCAAGTATTTCAGTTCTACTTAGTCACAGCAAAATTCATTTTCTTACATCTATTACTAAATGGGTATAATGGTTTCTTGTGCTGCTCAAGCTCAGTCACTTGACAGGCTCAATAGTCTGCTGGAAGCAGCTGGGTGTCATTCCAAGTCCCTGTCTATTGGATCGATCTATCTATCTATCTATCTATCTATCTATCTATCTATCTATCTATCTATCTAAATATATATATATACATGTAAACCCTCTTCCAAAGACTGAATAATAATGTAGAAACACAAAGAGGGACTGTTTGATGTTGGATGCTGGGTCACCTAGTGCCTTTCTGTAATAGAATATTTCATTTCAGTCGAGAAAGCAATTTATATTCAGAAATCATTTTTAGGTGTTACTTGGTGTGTGTTCAAGATAATTTAGCTGTACCCACCATAAGAATTTATTAGTGGAATCGGAAACTCTACATTCATGGCAACAGCAGTTGTAGATTGCCTTGGTTTGCAGATTTCTTTACTTATTTTCCCTTCTGCTTGCTATCATTTCACATCTCTTTTCCTCAGTCTTCTCAGATAAGCTATCAGTGGGTAGCAGGGCTATGTAGGAAACATGGCCTGCTTACAAATTACAGCTCATCCTCTGTAGATGCATTCCTTTGACACCACACAGTACACAGAATAAGACCTTTCTATTTACCTTGGGGACCAGCAACTTCTGCTGAGAGAACAAGTGTAAGGAAATGAAAGGATTCAAATACTTTGTAGGAATGCCCCATGCCCAGTTTGAATCCAGGAAATCTTTGATGTTTTAGGCATGAAAAATCTCTCTGCCCATCGCAGCGCTCTCGCAGTGCCCATCTAATTTTGGGCGATGCAACTCAGGCTAAATGAATTCTCTACCCTTCAAAATTGCTAACCCAGATTCCTGAGCAGACAAGGGTGAGGGCATGGGGCCTGTCTTGCAGGGAGAATGCTGTAAAGGAGGGAGGATACCATAAAAATCCTCCAGCAGAGGGATGTGGGAACAAAGTCCAGGGCCACCAGGGTACTGCAGGATGGGATGGGGTCGTGGCTGTGTTGATGCCAAAGAGCTGGTGGTATCCCCAATAAGTTCTCTCCCTGCCTGCCCATCCCCTGCAGACACCCTTTCAAGAGCTCCTGAAGCCTGGAATCTTTTTGCTACAGAATCTCTTTGGCACCCTGGAGTTAAACTGCTATCAAAAGGGAAAGAGGGTGGCTGGATAAAAGTCAAAACAGCTCAGGAATGACCCACCTGTCATTTTTACCCAGGCAAGGCACTGAACCCTAAACCTTAACTTTTCCAAATAATTAGTCCATATCTGAGCTATTTTTGCATATAATGGGACTGCTATGTCACACATTGCCTGAGTGTGTGGTATCAGTCACTTCATTTTTGTACCTATTTTCTTAGATAATGTTTCAGTTTTATAGCAAACCTTTTCTAAACATGTTGTTTTCTTAACAAGTTATTTACCTATTTTCTGATAGAGATTTCTGCTTCTTTTTGGCCTTCATGGAATCAACAAAGAATTGGAAATATTCATGAGACTTCACCTCCTTGACAAGCATTTATTCTCTTCAGATGAGTGGCTCACTGTCCTGTGTCCAAAAGAAGTCTCATTTCTCTGACAAAACCTAAGTCTTCAAATATATCTGGAATTTATACTGTAATCTACAGTACTATTCATTTTTTGTTGTCATGAACAAGAATTATTTAAGAAAAGGTTTGTTGGTTTTTTTTCCCCACAAGGCATCATAATCCCTATGACATTGTTCTTTTCAAGCAGCAATTTTAAAGGAAGAGAATTAAATACAAACCCATTTATTTCCTCAAAAGAGATGGCAGAGTATATTTTATTAGACTTCAAGAAAAAACAAAACAAATAAATTTGAAAGTTTTTTGGGTTTTTTTGGGTTTTTTTTATCAATGAGTACAAATTTGGAGAAAACTTTCATATATAATTTGGGTCAACTTTTTTTCCTTCTACAAAAATGTTGTGTACACCCAAACTTCTGTGAATTATTCCATATTCTCTAGAGGTTCTGAGCATGATTGTGTCTTCAGACTTCTGTTAAACTAGAGTAACGTCTTTGACTTCAGTGAAAATACCATTGATATATATGGGTTAATGCATATTGGAAACAATTTTGTAACTGATGTGTACTTTTTTTAGTTCCAGAGTGCATTCTGAAATTTCATTTTTTTCAGAAAAATTTCTCTTTAAAAGTGTAACTTTAAGAAACAGTGGAATTTGATGGGGTATATAAAATTGATTTCCCATGGTATGTAAGTTACTAGAAATTATTATAATATTATAATACTACTGACACCAGTATATTGTAATACCTATTTTCTTCTTTTTTCCCTAGACATTGAAATGTGCTTGTTTTATTTTTTGTGCTTCCATCAAGTACATCAGTCTATCATAAAAAAAAAGGAAATTTAGAACAGATTGTGAAATTTAACATAGCTATATAAATGTGGAACAAACCTACTGAGATGATGGAACTGCCTGACATTAACAGAAATTTAAATGTTGATTTGCTCTAGATTTACAGCAGTAAAGCTGACATTGCTCTAATTGCACCAAGCAGGGAATCTGCATTAGTCAGGTGTGTGATATCTTTTGATGAATCACACTAGATCAGTCAGTTTGGTGACTGATCAAGTCATGCACACAATACTTATTCAAGAACTCCACATGGACCTAGCATGATTTTAAATTCTCTTTTTGGGCTAAGACCACCATTGATTAAGAATTTCTAAGGAAGTATTTGCATATATTTCTGCCAGTTGTACACTTGAATACTCATTCCATGATCCCAGCTAATGAAGTTATGGTACAAAGCTAAAGCACATAAACCCAAGTATTTATGTGGGTTTATTAGAATATTGACTCCAATATAATGAACTAATCATATCTACAAAACATCAGCCATGTCAAACACAGGGCAGAACAGATAATTTACCTGTTTGAAGCATAGTAGACAGATCCAGGAAAACTTAAATCCTTTTGCTATATATTTTGAGCATTTAAAAAAAAGCTGCATAAAGCCCTATGGCAACTTTACTTTTTGATTTTCAACATCACATGTTTCAGAGTTGTTCATCAAGTTACACAGCAAAGTGGGGATTTTGTTTGCCTTTGTTTTGTTTTTTAGTTGTTTTGGGGGTTTTGAGGTGGTTTTTTTGTTGTTTTGGTTTTTTTTACAATTGAAGCTGATTTTGTTGTGATTTAGAAGTACAAAAATCAGGGGAGTTAACTTATGCTCTTTCTCAGTGACCTATGAGTGTGAAATCATGTTGATGAATTACAAAAATATCTACTGAGAAAACTCAACAAACAAAGGTATATTTTTGGAGAACTCCTTACTGGATAAAAATTATCTGCACTCCGAAATGGATACCAAAAGCCCCGGAAAATTCAAGTTATGCTTTTGCAATGAGTTTTCCCTGACCTTTCTACTTTAGATTTGGCTGATTGCTTGCATTGAATATGTAATGTTTTACCTTGATACCTCACCAATTATCTTTAGAGTATGACAGAGCACTTCATAAAGCTGTAAATTAAATACTGATAGTGCACTAAATGTGTAAGTAAAGGTATCAGCAGTTATGCATTCAGCTGTAGCTTATGCTCACCTATGCACTTTAGAATTCTTTTTATTGAGAGGAATTCCTAAGTCCTGCCTAACCTTAGAGAGGAGCGCTCCATACTACCACCCAAAAGGATCAGATTTTAGAGACAGAGGCTGTTTTAGCCCAAAACTACCCTTAAATGTAAAGTATGACTTTGTGGCTCTCTGTGTCTTTGTGACTGAGATGAACATCTAACTGTCAATCAGACTGGGAGGAAGCATGAAATTTCACAAGCAGGAAAAAAAAAAAAGAAAGAAACTAGCCTTCCATTGTTTCAATCTACAGTAAAATTGCAAGTCCATCATCCCCCACTCCTACCTATCTGTTTTAACAATAGTGTTTAAATCTTTTGAAGAGAGCAGGTCTAGAAATTAGAGCTCAGACAGAGACTTTACTTGTATAACTTGCACCATTCCACCCTCAAATTAAAAAATAAACAAAACCAACAAAAGCAAAATTTCTTTCTGATCAGCTGAATTGCTCTCTGGATTTTTTTTTTCTCCGTAGAGAAGAGAGGGAAATCAGAAAAACTAATTCCTAACTGAATGGTTTAACTTAATTGGGATAAATCAGTACTTGAGATAATGATTGACTAGATTGCTGCTTTAACCTGACCTACTTCCATTATCTTCTAATCTTGACAACAAACATTTCCTTAGTAAGCTTCTCCTCAGGGTAAGAGCAGGCATACTCCTTTGATGTATGACTCAATTTAGCGCAGCCTCTGGAATCTCTAAAGGTTCCTGATGAATATTTTGTTTAGAGCCACTGTGACCCAGTCTCATCCTCTCTCATACAATTGTGCTGCTGTAAAAGCCATTCCAGTCTGGAGAGATCTGTAGTGGACAGTCCTTGTGGTTTGTTTGGTCATTCTTATCAACCTTTTCATTGTGACTCTTATCACCCTAGCAAATAAGCTTGGGAACCTCTTAGATCCCTCCTTCCTCATCTTCTGGACCTCCTTTGGCAGTCAATAGGACCCAGGTTTATCCCAGTCCATCTTGGTCCCTGGTCTCTCCAACAGCAAGGGGAGCACATATTCCAGACAGGGAGTCTGCTATTATATATTGCAGATATATAATGTAATATATATTTATACAGCCACACAAATAAGACACACAGGGCACTCACAGGAAGAGTGGCAGCACCAATTGTCTTATGTCTCTGATGCATCAGGATGGGTTTCTACTAGTAAAAGAAATATAAAAGTGCACATATGAGGAAGGCAGATGTCTCCAGCAGCAGGACTCACACTGCCCTGTCTTTGCCTCTGGACTCCAGTCTGTCCCATTCCTGGCACTTGGCAAACAAACCCCTGCAGCCACAGCCCTACTGCAGTTGCTGGTACAACCATCACTCTCAACCCCTTCACAGCCCCCAGCATTCCCCTCGTCCAGATGCCTGACTGTGCTCTTGTCTCTAGAGATACACAATAGTATCACAACTCTGAGATGTGTCTTGAGAGATCCATTTATCTCCTCAGCTCCCAGACCTCTACACCTGCTTGTCAGCTCATCTGGTTTATCTTTGCTATCCATCACACACTTGCTTGCATGCCCACTCTAACTCCAGTTACTGCTGCACGGACATGTAAAGCAAACAAAAAATGCAACACTTGCATGAAGATCTGGGTATATGCAGTA
The DNA here is from genome assembly GCA_013397555.1 of Urocynchramus pylzowi. Taxonomy (NCBI): domain Eukaryota; kingdom Metazoa; phylum Chordata; class Aves; order Passeriformes; family Fringillidae; genus Urocynchramus; species Urocynchramus pylzowi. The sequence goes on along the minus strand of VZRH01005654.1, from coordinate 303,658 downwards.
TCTAATAGTATATATTTTTGTTATGTCAAAATTGTCAAGAAAAAGTTATGAAAAGGATAGCCTCCTCTGTGATGCTATTTCTTTATACCTTTCAAAACTGAATTTTTCATTCTAGTGTCATACAGTGTCATAAATGCACCTGAAGGTCTTTGAATGTCAGATAATGTCACATATCAGCCACTGAAAATTAACTAGGAGTCTGTACTTTAGGTAACACAGTCATCTCTTCATGTAAACTTCTTTGATTTTATCCCCTTGTTATGACTACTGGCAGTTTTCCATTTACCTTTACATAAAAAAGGAAGTATTCCTTAAGTGGTTTTTTGAATGTGTATGACAGTTGAACAATGTGGGTTTTATATGTATTTAATTTAAAAGCAATATTGCACTCAAATCATGATGAAGTTGTCATTTTCTGACTGGCTTTAGATTTCCCAGCTTTATTAAAAAAAAATACCACATCAAAATTCTTCCCACTTCTTCTCTACCTATCTCTCAGTAGCAAAAAGTTATAAGTTTTCTCAAGACTCAATTCACAGTTGGACCTCCAAAAGATGCTGTGGCACTGGAAATAATTGGGAGCCTTTGTTCCATTCCTCTTTGTCTGGAGGGCCAAGATATGATAATTCACTCAGTGTCTGATGTGTTACTTATTTTCCAGTGCACATATAAGCAACCAAGGGAGCAAAAAGATTTTAAAAAATCAAATTAAAAATATCTTACAAAATAGGATATGAACTTAGTCTTCTCTGACTGATTACTCTCATATGTATGTTAGCCATATTCACTCCCCATACGTACAATGAGGGTGGTTTAGCTCACAGTTATATAAATTTTAGCTAACATATGGTTCTGGGCTGAATTTACTAAACATGGCCTAGTTAGGAGATTGATTTTTCAATCTAGCATACAACAGTAATTATTAACGGCAGATAAAGTAATTGGAAAACATCTCATGAGACAGTTTATGAAGACTCAAGGATCTGTTCTGCCCTATTTATGCTTATCCTTTCAAGGTACTGCATTCTTTAAGGTATGTTTTCTATACATGGGTGTTTTATGTTTTTGAGAGATACAACTGTATCTTATGTATAGAGACGTTAAAGTTTAAACAACCTATGAAATTAGATAAATTTATAGTAAATATAGAGCAGCTAATGAACACCTGATTTTATCTGTTTCCCTAATCTTTCTTTCACTTACGCAAGGAAATTATTCAATTCCCCAGTAACTTTCGAGTAGAAGTAAGATGTCATTAAATAAAAATTTAAGAAGTGGTCAGACCTTAAAACAAGCAGTTTGAACAACCCCATAGCTGAGAGAGCCATGGGCTTTGTGCTGTGGAGGAGTAGCTTTGCTGGGCATCCAGCTGGGAGCAGATCCCTTACACTGGGTCCCATTCTTTTGTCTTTCCCTGACAGGAAAAGAGTCATGGCTGTAGTTTGACCTCTGGTTTGGGCTGTACAAGTCTGTCACCTGAAGGGGCAGAGCACACTTGTCATCGTGTCAAAGACTCAATTTTCAAAGCTAAGACTTTAACAAGGTTCTAAAAGAAACTGGAAATTTATATGGGTATCCAAGCAATTGGTTCACTTCAAGATTTAAGATGGAAATTAATCCATATTTCCCACAGGAGTTGTATACAGACTTGTGCAGCACTTGAGCTACTCTCAGCATCATACACAGAATAGAGGGTTCAGTGAACCCTGGCTTTGATGTGGTAAAGCAATTCCGTATACTTAGCTCTTCCCTAAGGAACCAAGGTGGCTCACTGTGACCCCTACAGTGAGCCAGACTCACTAGTTGATTATATCCTGCTCTGAAAGCATCCTATATCATTAATGAGAATACTGCAGAGTAATAATTAAGCATCTTTGCGTGTTCAGATTGCAGAAACATGACAGACTGTGCTGAGGCACCCACTCTAAGGGAAGTAACTCGAGTCATTAGGCTAGTCAGGGTCTGTTCCACAGCCACAGAAATGGAAAAATGAGAGACAGAACATTTACTCTTTTACTGCGACACGTTACTATTTCCAGACCTGAAAACTGCATTAAAAAAAAAAAAAAAAAAAGTGTTAGTACATGATCAAACACTTCTCTTCCATTAAAATCACAGTTAGTCCTGTATCTAGAGCTGCATATTTGAAAGTTGACGGTACTTTATCCTTAAAAAGGAAGAATTAAGAACAGGTGCAGCATTGTGGTCTTTAGAATGTCATTTTGGAAACATGAATAATGCTATTCAGAAGGTTAGCCATCTGCTTTCTGAATATCTGTTACTGCTGCTGCTGCAGCAATGTGAAAGTGGCACACAGGTTTATTTCTGCAGTGGATTTATCAGAAATGTTTTGCATTTTATGGAGAAAAGTATGTTCTATTTTCAGTCTGTTTTTAGTAAGTATGGGTATAGTATGTGGTTTGTAAATATTTTAAAAATGACTATAATTTGATGCACTTCACTTGTGTAGTTTGCATCCTATTTTACTGAGATTTAGCAGAACATTTTGTGCAAGGTGAAAGCTAACAGTCAGTATTTTTGTGATGCAGAATAGTTTTAGTGAAATGGGATTATTTACAAAATATAAACCGATAGAAAGGGAGTAGTTAGATCTCAAATGCTAACTTCGGAGAGCACGCTTCTAGAGAATCAGCTGTGACAGGAGTACAAAATTAGCATCTGAGACTCAGGGCAAGTGTCATCTGACAAAAAGGGAAACGTGAGAGGGCAGGCTAACTTCAGAAAACAGCAGAATCTGTGAGCTGGAATCAGTATTTACAGGGGCACTGTTATACCAGATTTATTAACAAGCTTTTGAAAATGACAGAAATACCACCTTTTAATGCTGTGAATAACAAGTAAATCTATCTTTACAGGGACAAAACATTTTCATTATAGCACTGAGAATGAAACCTTCCTAGAAACTGACAGGAAACAAGGAAAACTAAATAACTGCTTAGAGACATGCAGGAGGAAAATAAATTTTGGCAAGGTCAGGACAGAATTCATAGCATGCTATAAACATCACAACAAAAACTGCAGATGCACTGCTGGCTACCAGGGATCCGGTAATCACAGCTGCCCTAAACACATATTTACAGCACTAAAACTTCTAGAAGTATTTAGTGAGTGACAATGAAGGTCCATTTATATCAAAGGGATTCAAAACTTGGATCAAACAGAATGGAGTTAAGCACTGGAGCGATGGTAGAGGAAACAAGCCCACTGCGAGTGCAGGAGATAGAAATCAGACACACAAAGCAATTTTACTTGCTCAGCTGGAGTAGAAACACTTCAGGGGAGAAAACAGTGAAATTCTTTCTAGGTGGCTGCTGATGTGCTCTGCCAGTCTGACCAGAGATCAGCTCCCCACAAGGAGGGCTCTGTGTTGTACAGATGAGGCAATCAGGAGCAGGGGTACATCACTTGCACTATCAGGGTCCCAATTACTGTCAGAAATACCAAATGTACTCTCTACACAGCTTCCCCTGTGAGCTGTGAAAGAAGGACAGATCTTTTCTCCGCTGTGGCCTCTCTGGGTGTATCTGAAGAAGGCACTCACTACACAGGCAGAGGCTTTATCTGTTGCCTCAAGGGAATCAATCAATGAGAGCTGACCAGGACATGACAGGTGTGTCCTGGACCTTCAGACAGTGTGACAGGAAAAAAGATACATCTTATCTACAGGCCCAAAGTGGGTGATCTTCACTGTGTAAAACAATGCATGGACTAATTAACCGAAACACCATATTTTATATTCATGACGGAGCTCAATTAGTTTTAATAAAAAATGCAACAATATGATCTTTCCTTGTTACGGAGTTTAAGGCTGATCAACTTTTATATACCTTTAGTACAGAGTTTTGGTTTCATCATTTCTTTTATTTGCAATTCTTTATTTCTATGGCAAATAAAAACGCCCCTGAGCTCTAACTCACCACAGTACTGAGGAAAGAGAAGATCAGTTATGACAAAAAATTAGATATTGTACTAATAGATAATTATTTACCAGATAGGAAAACTATTTTTTAGCAGTCTAAAAGAATTATGCAAAGAAAGGAATCTATAGTGATATGCATTTGAATTTCCCTTTACTCAGATCAGAAAAGACTCCAACTAAGAATGCCTTAGAAATCTCACAACTCATCAGCATTCCTCTTGTGTACAAAACATTGTATTAAAATTAAGGATTAGGAACACATTATTTAATTAGGAATTAGAAAGTTGCAGATCCACTACTAAGATTCACAAATCCTATCCCTTAGCAGTATTTCCTTTCTGTAGTTCCAGGGCAGGGAGGCAAGATTTTTGGAGGCTTAGGGCAAATAATGCATGTGTGAGGCTTCTAAACCACAGGAGATTAAACATCTACAGCAGAACTGTCTCACTGCAGGGAAAACAACTCCATCCACATTAACTGGGAAAACATTTGGGCCAACTCGGGCAGCATTACAGGTCCCACATGTGAATAGTGACTGAGCTTCTTCTTGGGCTTCACTACAGAAGTCAAGCCTCACATGATTTATAGAAAAGCTAATCAACAACCATCTGAATTCAACACTTTTTCATGTAAATCAGGGCAATTAATTTCTTTTTTTTTTCTTTTTCCCATTCCACTCTGCCAAAAAAAAAAAATTCCATTGATTCTGGCATGAAAATAGTATTCTTTTTGCACACCCACAGATAGTACTCACACAACTTCTACCTCCTGAAAAACTCAGTCAGTTTAAAGTTTAGTTCGTTTTTCAATTGATTTGCATGATACAAACTGGTCATGATTACCTTGCACAGGAATTATCCATAGATTTACTGGAAACATGCCCATAATTCTCATGCTGTGTACAGAAATATAATGGGTGAAAACAGAAGGACAAATCTTAAATAAATCAAATCTAGAGTAGATAGACAGGTGAGATTAAACCTAGGATGGAATTTACCAGGGCAAATATCCATCTTGTGCCACCTGGATGGATTCCCTCTTCAGTCACTCTTCAATATTAACACTAATACTAATATTAATAAATATCAATACTAATATTATAGTTCATTGTAACTCAGATATTTAGAAGAGATCAATGTAAACAATATTTTTAAAGTGCCTTTATGCAAACTATGTAAGTAGAATTTTCTTATGTTGTTATCATTATTAGTAGTATTAACTATCGGTATATCAGGTGCCCATTTTCTTGAAAGAAAGGAAGTAGTGAACCTGGAAAAATTGTTTTAACTGAGAGGTAACATTTGAATGCAAACACTTTAGTGATGATCGGGTAAGGAACATGCTGACTTATTATGTAGAAGAGAGAACTTGATTAGGAATTGATGTTTATAAGCAAAAGGCTAGAAGATTCAAAGGGTAGGAAGGCAAGTTGGAAAATCACAGGAAAAAAATTCAAAAATTAGTTAAAGGGAGCAAAAATAATAGGGGGAATGGTAAATCTTATAACATACCCTTAAGTTGTATTTGAAAATGTTAATTTAGTGAATTTTGCCAATGTTTGTTGTCCCGTCTCTCAACCGTGTTCATGCCAAAGGGTGTTTGTAGCAACACCATTACCACCTTTATGTCCTGAATCTTAAATCATGCAAAATGGTCACAGTCCATGATGTTTTATCATCATAAAAACTCCATCAGGGTTTGACCAATCCAATAGAAATACACTCTTGTGTCCATGCAGGATCAATGCATACTGTTAGGACAGTAACTATGCTGCTATGAATCTTAACAGTCCTTTTAAAGTTTATTTGTATCCCAAAAGTTGAATTATAAAGGTTGGGAGCAACTCATGATCATACTCCAGGGTCAGTCTGGCCATCATTAATAAAAATGATGCATCATAGGTTTTGTTATAAACATGACCAGACTCCTGGTGCTAAAAGTGATTTCAGCATTTATTATAATAAAAAGAAAAGGCCTAAAGCAAGGGGGCCTGTGGGCTGAGCAGGAGCGTTCCCGTCGAGGATGCTGCAGCACCAGCGCTGGGTCTTCTTGAGCAGCGATGTCCCCAATGTTCCAGGTGGAGCGGTACGGCTTCCCTGGGTCAGATGCCCCTTTTTATCCTGTTTTTTGTCCCTTTGGATTGGTTTCTGTTTGGATCCTTTCATTTGCATGAAGGTTTAAAGTGCTTGATTGGGATTGGCTCGTTTCGCTGGGGGGGGAGTGTGAACTTTACTTAGATGTAATATGGCACGCTGAGTACCATATTTCTTTTAACCCCTTTTACAATATAATAATCAAACTAACAGTACATGCTTAACAATTATCAACTATTTTACAACAGTTTCTAACCTATTTTTAACAGGTTTTATATATATGAAGGATTTATATACATGGAGGATTTGGTAAGTATTTGTCTGATGCGTCGTATTTCATAATTGCATTGTAAGTATTTTTTCAATTCTAGTTAAAGGTCTGGAAATGCAAACAAATGCAACTCTCTGCACATGAGATAACTAACAATATTTGTGATAAAATCTGTGGTTTTTGCTTTTCATGTCTTTTTCTTTCCACAGAAATTCTTAGTGGAGGCTGTATTGGTTTTATGTGGCAATGTTTTGGCTGCTGGAGTAGCTTCTGTGAGAAGGTACCAGAAGCTGCTCCCATTTCTGAAAGAGCCAGCTTCACTCAGCTTAAAGTCAAGCCTGCCACCAGCCAAAGTTGAGGCCAGCAGTGACATTGGTAGCACCACTGGGATAACAAATTTAAGGGAGGGTAAGGGATGCTCCTGGCAAGAGATGTGGCCCATGGAGCAGCAGGGTTTCTGGCAGGAGCTGTGCCATGTGGGGGTCCCACAGTGGAACAGCCTGTTCCTGAAGGACTGCTCTATGGAAAGGAGCCACACTGGAGCCGTTCTGGAAGAACTGCAGCCTATGGGAAGAAGTCATGCTGGACAAGATCATTAGCAATGGCTTCCTAGGAAAGACACACCATGCTGGAGGAGGAGAGTGTGAGGAGGAAAGAGCCGCAGAGATTATAGACTGACTGTGTCACCCAATTCCCCATCCCACTGCAATACTCAGGAGTCAAGGGTGCAGTTGAACCTGGGAAGAAGGAAGGGAGGGGCAGAAGGTGTTTTTGTTCTCTCATCCTAATCTCTTACATACAGTTGGCAAGACATTAAAATATTTTCCAAAAATCAAGTCCATTTGTCCAAGACAGTAAAATGTAAGTAATCTCCTGTCCCTATCTCAAGCCAAGAGCTTTTCACTACACATTGTCTCTATGTCTAGTTGAGGGGAGGGAGTGATAGAATGTCTTAGTAAACACCTTGTGTTCAGCCATGCTCAATCAACCACAGAAGCTTTAAAGGATTACTCTGCACAGTAACACTGAAAAGTTTATTTTTATCTTGGGTGTTCCGGAAAAACTGACTATCATTTTAGAGTGGTTATCTGAATTTCTGTCAGAGGCAGGTTTTGAATCTCAGAACAGTAAAGAGGAATTAAAACACAGGAAATTCGTTATTTTTAAATTTAAAAAAAAAAAAAAAGATAGAAATCACAGCCCAGTTTTCTCCACTCCATAAGAAAATAGCTCTGTCTACAATTTCTTGCAAAGTTAAACATTTTGGATGTTTGTTTATTAGCACTTCAGTGAGTGTTATTGTTACTTATTATTAAAAATGCTGAAAGATAAAGGCCCAGACCTAGATTTCTAAAATACTTTAAGTTATGGGCTGAGTCTGTCTTGTTGATTATGCTTGAATATACTGTACTAAGGCTTTTCACTTTCTAGCTTTCCCCTGCTGGTGAAATACAAACCCCCTTCAGCTGAATCAGCACAGCTCTCTCTGTGGCATTTTCTGCACAGGAACTTGTCACTTACTCATTTTAGAGTATTATCTAGTGTGTGATAAACTGAGTGGGAAAAAAGCAAGGTCTGGGAAAAAAGGTGCTCAGAAATCTTTTAAATGAGGTTTGCCTCCAGGGAAACAGTAATATGAAATTCCACCCTGGGATCAACTGCTCACCCTCAGTTACCACCCACCATGAGGGCAATTGTCTCCTGGCTTTATTGATGAGCAGAACATGTGTCAAAGCAAAGGCACAGAAACTCACAGAAATCTTCTGTGCAGTTCTTTATTAAGTGACCCCAAAAGGCGCACTTTTCAAAGCTGCTGTCAAATTTCTGTCACATGCAGCTATGTATTTACTTACAGTTACCTATATCTAAATGTAATTTGCGTTATGATTCCCTCTACATAGAGAACTAGATAGTTAAAGGGTAGTGTAGGAAAGCAACAGTGCTAGGAAAGACAAACATATACTTTGTTGCATACCCATGCTTGTTTAAAAATTAGTCCATTTTTTCTGCTTCATTATGCATACTTTGCTTATCAGATAATTATTCAGCTGTCTGAATGCAGTCATTCTTGTTATTAACACAGTTTAAATTGGAGTTAACCTTGTTACAGCCTATAGTCTTTTATAAAGAATGATCTTCATGTCTGTAGACTAATTGAGCTTAGAAAGTTCACTGCAAAGACATAATTAATAGTCCATAATGTTTGGGAAGGTGACATTTCGTACTTTCTTTGAACACTCAGTTTGGTATTTGAAAGCCAGGATAAAGTACTGAATCCAGGATATTTAATCTGGAGTGGTGTCTAGTCGATAGTTAACTGAAACTGCTTCCTTTCCCCTAACAGCAATAAACCAGAAAGGACTAATTACCCCTTTTTATAGGTGCAATTCAAACTTAAAACTCTAGAGAGAGCACAAGTAGTAAACCACCATTATAGTCGATTTCACCATCTGCACCTTAAAACTGGGGCTGTGGAACCAGCAAAAGAATACACACAGCGCTGAGATTCCCTACACATATTTGGGGTTTGTTCTAGGGAAAATTTTCAGCAGTGATAATTCAGATGTATTTTCTGAATCCCTGTAAAATCACTTTATTTAAATGAATACTTATTCCATTTAGTCCATCATTAGTACTTAATTGAAGCTGACTCATCTAAGGATGATACATTAATATTTTTTGTGAATTTAATGAACCCCTCTGTATTAATACAGTTTTTGCTTAAGCCTATATGAAGAAAGAGGCCTTAGATAATTCTTCCAGCAAGAATGGCAACCATCACTTTTCTAACACTTTTCTAAGACTTGAACTTATTCCACTTCGTTTGTTTTTTTCTGGTGTTTAATATTCTTCTAATATTCTTCTGGGGTTTTTTTGCATGAACAGGCAGGATATGATACCATTAATGTAATTCCTCAAGCTTAATACTTTTTATTACTTCTGTTTTACTGCTAAGTTGCAAAGTTCTATATCATTCATTATCTTTGTAGTTGTTTACATAAATAAGAAATTATTAAATTTGAGGTTGATTTCTTAAGTGTGTATTTTGGTAGTTTGGAGTTTTCAGAAAAAGCGAGTTTTCTGATTGGCAGCTGAAGGGCTGTCCACTTTCACCATATTACCACACTTTCTAACCTTTTGCTGCAGATTTTCAAGTCTTGAGCTCTGCATTCATTATTTTCAAAATTTTTAGCTCTCACTCATGGATTTTGCTGTGCTTTTGACTGTTAATGTTACCAAGCCACCTCACAAAAATTTCCAGAACTGGTGCACTCTTCCACAGCACATGGTATGATTGTGGCCCTTTGAATGTATAGACACCCTCTTGAATTGTCTTGTGTCTAGAAGAAATTTCTGTCCTGACTCTGAACAGCTTAAAGATCAGAAAACCTTTTTTTTTGAACCCTATTTTTCCCAAGTTTGTTTGTTTTTCAGTTATTTTCTCTTCTTCCATGCTTTCCTGAAATAGACAACCCAGAATTATAACAAAAGAGAAAAGTCAGAGTTTGCCACCATTTTCCTTGACATAAACTCAGGCTTTTGAGGAAGAGACTTGTTTTGCTTTTGAGTGTAGTTTGGGGGGTTTTATTTAGCAAAAGATCATTGATGTTTCAGGGAAAAAAGTATGAGCAATAGTTGTAATATTTCAGAGAATAAAAAAAATCCACAACCCTCAAGGAACTCAGCTTTCCTTTCTCTGGAAGTATGTGGATGACACTATTTTGTTCTATTAATTAACATAATATCAAGACTGAGAAATGCTATACTGTGTCTTTTTCTTCTGTATGACTTGAAATGAAATTAGGTTTCAAAGAGGTTTTAGCTCCACTTGGTAGTAGCCTGGAAATTGAAAGATGGGCTCTTGTTTCTTGAGACACAAGCAAAAGGTTCAAAGCAATTTTGCCAAAGAGGCAAAGAATGATGTGACTTTATTACTAGTGCAGGGTAAACTTTGGACAGGACAAAATGCAACTTGAGTTTGAGCCACTTCTGCAAAGCATTTGGGGAAAGAGAGGACTTATTAGTACTTCATGAGATCATATATTTTCATGTGTATCTGTTGCTGTCCATAAAGTTGGTTCAGCCATGAATGTCCTTAATTCACATTGAAAAAAGTTCATATAATAATGTATAGGGTAGTCTTCAGTGATTAAAAAACAATATTTGACAATTTTCAATTCACACAAATCCCTCTACCACACATATGCAAGAATTAATCTCCTTTTTTTGAGATGTCTCACTGTCCTTCCTCTAATGACCATTTAAACCTGAGTAAGCTTGAAGTCTTTTTTGTGCTTGCTTAAGCCACTAGACCAATCAGCTTAACTACAGTGTCTTATCACTCCATGTAGTAACCACAACGTACAAAAGCATATGAAGGATCTCCTAAAAATGAAAGGAAAAAAGATCTTTCATAAATTTGCTTAGTGCTTGAGTAACTTACTTCAAATACTATTTTGTTAGAATAACACCTTTTGATTTCTTTCTTTGAGTTACTATAATTGCTTTCTATAATTGCTTACTTAAACAAAATAGACACAAAAGTAGAAAATATGCCATGTTGTTTACCAAAATAAAAAATATTGATCCATTATCCATTGTTTGTGACTTTGCAGTGATTTATAAATTCTTACAATGTCTGATTGGGACTGACTGCCATGTCAAAATTTGTTAGAGAATAAGTTGTCTAAAAATAAGATAGATTTGTGAACCTTAAAAGAAGATGATAACAGGAAACCTTTGCAAAATTGTATGAATTAAGTAAGATTGAATTGTGTAGAAATCCCTTTAGTTAATGAGATAAAGATCATCCTTTTTAAAGTAATTTTAAAGAAATCAAAATGTGAAACCTGGAATAACCCTATTTTTTTATCTGGAGAGTGTATGAAATATTGTCAGAAATCTTTTTTTTATAGGGGATTTTCAAAAGACACCACAGATCTTTCCAAACCAGAAGGCAAAAGCTTTGTAAAGCCAGAAAGACAATAAACAACCAAGGAAAGTGTAACTCCTTAAATCAGTATTTTTCATCAGATTTTGGCAGAGCTGGGGGCAATAAATGACAGCAGAAATCGTGGCACTGGATCTAACATATTGAAGATTATAAATTTTCCAGGCCCAGCAATGCTCTTTCCCTCTTCTCTGTTGTGTCCTCATACCTTCCAGTTTATTCCTAATATCTGCCCTGAGACAGAGCTGTTTCTGTTGATTTACATTGCCTCAGAGCACTCTCCTTGCCAGTCCTGTTGGCTGATGCTGCCCACCATGAGCTGAAGTTGCAATGCAAGGATGTGTCAAGAGACAGGAAAAGGAAATTGAGAAGCTAGATAAAGAGAGGGCAGATTAGTCACAAACTTTATCCTGAACTCTGATTTTCTCCTCCCACACAAGCACAATTTGTATACAGAGAGCTTCTCTTACACATAAATTTCATGATACAAAGAAGGAGGTTGAGAAGTATGCTTAGTGAAATACTTCACTTTTCTGAATATTTATCTTGAGGGTTTGGATCTGCAAGAGCAAGTGTGAATGGTAATTGCAGCCATCTCAGTTGGAGATTGGATTTGTTGTGTGTAAGAACCTAAGATTCCCCTCTAGTCAAACACAGATGCAATGGCATAGCCCCAAGCTGCATAATCTTCTCTGTGGTGCCTCTCATTTGTCCAACCACCACTGGGCTGGCTCAGCAGGAAGGCTTTGCCTCTGCAAATTCATCTCCCGTGGCCAGGGACAGAAGGAATGCAATGATCCTTTATAACAGCTATTTTTGTGAACCATCTGGTTTGGCCTGACAGAGGTCAAGGAGGTACCTGGTTTATCTGAGATGCCTGTTGTGGAGACAGAGGGGGGTCCTGGGGCTGCTGTCACAGGGAAAACTCTCACAATTTCTCCACTGACACAGGAATGGACTGAACTATCTGGAGATTAAGAGATCAGCTGACAGAGCAGAAAATAAAAAATCTACTTTGAATTTTTTGGTGCCTAATGAGAGAGGCAACTGTCTCACTCTACTTTGTGGTGGTGTGGCCTCACCTCAAGTCTTGTGTGCAGTTTTGGGCACCACCATTTAAGAAATATATAAAGATATTAGGGACTGTCCAAAGGAAGGCCACGGGGATGATGAAGGGTCTGGAGGGGAAGCCGTATGAGGAGCAGCTGAGGTCACTTGATCTGTTCAGCCTGGAGAAGAGGAGACTGAAGGGAGACTTCCTTGCAGTTGCAACTTCCTTATGAGGGGAAGAGAAGGGGCAGGTATCAATCTCTTTAATCCTTTGACCAGCAGCAGGACCCAAGGAAATGGCCTGAACTGTGTCAGGGAAGGTTTAGGTTGGATATCAGGAAAAGATTCTTCACCCAGAGGGTGGCTGGGCACTGTAAGAGGCTCCCCAGGGTAGTGGTCACAGCATCAAACGTGACAGAGTTTAAGAAAAGTTTGGCCAACACTCTCAGGCACATGGTGGGATTCTTATGGCTGTCCCATGCAAAGCAAGAAGTTGGATTTCAATGATCCTTGTGGTCCCTTACAACTCAGGATATTTTATGTTTTTATATTTCTAATAAGTTAGGAGCTGTAATTGAGCTTTTCACACAGCTGAAACAGGGGCTCTGACTCATAATAGAGGAAAGCCAGTGCTGGTAGAAACTAAGACAGATCCTCTGCAGGGCACAGTAGAGCCCTTCAGCCAATGACAGCACCTCAGGAAAAGTCTGTGTAAGGAAGCGCAAAACCTGCCTGGCAGTGAAGGGTGAGTGGAACAGCAGGAGCCTGCAGCCCCTGGAAAAACCATGATGTAGCAGAAGAAATAAGTGAGGAGTAGGACTGGCCACAACTCCATTCCTGAAGTGTAGGGACTGGGTGTAACCATGGGGATAACAAGGTGAGGAGAGACCTGCTTGGGCTGAAGCTCGCCCAGGTGGTTTTCATCTTATCCCCCTCCCTGGCCTGCTGAGGTGGGGGAGATAATGTCTGGTGAGCTTCTGGCAGGCAGCCAAGGTTAACTTATCACAAGGTAAAACATCATTCTCACTTTATCTGGGATGGACTTGTGTTTCACAGACGTGAGTATAACCTTTCTAGACAAGAGCCACATTCAGAGTCTGTAACTTGCTCTTATTATTAATTTCTGTAATAGAAATCTGTGTTCCATTGTTTCATATGGAAGTTTGCATTGTCATATCAGGTCATATAAGAAAACAGTGTATGTGTTTTTTGGTTTAAAATTTAAAAAGCGATCCAGAACAAAGGTAAGCTTTACCCAAAACCAAAACATAATAGATACATATACATAAACATAGGCCCACATAAGATAAAATAAAAAGATCATAAATCACACCAAAAATATGGCAGAAATATAAGCAAAATGTACAGATGGAATATCTTTGTGTTTTTCTTCAAGGAACATCATATGCAGGTAATAAGAACAACCTATAGATTCTTGAGACAACCTAGTGCCATCAGAAAAGAAATTATTTGAATCTCTAATCATATTATTACATATTTATATTAAATTAAGGGATATAATTCTATACACACTACTTTTCATTGTGATTGCACAGTAATTTAGCTCACTCAAAAATTTTCATGCTGTACAAGAAAACCTGTGATAATCCATGGTGTTACAGAATACTTCCTAGAAATTTCTGTGATATTCTGAGTAACATGTTGAAAGATTTATTTTCCATAATAATGCTCAAGCACATACAGTGTAATGAATTATTAGCTCCATTATTTCTTATTTTTTGTCTGGTGGTGGAAGTATTGCTGCAGGTTTAAAGGTGTGAGAATTTTCCTATCCTAGAAACAGGACGTCTGAGTTTTGGGGAGGATGTCTTTGGTCAGTAATTGCCATTTTCATATAAACTAGTTAGTTAACAGCCTTAACTGTAATCATCCAGAAATAAAATTAAATTACACTCATATCTATCAAAATGGTTCCAAGAGGTTTCTTTCTATTTCATTTCACTGACAAACTGTCTATTTGTTTATACAGGATCATAATTGGGGCCAAATATTTAAGGCAATATTTTCATTACACACTCTTTTCAGGATATATAGGTCTTTATAGCTGTACCCAGATGCCCAAAGGTTTTACTCAGATTCAGTTTTTTCTGTCTTGACACGGCATTTTATGGTATTGCCTTTTGAAGTTGTTTTTTAGCAGGTTAAAGTATTTTATACTTTTGAATAGTTATGTTTTCAAGAATCATGTTTTTATAATGAAAATGTAATCCATTTATGTTTTCCATTTTACTTCTACTACCTTCACATGATTGCTAGGATCGTGTATATGGGAAGCAGTTTTGACTTCTAAGAGTTTAAGAAATTAGATTTTAATGTGTTTAAAAAAACAGATAAACACAGAAGTCTAAGATTCTTCAAGTATGCATAAGGTTTTAAAGTCTCTGAAAGATTCAGATAAAAATATTGGTAAGAATAAAATAAATAAATCTGCTCTTGTAGTACAGCCATACTGAGAGAGATGAGATACATATATTTCTGGATGGATAACTGAGGGCTGTGTTAGAATTAGTGACTGTTGGTTTCCTTTGAGGCTGTCACAGCTGACCATAGCCTCAGTCACATCTTCCTTTCATAAGGAAGAGCTTAAAAGAGCGAAGATGGAACAGTTGCACGTGGTTTTCTTACAGAAATTTCAAATGTTTACAGACCAGAATACTCTGTCTGCAAAGAAGAATGTGTGACACACAAGGTGAGCAGTGAGACAATGGTTTGAATGCATAATTTCCCCCATCTGCTTTTCTTTTTAAATCTTTTACAGGAGAAAGTTTGCAGGGATGTGAAAAGGAGTGTCTGTAAGTGGAAAGCGGTTGTTGAAGGGAGGTGCTAAATAGCATCTAGAGGGAAGACACAAACAGCTCAGCAGCTTCTTTACTTGTGTATTAACAGTGATATTGCAAATTCATGACTAAAAACCATTCCTGAATGGCAACACTTCCCACAGCTGTGTAGCAGGGTCCTACATCTGGAGAGTTCCTGGAATATGCGCTGCGTTTACTGTCCCAGTACTCTCTAACACATGTGAACTCCTTAGTCAAGGATATAATCTACAGCTATACAAAACAAAGGAAAGCATCAGGAGAAATAAAGAGCAGTATCCAATGTGCCAGGTGCCTGCTGAGTCAGGAAATCTGTTGAGTAGTGATAATAATCCAAGGAAGCAGGCCACCAAGTATGTTATAAAGACATGCACAGGGGGATGGGGAACCACCAATAAAACCCAAAAGTCTTTTCCAAACTAACATGAAGACACATCCTATCCTGACCTTTAATGACCAGTTAAAATAGTAAAGGGGCAGGTTGAAAGAGGTCATATTTCCATGCTGTGTAATTGATTTTAGAGAGGGGAAAGCTCCCTCTTCCTAGGGTTTTTGTTGAGGAGAGAAGCTTCTACTGATATAGCTAAATGGGTGGGGGTTATGGTTTGGTTTTTGTTTTCTTTTATTTTTATTTTTATACACCAATTCTTAACTGTAGTGGAATTAGCTTATAGGTAGGGGCTCTGGAGCACAGAAATGAAGAGCAAAAAAAAGTCCTCCTCTCTATTGGTCTGCTTGCAGATATTTGCCATATTTCAGGATGATGCAGGGGCCCAGTCCTGCACAGAGATTTAACTTCTCCCTTCATTCTTTCACCTGACCAACTTCCACAGCTGACAGTGAAAGGCAGATGGGAAGCCTTGTCCGTTACTTCAATTGTGTTTAAATTCCAAAATAGAGGCAAACCATTCCCCCCACCTGAACTCTGCCCCAGGGCTCTGCTGATTCTTCAGTGAGGGCATTACCAGTCTAAACAGGAGATTAATTAGCCTGGACTGTGTGGTCATTCAGAATATATGCCTTGGTATTGCAGACCCCAGCATAAATATCAGTTGAGCATCTCAGTACTCACCATCTGTCTTTCAGGGCTGTACCAGTTGACATTGTTCCCATTCAGGCACATACCTGAAGTTCACAGTCAGGTAAATATGTGTTTAATGTGTGTTGGGGAAAGTCATTGTAATGAGGATTCTCAAAGGTACTGCAACAGCACCGGGTATGGTAGGAACTTCTGGATGTACAGTCCCTTTGCATTTCCATTAGCATAATTGGAACTGGAACTTAATTTAGTGCTACTCAAATTTGGTTTGATTGTATAATTGGATGATAATAGTAATGCTTAGCACTTTAGCGGTGCTTTACATGGTCAGAAAGCTGTGCAAACATTAACTAAATAATCTTCACAGTGCCCCTGTGAGGTAGTAATTAGAGATGGAAAAGGCCAATTACTACATCATAGAATCCCATTCTCTTGCCAGGGCAACATACATTCACCCAGCAGAGGACAGAGAAGACACTGAACTACTGCTATGTTCAATCTCTGCTCCCCTCACGACTTTATTTCAATCTGGGAGTTCCCTGAGACTGTAAAGGGACTTCTTTACAAAGTTTTTAAATAGCGAAGGAACTGCAGTGCTCCTTTTTTATGAAGGTAAAACAGGTTTTTACTGTCCTTCTCCTTGCCTACTTTTTAATGTCAACAGAGAGAAGTGCATTTGATGCTCCTCAAAAGGAATAGAGAAAAGGATGAAACTGTTTAAAGATGGGCTCACAGTTTCTTGCTTAGAATAGAAACAGACAGGAAAGACTCCTACCTCTCCAAAATAAACATCCCTAATACTAGCTATCTGCCAACAGTTCAACACTGATGGTATAAAAGTGAGACATTTCATCAGTAACTATATAAAATCTCTTTCCATTACCAGTTGCCTTGATAGAAGCACCACTCAAGATTTAGATCCTGCATTTCATCAGGTTTCCAAGGTTGCAAAGCTCTTTGAATGTAAAATACCTGCCCAAAATACAATAATCAGTGCAACAATAACCTTCACCACTCTCAATCTTTGTCTTTTTAATGTTATTTTGACCAATTGTTTCCCTTGACAGTTCCTATACTTTGGCTATAATAGTGACAAAACAATTATATCCTCTGAATAAGCCCAACAACTTTAGCCATGAAATACCTTTCAGAGTGTTCAAGGCCATTTTATTTCATTTGCATGAATATTCATGCATGTATATCCATGGAAAGTGCAAGTCTTGGGAGCACACATACTCTAGTTCTGATGCTTGTGGCATTAGCAATCAGTCTGTTCAGGGAGGTGAGCTACAGAAAATAGAAGAAGGGGCTGTTAGTCTGGGGTAGACCAGGTCCCTGACCAGAGTTAGTTTCCCTTACACCTGAGCAGAAGACAGACTTCATACAAGCATACAAGCTTTGGCAATTTTTCTTAATAGAATGCTAATTTTGTAAAAAATTCTTAATTTCTTTTAAATATGAAGAGGTTTGGATGATTTAAATTCATCTGTGTCCATAGGGATTTCTTTTTTTTTTTTTTTT
>VZRH01005654.1:156967-285948 GCA_013397555.1 Urocynchramus pylzowi | reverse complement strand
TTTTTTTTTTTTGCTTTTTACTCCTATGAAAAAGGTGGTTTAAAGTATAAATAAGATATGTAGTACACAGTAGATAAATTTCTGTTTGAGTTTTCTACATTAAAAGTATTCATTTTTGACCAATATTAGCAACTCTGAAACTCTAGGCAACGAGCAGTAGAACTTGGATAACTAAGGCTCTTGGTTCATAATTTTCTACAAAGACCAGACTGAAAGATGAGACAAGTAGAAGCCAGAAAATTGCAGGCACTTACCTGAGATATTGTTGTGCTGATAAACATAAAAGCCTTAAGTACTTAGTATTTTGGCTTGTAATTTTCAAGTAATACTCATTACAGAACCAACAGAAGTCATTATCTGTGAGTGGAATAGAACTCTTATAAAAAAAAAGGTTTGGTTTTTATTCAATTATCAGACTTTTGCTGTGGTTTTGTTATCAATCTGAAGCGTTACTTCCATTCTACTTTGCTGCAACAATGGAAACACATGAACTATTAAGAATCACAGGGAAAAAGGCCTACTTGAGTCAAACTTACTGTAATATTAGCTTTTATGTTAGCATGAAGTTCTTTTTTCCCAAACACATTTGAGACCAAGAGTTTATTTCTATCCATCAAATTTTATTGAACTAATAATAACCACAACTATCCATTTTCAATGTTAACAGCTGTCTTGGTGTCCTAATTATTGCTGAGTAACTTTGAATAGGATCCAGTCACATCCATGGCATAATGGTGGTTATTTTTCATTATTAGTATTAATTAGTAATTTTAGAGAGCATATATTATTTTAATAAAGGGGGAAATATAAGTGACTTGGTTGGTGAACTGAATGCCTGCTTCTCAAGATTTCCCTGTTTGTATAAATATTGTAAAGATACTGAAAAAAATATCTATTTGCTTCAAAGTACATCAATGGCAAAAAAATATGGGTTTTATTTCTTTTAATAGATCTGTCTTTCATTTAGCTACAGTCAAACCTAACTTGAGGTCATGTTAGATTGAAAAGACCATTTATTTACTATTTTTGTATTTTTGCCTTGCTTTTAGGCAGCATGTTTTTTAAGTACTAAACAAAATGTCTCAAAGCCTTGACTAAAGTTAGACCACTGTGAAAAGTGCTAGTCAAATAGTGCAAGATAAGTGGCATGGTTTGAAAAGCTTAAAATTTCAGTATTTTTAATTTTGAATGCTTAAAATACACTAGCAAAACAAAAGGATCATGGAGGAATTAAGAAGCATTTTAAATTAATATGAAGATCTTTTATTATCTGGTCTTGTTTATTTTAGAAAGCACACTTTGGAACTTTTTTTACACCTCAGTAAGAACCTATAAAATAACAAAACAAATTTGAGTCATGAGAACTGTCCTGCTTTAGGACAAATTTGGGAGGAAACTTCCAAATGGGTCCCTCTAGAAAGCAGATTCAAGTGGCCCCTTCCCTAACTGGTTTGAGGAAAGATTTCCTTGGAGAAAAGTGGAAAAAAACTGTATTTAACAAGCAAAGTATTCGCAAGCGTAAAAAACCTAATAATATTAAACAATAAAACCTCTCGCTGTTCTAAAGAGACGGCAAATTCAGAAAGTCCCTTTCATGGGGTGTAGCTTGGCTCACTCAGTCTCTTAGCAGTCCCTCCAGCGCTGGAAATGCCATGTCCTGGGCCCCAGTGGGCCAAGAAAAAGAAAAACTACAGTCCAGGGAACTTCTCTGCCTCAGCTAGCTAAAAACTAATGAAAAGCAAAGGAGAGCTCTTTCCCCCTGTCCGTGCTGCAGACAGCACAGTCTGTGAGAAGGAAAGTTGAAGCTCTTATTTTTATGTTTTGAATACAACTGCCTCAGACATTTCACCGCTTCTCCTTCTCCCCACCTTCACTCTCAGATCTGCTTTTAAAGGTGCAAAGCTTATTTCTGGACTAAACAGATTAATGGGATACAATTCAGCATCATGAAGTCACCCCAGGACAAGAACTTTGGATCAGATTCTTGGCAATAGTGTGCGAGAACTGGCAATTAAATGAAATAGCAAAATGAGGTGATGTCTTAATTCCCCAAGTACTTCATTGATAAACCCTTGAGTAAAAGTCAGGCCACCAAGCTGTTGCTCTGGTACCACATGCATCAGACTGCTTTGGCCAAGAGTAACATTTTAGGGTGGACCTTTGTCAATTTAGATGCCTCCTTTCTTCAGTCTATCAGAAGCACATGAGCATAGAAATCTCCTTCTTAAACTGTTCTAGTAGAGATTAAAAGCAGAGAGAAGTTGGGATGGAATGGGCCATGACAATATTTTTGTATTGGAGAAGGAAGTTGCATTTGTTTTATTGTGAGTTTTGAGATAGCTAACCTGATAATAATAATAACGTGCAGGACAAACTTGGCATTGCACGTCAAAGGCAAAGACTTTCTGTGAGACTGAATTTATACAACAGTGACACAAGAAATTAAAAACTTGAATAATTTTTATAGACTAGAATTAAATAAATATTGTTGGAATTGGACCTTAATACATAAAGGCTACTATGTTTTATAAAAGCACAAAATGGTGATGCCATGGTCATGCCATTTGTTCTGAACATATTATATATGTTTATTGTACCTGATGAATGAATTTAACTAAATTTAAATTCTGTGACACCTGTTATCAAATTGTATTTAATGTGAGGTATATCTCTGTAATCTGCAATAAGAGAAAGACTAAGGACCTTGGTTTCTTATTTCTGAAAAATTCAAATAATGAAAAATTTTCCACTTTTTTCCCCTTTTATTGACTTTCATACTTCAGAGGGTTATATTCTGTTATTTTTTCAAAATTGTTGGTTGAATGGGAATGGATACAAATTTGAATGGGTATGTTCAGGTATTTTAGGCAAGTGTCACAACTGCAAGACATAATTTAAAGGATGTTTAGTTTCAAAGGATCCATGGAATCCACTTTATTGGCAGAACTTTTTCTAGGTATAAGAAGAAGATGAAATCTGAGCATACCACATCTGATAGACTGACTTCTGTAAATGTTTTTATTTTCACCTGTGCTTGAGGACATACATTGGGAGGCAAAACTTCGGAATCCCCATTGCCATGGTTGTAAAAGTGTTGATCTCAGAGGGCTGTATAGGAACTGAATATCCTATGAAGGATAAAGCTGGTCCTATGTGTAAACCTTGTCTGGGAAATCTCTGCATGATGCCAGAAATCTGACAATCAAAACTGTTTCCTTCTGCCCTGAACATAAGTCTTTGACCCAGGTCTACTGTCTTAAACTTTCCTCCACTCTGTATCATGCAGCCTCATGTTGCAGCGCTGACGAAAATCAAATAAAGTTTGGGCCCATTAGTGAAAAGGGCTTCAGCTCTCTGAGAGCAGAAGCATCTTTAAAGAAAAAATGGTCTTGATAAGGCTTGATAAAGTGCAGTTTATTCTTGGAGGATTCAATTCTCTCCTGTAGGAGTTAATTAATGAGGATCTGTCTTCAGTCTCGTTAAAATTTCTCTTTGGGTTGTGATCTGGACTTGAGAAATAAATGAGGGAAAACAAGGAATGACTGAATGCACAGTGACTTTCCCACATCTTTCTTGTAGCTAAGGAAAAGGTTTTATTGGTTCATCTGGACAACTGCCCTGTCTGCTGTTTGATTTTTTTGGGGTTATCCAAAAGATGTCTTTTCTTCCAAAGAACAACTCTGGAACTGATGTTCTCTAATGAGATTTCTCTGCTTGCACAGAGCACAGGCTCAAACCTGGTGTGGTGTAGCCTGTGTTGTGATTTAAAAGATTAAAAAAAAAAAAAAAAACAGAGTGCATAAAAAGAAAAAGAAAAAAAAATGTTTACTACCTTAAATTTTTCTATCAGTTAAATTGGAATGACAAGGGTGATGATTGTTTCTTACCGTAACCTCTGGTTTCTAAATCTTTAATCCTTCTAAGCTGAGTTCATACTAAAAAATGCTGGGTTTAATTGAAAGTTTCTATTCCCTGAGTCTCCTGGGTTATGCCAAAGGCATGAGAGATGATAATGCTCCTGCATGGCAAATACACAATAGCTGCATCTATGATTCTGTCACGGCATGTAGGATGTGGTGCTGCAGATAAAGTAGTTCAGTATGTTTTCTTCACTGTATCTCAAAAGTTACACTTGAAATCACATCTGATAAATGATTATGCTTTAGAAAAGTAAACAGTAAAAAAGGCATGTATAACAGGAAGTGACCTGAACTGAAATTGCATTGCAAAGATGTCAGAATGCTGTAGCAGCTCAGGGATAAGTTATTTCTTGCCAGTATTTATACATTCATCTTTTTTACTTCTTAATAGAACTTCTATAAGCTTTTTACTCTCTGACCTCCAGCTGTCAGTAGTAAGCAGCAACAGTATTTCATTTCATCATTATTTTTTTTTTATTAGAGCAATAATTGTACAAACATATGTAGATTAAATGAGGGTTTGAACATACTAAACAGCTTTTCTGAATTCCGTTTTGGACACTGCTTAAGATAAATTCCCAGAAAGCTCCACAGGGGTTTCAGCCTTTCCTGTGGCTTGCCAAATATATTTTCTGTTCACTCCTGACAACTAAATGCTTCAGCAAAATTCACACTTGGTTCTGTGGAGGTGGAGAAAATATTTTACATGAGTTTATGCAAGGGTTATTGGAACTAGCAGCAAAGTCGCTGCTGATATCACACATGCACAGATGTTTTAAGAAAAAAAATACCTTGAAGCAAGCACATAATTTTAGCAATTGATGTGGTGGCAAACACTGAATGCAAGATAATATTTTGAAGTATGGTTTTATAAAACCTTGCATTGACACATAATAAATCTGTGGTGCTGTGATTGTAAACAAGATTATTACCCACACAATACACAAACATGCCTTTACGTATTTCCCAGCAGTCATCTGTTGCTTGTTTGATTATTATCTTCTTTTTTAACCCTAATGATCCCCCAGCCATTATCCTCTCTGAGTATCCTAAATTGTAGGCAACAAATGAGCTCTGGGAATTATAGCCTGTTCCCCAGGTCCCTCTGTTGGTGCATTTGTGCAACTCTGACCCTAGCTTATGGATTTCAGGGGCTGAGTCTTTGGCACAGAATCCTGACTTTTCCCTTTTCAAGCTGAAAAGCACTTGCAAAAAGTGGCCATCTGGCTTTGGCATAACAGATTGAGACATTCCCTGCTCAACTAAAAGACAGTTGCCAGGTCTGACTCAGCTGTGCCATGTAATAAAAGGTCTCAGGGGTGAGAAAAAACTATATTAGAAAATTTCAAAGCTGAGATTTGGCTTCTGTTGACTTAAATCCCTACCACAGGATTGTTTGATTATGCTTGAGCTGGAAGAGATGCAAAATAAGCTCAAATAAAATAAAGACACCACCACTGACAAATATATAAGAAAAAAAATACTATATAATTAATGTTTCTAAAACTCTTTGGGTCTTTGTCATACGCATATCATGGATTTAATGGGAAGGTTGATATGGGAAAATTGGTTCTTGACATTTTTTGGACAGAAGACTAATAATGATTTTGCTTTCCACAAATGCTACAATCAGCTGGCACAACAAATGGTGTCCTTTTGAATTCAACCTACTTTTTAGTCTTCAGTTTGAGGTATAAGATGATGAAAATATTTTCAAGTATTAAAAAAAAATGTACTTTTACTGTTTTAATTCAAATTAAACTGAAGAAAGGTTGTAGATGGAAATTCCCCTGACAATCTCTTCCTTATTCCTATGAGAATACCGTAATAATATAGGCACTGATATTATGCTTCCTTTTGGCTCCTCTTTTTGCAGTGGAATGAAAAGACATCTCATGCTCCAAATATGTGATAGATGCCTGGAAATACAAAACTGATTGCGATTCAAAAGCTTTCCTTATTTTTTTTTCCAGCTAAATTCCCACTTTTCAAGTCAACAAAGGGAATTAACCTAATACTCACTATTCTGTGTATTCTTATTGTGGTCTTGATAGACCTAATTTACCACTGACAGCACTAAAAGGATTCTTCATTTAGCTTGTTCTCCCATTCTCCTGATAACTCATTAGCAACCCCTGGCTTTGCTTAATGCCTGCAACACAAAGAGTAAACTGGTTTGCATAAATCATTTCTACCTTCAAGGGACAAAATATTTTGGCATGCTCTGAGTTTATATTTCCTTGATTTTCTGTTCAATGTATTTAGAGACCAATTTTGAAGTTTTCCCACAGGCAGATCCTGTGTCTAGTTTGGTGTAGCAAACACTGAATTTATGTGAAAGGAAGACCATACCACTAATCAAAGTGTTTAAATATAGTCTGTCATGAAATAGAATTGCACCCATGGGATTCAACAGTGACTGGAGCAGCCTGCTCACTGATTAACGTAATAAACAGTAATGATGGCAACATCTCCAAATGGGACATCTTGCATTTCCTTCTGGATTTTATCAGCTACTTAGAAAATGCCTACATTCCCTACTTCAATGTACAGATCTTTCTAATTTATAAAGTTAAATAAATTTTGACAGGTTGATACTACTACCTATAATGACAGAGGATGCATATAAAGCCCGACTGAAACTCTGGAGAATTTTGAAAAATAAAATTAATCAAAAGAAAAAGAAATTTCAAAATGTCTCACCATCCTTGAGCAGAAACATTAGCTCAAGTTGAATCTGCAGACATATTTTGGTGAATCATAAGTTCTTTACATTAAGTACTTTATTGAATGAGGTGAAATTTGGCTTTTTTTTTCATTAATTTGCCTTTTTTTTAGTAAAATTTCACTAAGTGAATTTGAAAAATAAGCGTATTTCTCATCTTTCTCCTCTAATTTTCTTTACTCTGCCTCATGTTTTTATTTTGTTATCCCCCTTTCAAAATGTGATGTCTCCTTCCCTCCTTTTCCTGCTTATATTATATTTTTTTAGTATTGCTAGTAATTCTTTTGGTGTATTTGGAGTAAGTTCTGCTTTTTAATAGTCCTTTATGCTTAACTTGTCCTCTTTCTGACAATATTTTTTTTAATTTTCAGTTTAGATGTCTCTAACATGTGACTATGCCTGTCTATTGTGTGCTTCAAGTAGCTGCTCATGCACCTAGGTAAAATATTCACACAAATGTATACATTGATATCTCTTATGCCATTTTAGTATGCTTAGATTTTAATTCAGTGCAAGGCAATATAAATTGCAAACCCATTTGTAATTTATAGGTGTCACAGGCTTCCAATTTGTCTATATCACCCAAATTACTTTCTGACAGAAAAAATGCACATGGAAGAACTTTTTGTGGTGATATGGGATTTCCAGCTATATAATAGTTGCTGTGCAGTTCATCTTGACATCCCTCTGAGGTTTTTGGTTGTGTCTGCAATGTGTAGGCACCGATACAGTACTGAACATGTGGAACGTGGCTGGAAAAAATGGATTTATTATAAATGATATTCACAGAGTGTGCCTGTATTTTTGTGTCTGAAATTTAAGAAAAACATAA
The DNA here is from genome assembly GCA_013397555.1 of Urocynchramus pylzowi. Lineage (NCBI taxonomy): Eukaryota > Metazoa > Chordata > Aves > Passeriformes > Fringillidae > Urocynchramus > Urocynchramus pylzowi. Next base: position 278,471 of record VZRH01005654.1, on the reverse strand, counting down.
CAGCATCTGTCAGTTGAATAGATTGTTTTCTATTTTTTGTCCTGTTCATGTAGGTTTTATTTAATTCTGAGTTTATGTACCTCAACTCATCTCCAGTCTATGATTCTATGATATTACTGGTGAGCATCATATGATGTAGGGAGGCTGTGAGATCATAGAATGGTTTGAGTTGGAAGGAACCTTTAAGATCTTCAAGTTCCAAACCCCTGTAATAGGTAATGACACCTTTCACTAGACCAGGTTGCTTAGAGCTCCACCCAACCTGACCTTGAACACTTCCAGGAATGGGGTTTCCTCAGTTTCTCCAGGCAAACTGTGCCAGGATTCACCACTCCCACAGGAAAAGAATTCCTTCCTGACATCTGATCTAACCCTATTCTCTGTAAATTTGTACTCATTCCTCCTTGTTCTCTCACTACAGTTTCTGAAGAAAAGTCTCTCTCTGGCTTCCTTGTAGGCATCCATGGGAGACAATGTTGCCTAGCATAATTTGGATCAGTGAAAAGTCTCATTGAGATATTTGCAATAATTTCATTTAAATGGTACCAGCACTTCACAAAAGTGCAAGAACTGAGGAAACAAGCTTGAAAGAAAAGAGCCCTGAGCGTTGTGTTATAAAAGCTTGCGTATAAATACCTCCTGTAATCAAATACACTGAAGTTCATGCAGCACTTCAATGACAGCACTACTGCTGTAAATGAAAGTAGTAAAGCAGTCATAGGACCTCGTGGGGAAAAGAAATGAAAATGGACTATGCTTTCAGCAAGAAAAGCTTTAGTCAGGAACAGAGTCTAGAGAAATGCCACAGGCAAGTGAGTTATATGTCCTCCCAAGAAATATAACTGTTTGTCCACCAGGGCTGGTAAATTCCTCCACTTTCAGTTTCACAGTCTGAGTCAAATGCTGCAGATTTGGGGAGCTGTGCAGCCTTTGTCTTGCTGCTACAAATGTTAGTTTTGTTCTTGGGTGTTTCATCTCAAGGTTGAAGGGGGTGGAAATACATTAGCAGGTAGCACTCTGAAAAGTGAGTGGAGTTATTTCTATGAAAATAAATAAAGGAAAAAATCTAAGTAACTTCAAGGCCAATAAAAATAAAGAATGAGCTATGCTGCCCCATCAGATGCCTTTTTTTTTGTTAGCTAAATATCAAGTTGGTTTTGCTTCTAGTTGGTTTTGCTTCCTCCCAGTCTATCAAGAAATCTGCTGACAAAAGGAAAGACGTTTTTCTTTCTTCCCCACACATATAGTATAAGACTTGAAGGGGGTATAAAGAAACTTCCAAATAATTTCCTAACAATACCTTACACAACATTAAAAACAGTAACATGTTAATTTCCCTTATGACTAATATGAAGCCTTTGCCTGTCTCCTACCCCAAAAACTACCAGCTTGCTAGAAAGAGAACTCAAGATTTATGCCTCAAATGCCTCTTGTTTTAGTCTCTCAGGCATCAGCCTGCACAAGGAAAGCTGTATTGATCACTACAGTGATCTATCCCTCTTTTTGAATAGACAACTTGAACTCAAGCAGACAAATTCCTTTCAGCCATCAAAATGAGACATTTTAAGTTGAAACTCAGCTTTGTAAAAGAGTATAAGTAGCCTGAATATCTGAAATGCAGAATATATTAAAAAAAAAAAGAAAAACTTGGTAAGGGAAGTTAGAGAAGTGAAAGGGAAAACAGGATTATCCCCAAAAATATTCACCTTTTCTTTCTTTTTTTTTTTTTTTTTTTTTGGTTTGAGCCGCACAACATATATTTAAAATGTCCAGAACTGAGCATGTTTACAGAGACCTGCCTGCAAAAAGAAATCAGTGAGTGCTATTGGCACACACTGCACACTGTGTGTAAAGGAGCTCACCCTGCAACAGCTGAGAGTGGCTGAAAGACTTTCAGTATTTAGACCATGATGATGTACCAGTGTACCAGACACTGAAATCATAAGAAGATCTTGGTGTCCACTAGAGCAGATTAGGTAAAAAATATTGACTTTTTTAAGATTTTAATAATCATGTATTTTTATAGGCAACTTCTTACAGAACAGATTATTCTTATTTCAGAATAATTGCCTGTCATATTCTTCTTGAAAGCAATTAGAAGAGAAAAGGCTGAGAGATTTGGGATTGTTCAGCCTGGAAAAGAGAAGGCTTTGGGTGACCTAATTGTGGCCTTCCAGTATCTGAAGGGAGCCCACAAGGACAAAGAGACTATTTACAAGGGCCTGGCATGACAGAACAAGCTGGAATGGCTTCAAAATGAAAGAGAGTAGGTTTAGATCAGATGTTGGGAAGAAATTCTTCCCTGTGAAGATGGAGAGGCACTGGAGCAGGTTTCCATGAGAAGTTGTGGATGTCCCATCCCTGGAAATGTTTCAGGCCAGACTGAATGGGGCTCTGAGCAACCTGGTCCCTGCCCATGGCAGCAAAGTTGTAATGAGAGAATTTTTAAGGTCTCTCCCAGCCCAGCCTATTCTGTGATTCTAGGAAACCTCCCCTAGCTCATTTTACCCACTGCAGAACAGCTACTTCATGAAGTTGTAGGGAAGGGCTGCTCCAGGAAGGGAAGAATGCAGTTAATAGTAGGAAGAGGCTTCTGCAGTTGGAGAAGTTGTTAGATGATGGGGAGGATCTTTCCTGTCTTCCAAGACTTATGAGATATTTCGGAAATGCAGAAGAGACTTAAATGAGCTTTCACTCAGCTTTAGTACACACACACCTATTTTGCACCATGCAGAGCATCACAGGGATTCTTAAAATGCATGACCCAAAGTTCTTACAGGTATATGGATACAAAGACATGGCATCTGTTTATGTTACAGGCCAGAACAGCTTTGGATCAAAGAATTTCCACTGAGAAGTTTGAAAAACTTTTATATTATCTTATATTCTATTATATATTAGTCAGGCTATGCTCTAGCAAAATTTTAAACCATTAAAAAAAATTATTTCTCTCAAATTACTCCAAAAATTACTTCTCTCAAATGCAATAAAAGCTGTCTTGTCCTACTCTCACTGTTTCCCATATGCCAAACAAAAGGTAATGTACTTTTTCAGACATTTCCCTTAATCAGCAAAAAGCTTGGAATGAAAGCTCTCTCTGATTATTAGCCTTAAATCTTAATCTCCTTAACTTGTCAGGTCCTTGCCATTACTTTTGAATGTTTAAATATAGATTAATAAAGAGAAGACATGTCTAGCCACTGCAATCATGTAGCTATTAGAAGAGCAAATATCTTAAGAGCTCCAGCTGAAGTAAATGCCAAGGGGGACGAGGTTTAAATTCAAAAGAATGCACTTTTCAATTTAGGTGAAAACAAGGTGGATTATGAATTGTTTGTCACTTCCACCTCAGTGTTTATTTTGCTGAAGATTTGTAGAGGTAATTAAATGTTGACTTTCAAGTAATGCTAAGTATCCATGGAAATAAATAGAGCCTGTCTTTATAGACATAGAGATGAAATGAAGGTGTTTGTGGAGTGAGGATTTGTGTTTATTTATTAATTTAGCTTGTAGTACTGTGGGAATATCTGTCTTCATTTAAAATATTTGTTTATTTGTAAGTCCTGTGTTTTCATTTTTGTTTTCCTAGTGGGAATAAATCAGACTTTCAGGTTTTTAAAAGAATTCACAAAACTTCAATGGATCTTTTGCATTGCACAGTGTCTTCATGAAATACTTTGAGCAGACTTTAGTCCTGAAATAGTTTTAGACTGAAATTACCATGGCAATTGTAAATTTTAGGTTGAGGTCTGCAAAGTTATCTGTGACTCTGAAATGCACAAGTTTTCAGTACATTATTCTGTCAGGATAACTCTCTTGTAGTTGAAGAATAGCAACTTTTTTCCTCTGTTGTTCAATGTTTTTCTGCCCTCCAGTCCTCTTCCCCATGCTTTGACCATCGTAGTAGTAGGCACAGCCCTTGGACAGTTGCATGATTAGTATAATGGTATAAGATAGGAATTTTCCTTTGACTGGATTATTGATGCTTAAGTTGATTTTTCATTGAAAATGTTGTTCCAGTCTTAACTGGATAAACAGTTAAGACTGGATAAAGTTGGGTTTGCTCAGAAAGCAGGGCAAATTTCCACTTTCTCCTAAAACCAAAACAAATAGAATTACAACAACAAAAGCCAAAACCCCTGGAAGAAGTGATAACTTATGTTCAGACCTGAATTCTATGCCTATTTTTTGTCACTGTTAGTGCCTCCAATTGTGTATGGAGTACTCCTAAGAGAAAATCCATTCTCTTCCTCAAATTAGAAGAGGAAGAAAAAATGAGCAGCTGGTTTATTTTTCTGGCTCCCATCTGAATGTAAAGCTTCCTGGGCTTGTTTGAGACTATTTAGATATGATTGTTGTCCTGCTTTCTTTCTATTTCTCATAATGAATATACATCTAGGAGTGTTTCCAGATTTCAGGATAATCGCCTGGTTTGGTAACTGATTTCTTTCTATGTTGTTTTAAAGCTTTAATGGCAGTGTCTTTCAAAGCATTTCCAGATTACTTTTTTCCTTGTAGCAGTGTTGAGATTTAAAGTAACAAAGAGCAAGAGAAGAAAATATGATGGGTTTTTTTTCCTTTTTTTTCTTCTTTTCCTTTTTTTTTAAAAAGAGGTTCCCTTTTGTCTCCCGTTTCCTAACTGAGTAGAAAAGCATAAAAGGGTTTGAAGTAAGCTAAGTCCATGAGGTAGATAAAGGAGAGCCTGATGAACTGCAGTTTGTTTGGAAACCAGTGCCAATATTGCCTTTCTTATCTGTATGGATAATACAAACAATAGAATGACCTATTTTTATGGCCTGATCATTAAATCTTTTCCTATGGCCATAAATGACTTTGAACTACTAACAGTCATTGTTTGCAGTTATTTTCTATGTTTAAATGCTTCAGATGAGACTCTGGGCTCTTTTTCAGTTTCACCCTGTATTACAGAACAGTGGCTGTTGCTGGGCATGCAAGGTTGTGGCTGAAATGTCATTGCTTTCAGTATCCACACTCAGTTATTTTCATTTGCTGATGAAGATCTGAAGGTAGTCAATCAATTAAACTAAAAGTGAAAACAATTTTAATGTCTCAGTGGTTTTCTCCTGAGAGTGTTATCCTACATGGCCAAACCTATTGTGCTGCTTATATTCAATCTGTGTAGGGAGTATTTCTGGGTGTTCCTAGAAAGTCAGGAAACCAAAGCATAGACAGAAGCATCTCCCTGTGGTTCCAAAGCAGTGCAGTAGTGGAGTTCCTTGGTACAAATGAATGACCCTTTTGAGACAGAGTTTGGTTATTGACAAGGTTTCACACAATAAAAAAAGGACAAGCTTTTGTGAGTGACAGTGAATGCTGTACAATTGCAAAATTCTTTTTGCTGGTTAAAAAAAAAGATATCTAAAGGTATTACAATAAAATAGGTATTACATTAAGTTCATAATCAATCAGATGGCAATGAACTAATGGCAATGTAATTAGTTTGGATGCTCTGGGTGCGCATTTTGGGGTTTTTTTGTTTGTCATTGCTTTTATGACAAACATTTTATGACATTTGCTGCCATGAGGTACATCCAGGTTTCCAGTAATTTTAAGAGCAGTCAGAGTAGTAGATCTTCCATATATTAAAATAGAAGCTTTAAGTTATATTTTTCTTCCACCATCAACCAGTAATGCAGTTGTGGGAATATCTCCCTCGTGTGTGTGTGTGGGTGTGTGGGTGTGGGTGTGTGTATGTGTGTGTGTGACAATGACCCGTGAAATGACACCCATGATGGGAACACGGAACACACAGAAGAGATCGCTAGAGCAATATGAGCAGTAAAGATGGAATTGTTACAATCTGCTCATGGATGAACTTAAAATTTCACATATTTCAGGCACAAATATTTCTTCAGACTGCAGTCTTTATAAGAATCTCAAATGCAAGGCTAAGCAGAGTTATTCTCCTGATGAGAGCAAACAGCATAATGCTTCCATAGCTAGTGATTTAAACCTGTCCTAAAGTTGTATTGCACTAAATAGTTTATTTAGTTGTTGTTTAGCACTGGGTTTGGTATTTTGCACTGAATAGTACGTTTGTATCCTCATGGGATTCCCCTCTCATATCACATGGTCTTCCCCTCTCTCCTAAGCCCCAGTGGTCGTCTCTCCCTGGTTTACTCCTCCCCTCACCCGTCCCCTCACGTGTATCCCATCGGCTGTGGCCCCTCTCCTCCACCCCCCTTCCCCTGGGTTTAAAATCTCCCTCCATCAGACATTCCCCCTCTTTTCCCCTCTGGGATGCCGCCTTCTTTCATGGATGGCTCCTATCCACAATAGAACTGGGACTCTGGCCCCAAGAGGAAAGAGCTCCTCCAGTCTTTTACTTTTGTCCCTGTAAGATTGAGAAAGGGGCCAGGGGTCCAAAGCTAGCCGGATTGGAACTCTGAAAGGCCCCTGAGATCAGTCTTACATCCTAATTCAAGCAGGAAAAAAAACCCCAGATACTAAAGGATGAAATGTCAATTGTTCTCCATGTAGAAGGCTAAGATGACAGAAAAATGAAAAAAACACATTGTGAGTGAGGGAAGTGTTTCATTGTTGTGGAGTTACAGATCAAAATATCAATAATACTCATGCTGACTCCTGGAACCTGGACTGTGATGCTTAGGAAAGCAAAAATTATCATTAACCAAGTAGGGAAAAACCTTGAACATATACTTCTGCCTTAATTTCTGTGTAACAAAGAAGAATTTTCTAGAAAGGTCTAGATTCACACCCTTTTTTAAAAAAAGAATTGCAAATGGCTGTAAAATCACTGAACAATGCAGTGGGAAATGTTTACTTCCAGTCTACCTTCATTTTTGGGTGCCTAGCCCATGTTCTCCATAGGCTGACTGTCATCACAACATTTTGATCTTGTTTTCTGCCTTTTTCCAAGATACCTTATGCTCTGCTAATAGCTATTTTTCCCCCAAAGATGATAGCTGCTCACAGCTGCTATCCCTGTCCTTTGTGGATGCTTGGCAGCCCCTCCTCTGTCATGCCAAGAACAAACACCTGGTCATATAACTGAGAGGCTACTGGGCCCTTTGGAAGGATGACAACTAAGCACCAGCTGTTATCACTAAAAGAGTTCATCCATTTCTCTCCTCAGCATTCTCTGAAATGTTTAAAGGAAAAATGAAGCTGACCAGGAGCAGGCTGAAGAAATTGTTGCCCGGAACAGGGGTACTTCAGATCACAGAGACTTTGTACTCCATATGATTAGAAAGACTGGGTGCAACTTCTCTCTTTTGTTCTAGTTCTTATGTGGTTCCTGTTCCTACAATGCTGGAAAATATTTGCTGCAGTTTAAACTTTCCCTAAAATATATCACGTTTTTAACTCCCATCCCAACCATTCACTCATGTGTAAACATGCCTATCCTGTCAGGATTGATATGCGGAAAAGAGACAAGGATTCTATGTTAAGTCATGGTTAATGGCAGCTCAGGCCTCATCTTGCAACATCAAGAAAATTTAATTACACTTTTTGGGTTCACTGAACTGGTTTTCTCTGCTTGCTAATATCAACTAGCTGACTTTATTTTATCAAACATAGAAAAAGAAAAGAACACCCCAAAGTAGACAGATAAGATAATATAACTACCTTACACTCTGTAGCTGGAACTATTTCACAGTTCACTTCTCCAATGAGATTATGAGGCAGCTGCTACATCAGCTGGTTGCTTTCTTTCTATCATGGAGCATTCACCTTCTTCATAGTCAAGCGTCCCAAGGTACTGCCAGGTACCAAGCCCTTATCTAAGCAGCAGCTCATCATGTTTGAGCTGTTTCTCCTCTGAGAAACAACTATTTCTCACTTCCTGCACTTCTATCATGTTTGGTTGGCTATTCCCTACTCCAACAGTTGTTCTCTGCTGCCCCTTCCCTAATTGTTGCTTACTCAGTGACCTGCTCCGTCTAATGCAGTTTTACTAATAATTTCTGTTAATTCATCTCCATCAACACAAACACTGCTGGGGGCTGATGCAGCCTATAGAACATCACCATTCCAACTTCCACTGCTTTCCTGGAAACTCTGAAGTAAAATATCCCACTTTTCTTTTTTTTCAACAGCACATAATTTGTATCCACATCACTACAGGATTGGTGTTTAAGGTGAGCATTTATCTCAGAATTTTACTTGTGAGCTGGCCTGTATTTTCCTATATCCTTACAGCTCCAGATTTTCTCTGGTTAGCTGTGAACTTCCTTTTCAATAACTACCAAACACAATAAAATAGGACATGTTAAAAGAGGTCATGTTTTGTTAGGTGCTTTCATTTACTTTCCTTTCTCTCTTCACAAATCCAGAGAGCTGTCTATGGTCTCTGAAAATCTCCTGTGATTTTCCTTTAGGATCCAACGATCAGGCTTATTTGAGGATGCAGAATTTCTGCTCTGCAAGTGTAGGACTGTAGTAGTGTATGGAATAGGATGAACCCTATTCTCTAATCCCAAGATTAATTTTAAGTGTGGAATTCTGCCTTTCTCTTAGAATGATTTGTGCCAGTCAAAATTCAGAAGGCATCTTACACAAAAGTAGGTTTCCATCCAGTAGTAGCTAGAAAAGCAACATCGGAATAAAGTACAAAACCACCAAAACTCTCTGACTTGGTCACTAATCTCAATTTAATTCACGGGGGAAAACCTACTCTAAGAATAGAAGTAGAAATTGTTGCTCAAAATACAGAAAAATGAGCAAGGGAAGAAATCCACTTTAAATGGATGAAACAGCAAAAGGGGAAAAATCTTGATTTTAGGAAGATTTAGCATGGTAATTCTCAGTTGCATCTGACTTGCATAGCAAGCCGTGGACAACCAGCTATGTTAGTCAGTTTAAGAGGAGTTAACAGCATTTAACCACCACTTTCCTTTAGTCCTAAAGTAGCATCAGGAAAAATTGCCCCAACCATGTGGATACCACGAGGAGCTGATTTGCCATCCTATTGACAGTCAGCTCAGCTTGATCTGATTAGAAGAGGCGATATTGTTCATTGAAGAGACACATCTATTTTTGAAACTCATTAGACTTCTCCAAAATTTTGTGGCTTGTGCTGTTCTGGGAAAATTGTCTTTGCCTTCCTGGAAAAACAATAAGAACTTACTTCTCATAAAATTCCATAAGGGTCTCAATATCTCCATTTACTGCTGTGATGTAGCACAGACCTATTTAGTGCTTCCTCTCAAACAGTCTCAAACCTTTAATGGATTAAGATATTCACAGTTTATCACACAGAAATAAATTGCCTCTGTCTCTTCAAACTTGGATCTTACTGCTGGTTATCACACACCTGGCTGTTTTCAAATGCCACCTTCCTTGTTCTGTTAGTTGCACACACTATTTCATTCCTTTTTTTTCTCAGTAAGAGATAATCTCCCATTTCTGGATCTATTTTCTTTGTATGGGGTCTGAACTGCACATGTGGTGAGGAACACGTCTGTTAAATCATCTTGGAAGTGAGAGCAGGGCTTTTCTGAGCAGAGGTTGGCTAATATGAGCTCCATATTCACAGTAATGATCAGTGACGTTCTCTGCCTCAAACAGTCCTCTTTTTCTGAGAAATCTCCTTATCATGCACATGCATTACATAAATGCCTTGACTGGATTTACCTTTTTCTTGGTGTCAGTTGTCTGTAATAGCCATGGGGTATGGGCAATAACCTGACAATGGCAGCTGCTTTCCTCTGGCTTGAGAAAGCACAAAAGCCCTGGACTGCCCCACTTCAGTCCTGGCAAAGGGAGCACCTCAGGGCATGAGCTCAATGCGGACGAAGACATTTTAGATTAAAAAATATATATTGTGTGGACTGTTGTGTGCTGTTTTTGTGCTGTGGAAAAAAAAGTGATAAAAGAGTTTCATTACCCTGAGGGTGTGGATGTTCAACAATAGACAGACCTGATCAAGAAAAGGTTCACAATATTTTATACCATTTTTCTAGCTGCTTTATTATGCTGCAGCAGCTGAGTCTCACTCAGAATCTGGTATCTGGCAAGCACTGTATTGAAATGCACTTGAATACAGTACTTGTAAAACAGATACTGTTGAACAGAACATTCACAAATGGATGCAGCTAACATTTTTCCAGGGGTGCCTTGTAGCTTCTGCAGAGTGACAACCAAATTCTCTGAAAATCCATTCCCAGCACAAATTATTTAAGCCAATTCCTTGCTGGCCCTTGCACTAGTGAGTGCTGTGCTCAGAATGAGAGTCTGACGTTTGAGAAGATATTTGCTGTCATTTTTTCAAAGGAAAAGTGTTGAATCTTGTGGTCTGAAATGAGCAATGGTAGGCTGAGGTACAGAAGTGAATAAGGGTTTGATAAACATTTCTTGCAAGGAAATAATATTTCTGGTGCATCCATGTGGATGCCTTGAATGCTTTAGTAAAAATCTGTTGGAAGCTGGCAATAATATGGAAGGAAGCATGCTGAAAATTTCTCAGAGGTATTGAGAGAAACTGTCTCATATGATGTCATCAATGGCTTGTGAGATGCAGTTTGGTGTTTAAGTAAAGCAGTTCTGACTGAGCTATATATATTTAAATTGTTTGCTAAATTAGCTGTGAAGAAAAAATACCTCCTTAAAGATGTTTTCTATTCTTTACAAAAATCTTGCCTTTTGAGGTCTTTATTTACCTCACTTGACTTAATTGAATTTCTAAGAGTAACAAATATGTTTTGTTGAAGATGTAAGTCTTAATACCCATTTGAAGCTAAGTTATATTTCAAGTATGAACAGGCAGCATAACACAAGTATTTTAACTTAACCATATTTTCTAATTTGGAGGAAATACTGTTATACCTAAAATGAGCCTGGTCATCTTTATAAACTGATACTTATCTAAAGCAAATAATCACTGCTATGTACATTTAGCTAGTACTAACCATGAACATGGATTTCCCTGAAGTAATCTCTAGGATGCACACCACTTTGAGCTTGATGTCTTCTAGGGAGAGTTTTGTTTGGTTTGTGCAGCAAGGAAGTTTAATGTACTCATGGTGTTCTCACAAAAATGTAATTCTTCATCAACTCTTGCCAGCATGACCTTGAATTCTTAATTATTAATTTGTTTTCCACTATTCCTTGCAGAGATTACACTTAACTCATTAATTTCTCTGCATTCCCTCTTCACAAGATATTTCTCACTAGAGGACAAACAATTTTATTTGGCTGCTTACTGTCTTGATTTACAGATTGCTTATATAGATCACAGACTGTCCCTGTTTAGGGCATTAAAATTTATCACTTAGGTGCAAAAAATAGCTACAAGTTTGTGGCTGTTTACTGTCCTGTAAATGATCCCATTTGTCACAGTGGTTAGATTGAGCCAGGGGGATGTAACCCCAGGATGCCACATGTTTTCCATAGGAAAACCTGTTAACAGAACACAACTACCTGCTTTTGCCTGCCCCAAATGGGTGTAGCAACAGTAGTAATAACAGCAGGTGCTTAGTATGGTGTTGTTTGTGACAGAAAAAATGTAAAAAGAAGAGGAATTGTGGGTCGATGCAAAAAAAAAAAAAAATCTTCAAATGGGTTTCTTTTAAACCTAGCTGTGTTTAGCAAGAAGGAGGCCTGACAAATAGATTTGCATGTAATATATTGAGTTGAATTTTGCTTGGTGGGCAGTGTTTCCTGCACTCCACTCCTGAGAGTCCCCCTGAGCAATAAAGGCAGGGATGAAGTCATTACTACCTGTCTTCTGATCAAAATCAGACAGTTCTGTTCAATGGTTTTCTCTCCATATCCTTTATAATTACTCTTTTGCAAATTCATTGCTTATTTTCATTTGTAGAAATGTCTCTTCTTTTCACTTTGCTTGGCCTTAAGTGCTAGTTTTTTCAGCAATTAGAGGCTAGGGACCTTGGTGACCCCCAAGGAAAAGAGAATTTTATTCTAGGCTGGACAAAAGAGAAAATATAGGGCCACTCACATGTATTCTTTCTTGTATTCCTTGTGTATCCCTTCTTCATCTTGAAAGATGCGTCACTGAAAATTAACCCCAAAGCTTTTTTTCATCTTCATCCTTCCTACATGAGAGACTGGGATAATTATCTCAGGATGCCCAGGGAGAGAAAGCAAAAGACATGGTCAAACTATCACCCTCTAAAAGACCAATTCCCTTGCTTTTTTCTCCTGGACCTGGAGCTGGCTCCAGGACTCTTTCTTTAATCATGTACAACATAAACCATTCTGGGACTGTGATTATGTCTTGCTGCTGCTTACCCAGCATATTTAGTTTCTCATTCATTTGATGAAATACTGTATTTGTTGAACTTACCTGTGACAGTTTGACTGGGTGCTGAGGCTATAAAAACTGCTTACCTGCACTTAATAAATAGCATTTGCAGTCATTTTACAAGTATCTGGGCTATTTAAGTCTTGCCTTCTGAATATTGTGGATATGGAACAAACAAATCTGAATTTCCCTTTAAAATTTCATCAAAGGCATAGTTCTCAAAAGTCTAGATTTTTGACAGTCCAGGAGTGCCATCCACAGGATAAAATTCATATTTTATGCCACAATGTCTTTGATACTTTAGTTGGGAAAAAATAGTTTAAAAAAAAAAGTAAAATCAGCAAGTAACTTTTGCTACCACTTAAATATTTACACCGTAACCAAATAGGAAAACCTTTCTTTCTTTATGCTGGAATTGAATGACAACAAAAGATATGATTTAGATCTTTAGGTGGTTTATAATTGACTTCTAACAATTTATAAAAAAATAATGATACAAATATAACCTAGTTATGGTTTGGCTTCTTTTTAAGACTGTTCTGTGATATTGACATAGTACATATATCTTATGTATTCATTGAAATCTCTAGGGAAAATACTCCTTTGCCCAAAGAGAGCTCATTGATAATAAAACCAGGAAGTTGTGCAGGTCTGGATTTTCTCTAGAACATATATCTTATGTATTCATTGAAATCTCTAGGGAAAATACTCCTTTGCCCAAAGAGAGCTCATTGATAATAAAACCAGGAAGTTGTGCAGGTCTGGATTTTCTAGCTAAGGTGATAACATACAAAGCCAATTTCCCAAACTAAGATTATATTCTCAGAAATAAATTAATAAATATAAAACATTTCTTAATGTGTATTCTGTTATTGAGTCTAACACTGCCTTGAGAAACTACAATGAGAATAAAGAAACTATGGTGATTTTGTAATACATAGGAGGAAAAAATTCCCCTCTCATGTAGCTGGAAATCTGCAACTAGAGAGAAGTATGTTTATTAAAAGGTAACTGTACAGAAACTATAAAAATGTAAATGGTCTCTCATATCTTTCAAAATACCTGTTCCTTGAATACTTTCGTAGTGTGAGTCCACATACAGAAATTACTTAAAACTACAATATTTTCAACAAGAGAAACCATTGAAATGCATCTTCATGATATCTTTGGCCAGTGTTAGCAGCCACCGTGACAAAATCAGATTTTGCTGGGGAGTCATAAGTTATTTTTAGTGGTTCTCATCACTGGTATTGTTACCATAGTTCTGGAATTTCTGGCCTGTAATTTTTGTGACCCTTCTGCCACTAGTTTGCAATGAAACAAAAGATGGACAGCTGCTCAAGGTCTCCTTATGGTCAGGAAAATTTTCCTTGTCTTTTCCTTTTCCTATTCTCTATCCCCCAGTACTGTTTTCTATGCCCATTATGGTTTGCCAACTCACTCCACACAGTTTCTTTCCTCCCCTCCACAACATTTGTCTGTTTACTGCCTTTTCTGTCTCTGCTGAACACAAGGCTGTGCTGCTCTGAAGTATGTATGAAAAAATTGTGAATGACCCCAAGTCAAAACCCACTGCATCTGTTAATTTCTTTGACCTTGAATGTACTTTATCTTGGTACAATTGCTAACACAGTAAGTGTAATTATCTAACCACTGTCAAATTTTTCCCATATTCTATGCTTTTTGTGTAGCTAGGTCAAGCACATTTCTTTCCAGTCCACAAAATGCATTCTAAAATGTTCCAAAGCAAAAGTGATTATGATCCAGCTATCATTTTGCTTTAAGAAGAGATTGGGTTTCATTTGATTTTTTTGGGAAAGATATGCCAGGGAAGCTAAAGACCAATAAGCAGTTCAGATGCCCAGTATAGCTTGTAAAATTAACCTTCCATGATTAACTAACCTTCTATGCTCTCAGCTGAAAGTAAGACTGAATGGATTTGGATTACTTAAGTGCAACTCCACATACATATAGAAATACAGTTATTAGGACTGATACAGAAGTGTACAGTCCTGACAGTCAGATTCCCAGCTGAAACTGCAGGAATGGTGTTTTCATATTGGTTTATTAGGCAGGAATGGAGAAGAAATCCCTATTGGACTCATAATCTTATTATACAGAGCAATATTTCAGAATATCATCCCTGAAAAGTTTGACTCAGAAATTTATGCTATTTTTTTTTTCTCAGACTACTGGTTATCATTGCACAGGTCAGTGCTTAAACAATGCATCACTTAAGGGTTTTTCTCTCTCTTCATTTCTCATAGAGTAAGTTCTGGTATCATTGGGGGTTCTTTGTTTATGTTATTAAGTTCACACCAGAGAATGGGGAATAATCCTGAAGTGTGGAGGAAAAGATATCTCAAAACTTTCAGGTATTTTTTCTGGGTTTCAGTTATTTTTCAGCTTTTTAATTTTCCTTCACAGAATCTCTATAATGTATGCTCACTAGACTAGTGATTCCTCAGGTCTAATTGTTTCTATTTATACCCTCTGCAGCCTTATTCTTCCGTACCCCAATCTGCAAGAAACTCAGTTTGTTTAGAGGTACCAAGATCTGTGTCATGCCGTCAACATATAGTAAGCAAACCAAAATGTACTATTTTCTCTACATTTTCTTGTGTTTGTAATCATTGACAATATCATACTTGTCCTGAAGCTTTTTAGAGCTGTGGAGCACTTTCTGTATTACCACAGCATTCCTACAATGGGATTTTGGTCAATCATTAAAGATGCAAAAAACTCCAGTGATTTAGGTCACAGTTAGGACAGATAAAACAACCATTCCCAGAAATAGGTACCTCTTCCAGAATCATGGTGGGAAGCTAGAAAAGGAAAAATGTAACTGTTCATAGATGTGAGACATAAATCAAAGGTGCTGTGAGAGTACCCAGAGATACTCCATCCCTGGCACTGTTCAAGGCCAGAATCTGATCTAATGGATGGGGGGTTGAAATTGGATGATCTATAAGGTCTCTTCCAACCCAGGTCACTCTATGAAGATTGTGTAAGGGCTACTAGAACAACATAGCTTCTGTTGTGTCACCAGTACCCTCTAAAACTGGTTTGCTATCATTTTAACATACAGTACATAAACACTGAGAATTCTGCCACCCTCGAGTTTCTAAGTAAGTCACATTTACTGCCTGATCAAATAATGATGTAATGAGAGGTCATGCTCCTTTCTGAAATCCCATTAATAACCTGTGTACTGGGGGAGAGCTCCAACATTCTTTTTAAATTTGGCCGCTTTATAAATTCTTGTCTAAGATACCCATAAATAATACATACCTCAGGCCAGGCCTAAAAATATCAAATTCACTCTGAACTGCTGGTCTTGACTAGACACAGACTGTAAGTGGTGGAGGAGGTATGATTTGTTCAAACTTCTTTTTCAGGACATCTCAAAACATTACAGAACAGAAGTGCTGATCACTTTTGGAAGGTCTCATTTGAGTGTTAATCTTCAAAACTGACCTTCCCAAGCCTGACAGGGGAGATGAGCCTACTGAATTTTTTGAAGGGTAGGGACTACTGGGGGAAGTAAGGTCTAAGGCTGCAAGGGATTGCCACTTTTGTTCACAGACTTTAAAACTGAGTAAATGAGCAGGAAAAGTTATTAAAAAAAAAAAGCCCGCTAGGCCAAGGACAGATTTATTTACACTACAGGCAGTACAGAGCACAGTGCATTATAAGCATGTTTAACAGGTTGCTTGGGAACCATCTCAGACTTTTATAACATGATATGACAACGTTTGCTCAAATTTGTGCATTACCAGCCTGGATGCAGCTGTTCCAAAGGCTCCTTATCTTGCTTTTCCACCTGGTCTATGAATGCAGCAATCATTAACAACTTTACTGATCCCATGGTTAGCAATGATAACTAATAATTAAGTTAATATGAATATTCATAGTATTATTATTTGTCCTAATCACAATGCCATTTGTGCACCAGAGGAATGTGAGTTCCTCTTTCAGTGAACATCATTGTCACAATCCATTTGAATACCTCAAATTTAGGGAACAATGGTCTTTGTAAATTAAATTTATTTTATGAACTCATTAGCCAAAATAAAACCAAACAAGACAAATATTGCCTCAATTCTCTTTGTACAGACTCACATGTATATGAGCAAAATGGTGAGAGAACTCATTCTTCATCTTCCTCCCCTCCATCACTCTGGGAGGGGAGGCACAAAAGCCTTGGCAGTCCAGCTGGTGCTAGAACTGTTTCAATATTTTTTCAAAGAATCAGGCAATCCTTATGGTTGAAATAGACCTCTGAGATCACTGAATTCAACCTTTGACTGATCACCACCTTGCCAACCAGACCACAGCACCAAGTGCCATGTTCAGTCATTTCTTCAGGGAGCACCTTCAGGGAATTGTGACTCCACTCCCCTGGGCAGCCCATTCCCATGTTTAACAACCCTTTCAGTGAAGAAATTCCTCTTTATGTCCAACCTGAATTTCCTCTGGCACAGCCGAAGGCAAAGCTTGAGGTAAGCCAATGTATTTATACCTTCCATCTTGGAAGTTTGGTCTGTACCACATCCATTACTTACTGGATTCTGAAAAGTCTTCCAGACAATTGCTGTGCAAGAGGGCAGGAGATGATATCTTCAGGAAAGGGTGAGCTTAGGGTGATAATGGCTGCAGAGTGGCCTCTACTCCTTCCCATTCATAGCATCCCTACAACACCTTTTTCTGTCTTTGACCAGAGCATCCATCAGGTCTTAGCACGGGGAGTGTGTCAGGCCAAAGCTGGAGCCAACAGCTGGAGTTAAGCAGGCATGAATTCAAAACTCCCAGAATAGCCAAATTAATTGTTGGGTATTATAAGGTTATCTTTATTCAAAGAAGAATTCAGAAGGACATTTTGTTCTTCCCTAGACCACATCAGAGGGCCTGCATGGTATGTATTAACCTCAAACGCTTTGGAAGTGTCTAAAGGAATGCAGCATAATCACCAACCTCTTCTAAGTCAAAGAAGACATTCAAATACACTATTCTGTAACTGAGGTATCATGACTGGCTCACAAAATTCTGACCCAGGAAAACTGGAATGACAGCTGGATGACTGCTCAGAACTTCTGTGAGAGGAGCTGTAGGCATCTACTGCCATAGGAAATGTCAACATGCATTTTCTTCATGGACTGATTATTTATCTTTATAAGAAAAGTCCATCTTTGATATTCCTTATTTGGAAGACTCTCTCAGAATGTAATATTTATTACAGATAGCTTGTACCTGTTTGCATTTATATGGATGAAAGTTTGTTATTTCTTCTTGCAACTGACACAGGCTGATAAAAGTAAATATTCTTTGCATAGCTAATGGTAGCCCAGTAAGTGATCTTCCTATCTATGAAGGATTCCTTCATGGATTACTTGGATTCCTTCATGGGATGATTCTGATGGGAGAAAAAAGGAAGAGAAAAGGGAGAGAATGTTTTTCCAAGTTAAATAAACAAAATTAAAATAAATATTCTTTTTTTCCAATCTGACCTAGTTTATTTTTCTAGATTCATTAATGACTCTATGTGCTAAATTTTCTCTCCCAATGACTTTCTTCAAAGAGATAATATAGCATTGTTTTCTACATTTATGTCTTCTGGATCCACTTAGTCAGGAGTAGGATGATAGTGGAAGATGTTCCTGCTGCTTTGCAACAGTTACAGTGTGGCTAAAGGATAGGATATTTTTTGTTGTTGTTGTTGTTCTACTTTTAGCTATTAACTTTAGCAAAAATCACCTTTTCAATATAAATTCAGGTGTCTCTGGTGTTCCCTTAATTTTTCTTCTAGTTTCTAGAACACATCAGAGTTGGTATTCTAATCATTACCCCAGGAACTAAAATAGGCATCATTTATACATGGAACAAACTGTTTTCTCCCTGAGGCCAAGAAAAATTCTTAGGACAGCCTCAGGAAACCTGCTTAGAACTATCAGTAATATGTTTTTCTCCCTAGTGTTATTGGCACTGCTCTGTCCATGGAGTATCCTTGGCCTGAGGGGATCTGAGCTGGGTTCCCTCTGCCCAGCCTGTCTGAGCTCCAGCTCTGGAAATGCCACTAGGGAAGGCAGCCCCCTACTAGGGTGCTGCAGAGCAGTTTCCACCCTGTCTCTGGGTGCAGAGGAAAGGCAGCAGGTGAGACAAAAGAAAATCCACCATCAGCATCCTTCTCCTGAAAAGTCTTTGGTATGCTGATGGCACTCTAGATCTCTCTGACTCAAGAAGATTGTCACAACTGACTGTAGCAGTTGTAGAAAAGATGACCATAACACATTAGAGGCACAGATAATTTATAAGTCTTCCTGTACAGCTCTTAAGTTTTTATAGTCAGTAAGTTTTTTTTATTTACTAGTTTGAACTCTGTGTTAGTGTTTTGTAACTCTAATAACTACTTCTTCATTTGCATTTATGTTAAGATTTTTATTAGGCTAACAGGAAATTCTTGGCTCCATGTTTAATGTGTATTCCCCTCTACCCATCACCTTATTTTTAATGATGTTCAGTGCTGTTTATACAGCAGGTCTGTGCAAGGCAATAAGCAAAAATTATTTGCACATCTATTTTTAAGTCACAGCAAACCCTGAGGCAAAATCAAGGCCTAGCACAACATTCACAATAAGTGATGAAGATGGGAAGATAAGTACATATGAACCTGTAGAAGAGTTTACATGTGGAACCTCCAGCTAAAACAGCAGATTCCACCAGCCTTGACTGCAAGAAAAATTAAACCCTAATTTAAATGAAGAGTTAGAAAAAGGTGCAAGTAGATACATTAGCTACAGAGAGGATCTTCATAAGCTGACAGCTATTTTTCCTCTTACTTTTCTTCAAATGCCGTTGCTGACTATGTCAACAACATCTGAGATATCAGTGTCATTTTTCAGGTAATTTGTGGCTATTTAGCTCTCTATGTTTCTTGTTCAAAGGTTAAGAGAAGTGAGCTGAGTTTCCCTATTTACTGATTATTTGATTATTTGCAGTCTGTCAGTTTAAAACCCTTTAGCAGTAAGAAAATTAAATAGAATAATTCTTTATAAACTTTCTACTTTTCTCCTCATGGTTTCTATGAGGAGATTGTGGTCCAGCATTATGAAAACATCCAAATGGATTTTTGTTGTGGAGCTAAACATCAGTGAACTTGAAGACATAGGGATCTTACTAGAAGTGAGCTGTGGATGTGGAGAGGGGGTTGGAAGGTGACAATATAAAACTTCTGGGACATGCACCAAGTTGGATTTTGAGCCTTGTCACTACCACACAAAGCTTGTCCTAATTTAATATAAGATCAGATCTGCCTCTACAGTTGTGAGAAGTGTAAGTTGGTGCCAATACCACTTGCCAATACCACTAGAGTCGACAAATCTGGAGGGACCCTTTCAGTTATCCAACAGGGAAGTTACAGATTCCATATCCAAATCCTTTAAAAGATGGTGATGTGAGCAAGAGTGGAAAACAAGAAACAGGCAGATATAATCAGAATAAAACTGGATTCACTGATGTTTATCTAAGAAAATTGTTCTTATAAATGATTTTTCAAGAAGCAGTCTAATTTGGCAACTATAGAAACTAACTAAAAAGGACTATAATTTCACAAACAGGTCATCCTCATTCTTGTAATTAATATCGTTTTTGAAACCCATGTGAATGGATGAGAGTTTCGGGACCATAATTCTTTCCCCAAGACAGCTATCGTTCTCTTCTGCCTAGAAATAATGATCCACCCATAAATCTCTTTTGACATATTCAATTTTATTTCCCATCTACACCTGTTGTTGAGCTTGGATGGATTTCATTAAAAGTCCTGTAGAAAAGACTACACTAAATTGTGCATAAAATCATCACCATGCTGGAGATGCACCACCTTAGAAATCCTGTGGGATATTTCTGGGTTCTGTAAACATGAAGAAAAAAATATTGAAGCTTTATTTTTCTGTGCTGAAATCCTCAGTGATTATAATCCATTGTATCCTCTTCACACATTTGAAGCTGATTAAATAGCAATATTTACATAGGTACTGGTAAAGCAGAACCTGAGGAATGCTTGTCTCATCTTAATGAGTGCAGTACAGAGGATAAGAACAAATGCTAATAAAAAAGCATCTCTATTTTTTGAATAAAAAACATCAACAGCTTTTATTCCTTTTTTATCATTCTTAAACTGAAACTTTTCAACAAAAGTAGTCTAAATTAATTGTTGTTGGTGTACTACTTTGTTTTCAAGGATTTGAATAAAAAAATTAGTCTGGCAGATATGTAAGTGTGTGTGTAGCTGAAGGATCCATGCCTAAGGAGTTTGTGTAGCCATCTGGAATGCATTGCTTTTCCTGATTGTTAGGAAGAGGCAATCCTTTTATCAAGAAGCAGAATTATTCTAGCATAGTCTGGTGATCATCCTTTTCCAAGTGAATGGAAGAATGAAATTATTTTGGTAATTACTCAGAGACCAAAATGTAATGCTTGAAGAATAAGTAGCAGTTTTTAACAGCAGTTTTTAGCAGAAACAAATTTTGTTTGTAGTTGTTTTCTAAAAATTCATTACTATAACCATAATAACAAATCAGGAAAAATGTCTCTCTGGAGTAGGAAATCAAGGCTGCCATTTTCAGAAATAGAGTTTATTGTTAAATTATTTCTTTTTTATATGATTCAAACTGAGATCTATTATTTCTAGCAAAGTTGCATAGGTTGAATATTGTCAAATCAGGGTGAAACTAAATTGTGGAAGTGTCAACACAAAGATTTCATGCATACAGGGTTTCAGTAGTTAGTTAACTCTATCCAGAACATAACTTTGGGAATATTTCTGTGTGTTTTCCCTATCCTTAGCTGTCAGAGGATCACTAAGAGCAGCAGTACGACTGCACTTTGCAGAGATGCACCCTGAAAACCAGGCTTCTTGTACTTTTTTCCCTTCCAAATAGAGGAGGAAAAAGATAGGATTTGGGAAGAGCAGCACTGCCCTCCGGTGGGCAGATTAATCCTTCACAGAGGGAAGCCTTTGTTTTTCTTCAGATCTTTTCTAAAAAGCAGCGCCTAGAATACTCCCAGCAAAACATATGGATCAAAACTTTCAAGGTAAGGCTCGAATATGAATAACGAAAACCCTTTTAATTTTGGAGGGTTTGGTGGGGGGTGTGTAGTGTTTTTGTTGTTTTGGTTTTTGCTTTTTTTTTTTCCCCCCCAGAAATCTGTAAAATACTTCTATGTAAGATTAGAAATCACTGCAAAATAGAAGGGGAGTACATTTGTCTTTTATAACCTGCAAACACTACACTGTCAGTAAAGGTGAGTTCACTTCCTTCAGTGAAATTCCTTCCTTCAGTTGGATTCACTGTCTCACATTTTCAACCCCAAATGAGCATTTGCCATTAATCTGATTAGAATAAAATATTCTGCTTTTTAATCTTTTAGTTATTGAACAGAGCACAATAAAGACTAACTCAAATCAATAGCAAAAATCTTTTTGTTATTGGAAAAAGCACAATAAGGACTAACTCAAATCAATGGCAAAATGTTTCTATTTGAAGTTAATCAGAAATGGCAAAGGAATAAATTGTGTATGTTTTAAATTTGAATATATACAACTATGTTTACTTAGAAATACTGCTGTTAAGCAGTTGCTTCTGCTGAAATATAATTCTTATGGAACCCTTTCACAGGCTTCCTTCCAGGTACCAAACCACTGATAGGAGCTTTCTGAGAATAGGATTTCAAAAGCTTTCCATTCACCTTGCAAAGCTTCATTGTGATAAATTTGTATATAAAACAGAATTGGAGGTGTGCTTAAGTCAAAACTTCTGACTAAGCCAATCTTACACCTTTGCTATCGTAGAATTCTGGAATGGTTTGAGTTGGAAAGGACCTTAAAGATCATCTCATTGCAACCCCTCTGCCACAGGGGGGTTACCTTCAGGCAGGCACACCTTCTTCTAGACCAGGTTGCTCAGAGCCCCATCCAGCCTGGCCTTGAACACTTCCAGGGACAGGGCATCCAAAGCTTCTCTGGGGAACCTGTGCCAGTGTCTCACCACCCTCACAGGAACAATTTTTTTTTTTTTTTTTCTGTAGTATCTAGTCTAAACCTGCTCTCTTCCTCTCCTGGGGAAAAAAAATGAAGGAGATTGTTCTGAGTGAATTGTTTTTAAAATGTCCATGTTCTAATTTCTATGTTTTCCTAACATTGATGTGTCATTTGGGATGCTTACAATGAGTTGGAATATTTTTTTCCATTCTTTTCCAGACATTTGACCTGGGAATTCAACCTGCACTGGTAGATTTGAGGGTTTTGGCCAGCTCTTTTTCCTTTTTTTTCGAAATATATTACATGGTGAAAGTCCTTCTAAATTCCTTCAACACAAATAGTTTAAGATTAATTTAGAGAGATGTTTGGGAGCTTAAGGAAAATTTCCTCAGACCCAGTTAGCTGAAAGCATGTGTTTAATTCTAAGTACTCTCTCACCACGACTTTTTCACCCATACTTGGAGATAAGGCCTTGACCCGCTCTTGCAATATTCACTCAACTTCTCTAGCCATATGGACATGGCTGAAATTTCTAATAAAGAAACAACATTTGCTCCTTTGCTGGTTTTAATGGCACATCTTCCCATAAAATATTTATTTTTCATGCTCTGACTAATTTTCTACCCTTAGATAATCTCTTTGGCGCAACAGACATTCCTCAGATGGAGGACTTTTTCCTTCACTTAGAGGCTAAATTGACCTACCAGCTCTGTGTTAGTTTTAAACATGTGTTTCCATACTTTAATGAATCAGTGTTAAAATTATGAACCAGGTTTAATTTTCTCTTGTTGATTTTCCAATTGCCACAGAAATATTTTTTCCTCAACAATTAATATTCATGAACATGCAAGTTATTCTAAAACCATTCTCAAGATCATCACCATCTCACCTAAAGCCTTGTTAAAATGTGGGACTAAACTTCACTGGTTTTAAAGTAGAGTTATTAGTTGAAATAATGTAGGGACTTTTAATGTGGCTTACCTTCTTTATATGTGCTGAGAATAGTTTAAAACTAACCTCTTTTATAAATGCAATAACTCAATGAGATATACATTAGAGTTTGTTAGAAAATTACTTTTAAACGTTTAAATTGTTTCTTAATTAGATATATGTTTTAAAATATGTATTTGAATATAGATTTAAAATACTACTGAAATCTGAGATATTTACATTGAATTTTAGTTTTATTTAACCACTATAAATATGAAGTACAGTAATATTAAAATGCTGGTATGATTTTTAATTTTTTTTTTATAAATATAATCACCATTCTGTGATGTCCTTGGGCTTCCTCTACAACCAGTGATGGCTGCAATGGTGATGTCAGTGAGAGTCTCCCAGTTTGAGTGGGCTTTGGATCAGGCCTGTTAACATTAACTTCCAGGTATGACCAGCTGGATTTATAAGAGTTTGTTGACAAAATTCCTAGAAAAATGGTGGGCTGCTTCTGGAGAAATATGCACTACATCCTGAAGCTTAGCTGATACATCCAGATACTAGAAGAGGCAATTTAATGATCTGTAGCTGTACATTTTGGGTGATGAAAGGGATGTATCTCCCTGCTATCTAAATTCCAATATACGGAAAAAAGACCTAATGAAGCTGAACTCACAGCTCCAGGAAAGAACATTTTAGTTCTATTATTCTCCAAAATTGCAAGAGGACTAATACAGCCTGGGGAAGATTGTAAAATGAATTATCCTTAGCTGCACTTTTCCTTATGGCCTGATTCCAAAGCAAAGCACTTGCCTTTCACTCCCTATGAATATCTTTTGCTGTCATTCTTTGGTTTATTTTACTTCAGGGACACGGTCAGCTTTTATCTGCCATTAAAGATCCATTTCTGACAGCAGGTAATGACATTTGAAACCTTTTCCCTACACTATCACTTTAGACTCTTTGTGCCATGAAATTGGTCTTTTTTTCTTTTTCTCCTTCCTAGTTTGCAGATAGTGAGTTGATGCATCAGCCTCCTTGATGTTTCCCATTGGGCACTAGGAAATGACCAGGCAAAAAAAGCCAAGTCTGGATGAGATTAACACAAAGACCAAAAACAAAAACAAAAACCAAACCAAACCAAACCAAAAAAAAGAAAATTAAAAAAAAAAAACAAAAAAAAAACAAAAAAAAAACAAAAAAAAAACAAAAAAAAAACAAAAAAAAAACAAAAAAAAAACAAAAAAAAAACAAAAAAAAAACAAAAAAAAAACAAAAAAAAAACAAAAAAAAAACAAAAAAAAAACAAAAAAAAAACAAAAAAAAAACAAAAAAAAAACAAAAAAAAAACAAAAAAAAAACAAAAAAAAAACAAAAAAAAAAAAACACAACAAGAAAACCACCAAAAGCAAGAGGGTTTTTTTCCTCAACTTTTCATTTAGCTGGAATTGGAATTTTGTATTGACTCCAAAACAGGAAAGACTGACTTTTTCCAAAATTTCCTTTTTTTAAGGATTGAAAGCTTTTAAGAACTGAAAGCTTCAGTTCTTGGCTTAAAAGCCCTCTTTAAAATTATCAGAAAAAAAAATCTATAATTAGTTTAGTCATTTTGCCTACCCTGACGTCTGAGGTCACGGAAGTAGCAAGTGACTCAGGGTGTCTGCAGGGCTGCCAGACTCTGGTTCCATATGTTGCCCACTGAATTGAGCCTGAATATAGGTCCTGAATTTGTTTCCCTTATCCATGCTACATAACCTATGTATCTCTTCATCATCACCACAATCCCTGGGATCACCTGCCTGGATTTGCTTTGTTGTTGTTAGGCAGCAGGAGAAGGCCACATGAATGCTCCTTTTTCTGGGAGCAATTCAGTGGTATGGACTGAAGGGTTAATTCTCTCTGACCCCTCTTCAGTCATGTCTGGCTTAGCTGAGCCAGCTCAAGGAGCACAATTTTAATCTGATATAGCCCAGTGGCAAAAAAACCCCTTTCCTTTAGAGAATCCAGAACATGCTTAGAAAGCACAAAAGGTTGTGTGACTCAGAAATCTGTTTGGGGTACAGGTCATATGGGATTTGCCTAAATGTGCACTTAGCCAATAGAAGGATGTCATACAGCTGGAAACAAGCTATTTCCCACTCATATTGACATAGTCTAATATTCTATTACACATTGTCATAGAGTCAGAATGGCCTGGGTTGGAAGGGCCCTCACAGATCATCTAGTTCCAACCCCCTACAATGGACAGAGACACCTTCCACTAATTCAGAAACTATCAGAAGTTCTTGAATAAGTTCCTTTGATGTACCAGGAGCCTAAAAATCTGTGTACATGAACCACTCCTTATGAAGAAAGACTTTTAGAAAGATATATCTTAAGGTGTCTGAAAATAGACTGCTGTCCAGCAGGCCCCAAAATTATCACTACTGGTATGTTGTTCAGTGAGCCCAGCTGACATGCTACAGTCAAATTTCTATTTCAAATTTGTAATATTGACTTCAATGCACAGTGGAACATGACTGTGAAAGTTAAACAGACTGTAAAAAAAATAAGGGATGGTCAGTGTAAATCCTGTAGCACAAAGCAGAAATCCCAGCGGTTCATACAGTAGCATAAAACCTGATCAATGAGAACTAAAAAACTTTTTTTTCTAACATGGAAAAAGAAAACTATATTTTATTTGTCTGAGTTAAAATAGGAATAATGTGCAGAGAATAAGATTCAACAATAAACATAGTGGCCCCTTGATATTAAATATTTTTTCCAAAAGGGTGGCAGATAAAATAAGGAGTGTGATATTTAATAATATTGGTCTGACTGTGAGTTTTGTTAGTGCAGAGATTCATATCTTCTTGCAACTTTTCAGAATTGAGCTGTTAATTAAGAGTTTCCTTCACAGGAGATTAGCATTCTTTATTACCTAAACAGTAGTAAGTATTGAAAAAATTACCTTCACCTTTTCCTTTTTTTCCTCTCTTTACCTTGTCACTTAGTGTCACCAACTGTTGTCAATGTGAAGGCTTCATATCATTGAAGTAGATGTAGTGGTTATCATATCTACTTAATAAATATTTATTTACTCACTAAATTGCATCATTAGATTAAGTAATATCCTTTTTATCTATTGTACTGGGTCCAGCTGGGGTGGAGTTAATTTTCTTCATAGCAGCCTGTATGACACCACGTTTTGTAATCATGTCTGAAACTCTCTCATATTTTGGCTATGGCTGAGCAGTGCCGAGCTTTTCTCATTTCTCATTCAATATTTCCCATTCTGACTCCCACAGTGAGCAGGGTGGGACAAAGTCAGGTCAGAGGGATATTCCATGCCATATAGCATCATGCTTAGTAATGAAAAACACTGCCAAGGCTTGTATTTCATTGAATCTTTGGAATTCTTTGCTATGGTTTGGAAGTGGTGGTGTCAATGCAAGACTGATGGCACCTCTGTAGGAGTCACTGGGTGTGTGTTTGTCCCTATCCAGCTGCACTGCAGATACAGCTTTAACGTCAACAAAGCCACGTTCAGGAAGGGAAATTTAGAGCACCTTTCCCTGCAACCAGGCTTCAGCATTGCAGGCAAATTTAGTGTTCTGACACATTTAGTAGACAGATTTCTCTACAAAATTTTAGAGGTGAACATGTTTCTCATTCTTCAGCAAGTCAGGATAAAATCATAGAATGTTAAAGGGCTGGAAGAGACCTTAGAGACCATTTTGTTCCAAACCCCTGCCATGGGCAGGGACACCATCTTCTAGACCAGGTTGCTCCAAGCCCCATCCAACCTGGCCTTGAACACTTCCAGGGATGGGGCGTCTGAAACTTCTCTGGCCAACCTGTGCCAGGGCCTCATCATCCTCACAGGGAAGAATTTCTTCCTAATATCTAACCTAATTTCCTCTCCTTTAATTTGTACCCATTATCCTATCACTACAGGTCCTGATGAAATGTCCCTTCTCAGCTTCCCAGTATATTCTCACAGTTTCTTTCAACAGCTTAAATAGTACTTAAAAGATACTTTCTTCACTGCAACTTGCAAAAATTCACATTACTGTAGAGAAAACAATGAGTTTCTTTAAAAAAGAAAAATTTTAATAATTAATAAATTAATACCTGAATTGCAGTTTTTTCTACATTATATCATAGTTTAGTCTGTACATTGTGGTGTTTCCAAAATACATTACCTTTGCTTTCTCTTTTTTTTTTTTTTTCTTTAATTTTACCTTTTCTGATATTTCTGGAATTTTTTCTAGTTTTCTGGCATGGCCTTCCAATATGTTCCCTCTTTAACTTTCATCTTACCAAATCTAAACCTCACTGTGGACAGAATGTCTCCTAATTCTCTGTATTTTTATTTTTTCTCTGATGAGTGAGGATTTTATTAATTAGAAGTTAAGTGAAAATTCAGCTTTTGTCCTTTATTAAACAAATGGTTTGTCTCCATTTCTGTAATTTGTGAATGACCAAGTATATTTTGTTGACTTTTCCAAGGGTGGTGCAAATGCTGTTAACAACCTCATTGTTTCAAAAATGTCATGTTTTTCACATATTTACAGGAGATGGCTTAAAAATGTTTTTAAACAAAAATATCTCTAAATATTTAATTTGTTTCACATAATTTCTAGCCAATAGAGAACATATTAAATTATACAATAAGAAGAAATTATATTTATAGTTCCATTATCCTTTTACTTCTCAAGTGTTTAGAATTTTTATAAATATTATCATTTGTACGGTTGTACTATTGCCCCATTTAATAGGCATTTTACTAGCCTGCTTCCCCCTGAAAATTTACCCTTTTTCTTTGTATTTGATTGTTCATGTGTTCATATGTGACTGCAGTGAAAATAATTTTTTCTGGGAGATGATGCTGTTTTCAACCTCCACATACTCTTATTGAAAATGCTGCAAAAATATGTGAGGTGACACAATTTGACTTTATTATTTATGACCTCCTTTTTCTCTTGGATAAACTTGATCTCAAAGATAACCAGGAAGAACAAGTATTACTGGGCAACAGAAGGAAAATGCAGGATATTAGTGTCCCCAAATGAAAATCTAAGCTCATGGAAGAAAATCAGACATGTGCCACAGTGTAGAAAAATATTTTACTTAAGAAATAAGAAAAAAAACAAAGTAAAATAAACTAGATTAAATTTTCATATCTGTTCTTTTAGAAGCAGTCATCATGATTATTCTTTCTTACTTCTGGAAAAGAAATAGAAGCTTAATATTTTTCATAAAATATGTGGGTCTCATTCAGCATTTACAGATTCTAAATGTTATATCTGTGTTGTTCCATCAACCTAAATCTCTAAAAACTTGTTAGACTTAAGAGTCCTTATTCTTCCAGAGCAGAAACTTTCAGACCATTTTATAGCAGACTGTGCTAAAAGTTTTTGTCCCCAAGACAATAAGTCTGATAACTCTAAATATATATGGATTTTTTTAAGTTGGTAGTAACAGGAAAATCTTGCAATACAGTTGTACATTAACAATGATTCCTAAAATTATATTTTCAACTCAATATAATTTTACCATTTTAAATTCAAGTTTTGTCTTTTGTGACTGAAACAGTTTAATTTTCCATTTATAATTTGAAGAGTTGACAGAGGTATGAGAGAGGGAACTGCAGCCTTTTATCAATAGAATTTCCAACTTGGTTCCACTTCTGTAATCTTTCATCAATTCTATATGTACATGAAAAAAAAACAGATCTCAAATCCATCTGCTGGGCTTGTACTTAACAAGATGTATTTTTAAAGGTAAATTCTTTCAAAATGTGTTGCTTCTGCAAAGTTGGGAGAAAATCAGAGGGTTTATGGGCAATATAATCTTTTCAGAGCTTTGACTTTCCTATTGAAATAATTGATATATGTGTTAGCTGGAAATGATAAAACTCTTGTGTAATTGTACAGTGATAGATGAATATAAGCTAAAATGCAGATATATTTGCAAGCTTTAAAATGCTTTTTGTAGAAATGCACTAAATCAACCCGTTCCCATTGCCTGTCCCTCCCTTCCTACAAGGGAAAAAAATATATGAAATCTGAAATATTGGTCACTTCTATATGGGTTTTTTAAGTCCTGAGTTTTGACATCATTGCATTTGATCTGTTTCTAATAATTTTTATGATTTTCCCGTGTTTCAGACTGACTAAAAAGAGCAAGTTTTTTGTCTTTTTGTTTTCATTTGTTTGTTTCTTTTCCTCCAAAGCATATGAAATCTTTCAGAGTTGATTTACATTGGGATGTAAATCTTTCCATGCAGACTAGTCCTGTGTCTCAGTTGTCCAGTTCTCATTGGTTTTTCAGTAGCAATTCCAATTTTTAAATTAAGACAAATTGAGGCTGAAGGCTTGTAATGGAAAAAAGCTATAAAATTTCAACTATCATTGTTAATATTTTCTGTGTGCTGCTGTGTTTGATATCAGGTATTTTTTTCCCAATTTAGATAGGCTTTAAAAAAAAGAAGTTGTTGATAGATTCAACAACAGAGAATTATAAAACATTTTTCCATTCAGTACCTTGGGAGCATTTAAAGTGTTTTGAAATAAAAAGTGTTCTCTTTGTAGTACCTACAATTTGAACACAATGACCAAAATTTGAACTCCTGTTTAAATTGATGAGCCTAGTTATTTGAGTCTTTGAGAATGTAATTACATGCTTAGTTGCTTTCAAAATCCAACAGCATTTTCCTCATCCTTCTGTGTTACCTCTCAGCTACTGCTAAAATAATTATCGTGTTAAAAATAAAACTAAGAAACCAATTGTACATAATTTTGTTTATTTATCATCCTGTCAAACGTCCAATGTGAAAAGTTAATTTGGTGCAAGAAGCTAAGTGGATTATCATAGAGGTCTTACCTGAATATCTCTCTACATGTGTCTAAGAGAATATAAATTACTTTTAGTTCAGTAGTTATTTAGAGGGTCATGTACAGAGGACAAGAAAATAAGAATGACCAAATAATTTAGTGCTCTAACTTGAGATCTGTGTTACCTGGTTTGGGGAATCTTTTAAGATGAAGTACAATAGTTTCCTTGTCATGCCTTTCCTCCAAAGCCCACGCATAATTGTTGTCTTGCTATTATGTTAGGTATAAAGTGGGATTTTTCAAAAGATCTGCACTGAAATAAATCTTTTTCATGTCAGGTTCAGCTTCTACTGAAAGCTGCACTACAAATTTCAAAAGGAAAGGAGCAAGGCTGAGGCCAAATGATTTTGGAAGGATGTGTAGATAATTTTTAACATCAAAAAAATGTCATGCTGCCAATACATTTTGGAATATTGTGCAGTTAGAGAGTAAGCTTATTCTTACACTTGACACACTGAGCACTAGGTAAATGCTTATCAGTTCTCTTTCACAGATTCTCTGGCCTCAGCTTTCACCTCATTTTGTGTGCTATTTGGGAGTGAACTGCAAAGATTTCAGATTTACTTCTTCCTATCTTCTCCCTTTATATGAGTAATCTGTTTCTGACCCACATATATGATTTTCCTTTGATCTGCCTGACATGGACAGCAAGAAAGTAACCACATGAGGTGGCAACAAAAAGTATAGTAATGGAGTAATTTGAGGGTTTGTTTCTTATGTCTGCCCTTCTGAATCTCAGACATTTAAGAATGTTGCATCCGTAACACAGATACACAGGAGAACTAATATTTCATAAAACCAGATTGGATTTCACATACAGATTTTCAAAATCATTCCAAAGGGTTATGGACAAGCTATCTCTGTATTATTGATTGTATAAACTAACAATAGAGATAACTATTGCTCCTTAAGCATTTCTTACTTCTCCTGTTACGGAGATACCTATGGTTAGGGTTTTCCAGGGTTGTAAGAAAAGAGATCAGTTTAAATATCAGTTGGCCTAAAAGAGATGGATATTTAGCAAGAGAACCTGGGAATTTCAAAGTGCTTAAATTTCAGAGAAACAGATGCTATTCATATTTTTAATAGTTAAAATTTAACTGCCTTTTAAGTATCTGCAGCAAGTTGATCTCTAGAACAGGGCACAGCAATGCTCATCAAGAGCTGCAGTCAAGAGTGTTCATTGAACAGTTGAAATAACACTCATGAAATACAGATCTTAATGCTTTAATTATTATTTGAATATGAATTTTCCCATTTTTCATACTTTTTGAGACAAAAATCTCTGAATATTCATCAAAAATAACAGTTTTCTAAGTATCATGGACAAACTTTGGAAAGACTGCTGGAAACTGCACAAAAGATGAAGATGCATTTCAATGACAGCAAGCCTTACCCCAGATTTTTCCCCATATTTTGCAGAGGTTATAGATATCCTGAAGTTCTTTACATAGGACAGATGGAAGCTAAACTACCCCATATCTAAGTCCTTGTTTCAGACCTTTCCCTCTTCTGTGTTTTGTGGCCCTTTAACCTGCAAACAGATATGAAGATTTTCTTTCAAACTTCTTTGGAAACAAATATATACTGACAAAACCCTGTGATGTATAACACAGAAAACTTAGTTTGCATTTATTTTATCATTCTGAACAAATGGTAAGGATGAAAGAGGAGAACCATTCCCCTGCCACTTGAATTTTCTTTTCAATGCTTCCATATTAGCCTACAAGGCACAAATCTTTACACACAGAAATGTTCCAGTGATTTGTTTCATTCATAGAAACTATTATATTGTGGCAAATTTACTGCTGTTTTCAGTGACTGCTCCACACTGGCATCAATTTACATCAGTTAATCAGAGAATTCAGAGAAGTAATAATGTTGCTACTTCCTCTTGACCTTTGTCTTTTACCTGCCTATTTTGCCGTGCAGTGTTATCAGCTGAGTTGACTCTGACTCTTTCCCTTGTGTGCAATATCTGTTCCTAACTCATCCCATTTACATGTCACAGAGAACTTTGCATTGACATGCTCTTTCCATAGCTCAGATGGTTCATACTATTTTCTGTTTTCTTCTTGATTGTTGCTGTCTTCACTTTGTTCCCACGATCCACGCCTTTTTTCCCCTAATTATAAGGGAAAATATAAGGAAGTATGTGCATGTAGTTGTTTAAACTCAGCTAAATAATTCAATGTGAATTATTCAATAATTCAATTTTTTGAATGCAAGGCATAATTCTATTCTCATTTCATCTAATTTTATTTTATTAAAAACTGGATATTTATGATAAAATATTTATTTATGATATTTTGTCAAGGTAGAAGGATTTGATTGCCTCCAGAAGCAAATTCTTACCCTCACCAATGGATCTCTTAGGTGAAATTCTTCCTTTATTCTCAGTGCCTGTTGCAGGTTCTGTGATCACTTCTGCTGAAGTCTACTGGATTCATTACATATTTCCTTTCTGGATGCTTTTAATTAGCCCCACTTTTTATTATAATATATGCAGAAACATATTTCTCTGAGTCTGACTTAAAATAAGATTCTGTGTTGGAAACTGCTGAGAAAAGGAAGTGAATGTTGAGCTGCAGCTAACCAGTCAGACAAGACATGGACTGACCCAGAAAAGAACCTCAGTGCTGTCCTGTGATATATCTTCCTGGATGTGCTTGAACAAGGAAAGTTTTTAGCTTGCTTTAAAAAGGCCTTACTCCAAATTGAGGGAAAGGTGATATATTCCAGTTTTGCTTTCCATGCAATTTTTTTTTCCAAGACAGTCTGAAGAACTATTGCTAATGACAGCAGTACCTTTGTAATTACTTTTCTGATATAGGTTTGTTAACATGAAGACAGATTATTCCCCAGAAATTTATTTGGATCTTTTAATTGAATAGTCCATCTTAATCCATATTTCTGAACAATTTTCAAGGGATATATATATAAAATCTGCAAGAGATTTATACTTTTTTTCTTCCTTTTTGTTATGGTCTTATTGGAAGTCAGAATTTAAACTTTGAATGCACAAAACAACGTAGATATTTGCTCATTTGTTAGGAATCTAAAACTCCTCAGAACCGTTTTTCAGTTTTAATATGGTCTTCCACACAAAGCAAATGTATTGGTTACTTCCTCCATTACTATATTACCCATTACTGTATTATTTTGCACATTACACATTTTTAAATGTTCTGTTACTGCAATCCAGCTCTAAGGTCCCCAGTACAGGAGGAACATGGACCTATTGGAGCACATCCAAAGAAGGGCCACCAAGTTGATCAGAGGGCTGGAACACCTCTGCTGTGAGGAAAGGCTAAGAGAATTTGGATTTTTTAGCCTGGAAAAGAGAAGGCTTTGGGGTGACTAATTGCAGCCTTCCAGTACCTGAAGGGAGCCAACAGAAAAGATGGAGAGAGACTATTTACTAGCACCTGGAGTGACAGGACAAGGGGGGATGGCTTCACACTGAAAGATGGTAGGTTTAGATTGGATATTAGGAGGGAATTCTTTACTTTGGGGGTGGTGAGGCACTGGCCCAGGTTGGATGGGGCTCTGAGCATCCTCATCTACTGGAAGGTGTCCCTGTCCATGGCAGGACAGTTGGAATGAGATGATCTTTAAGTTCCCTGTCAACCCAGGCCAGTCTATGATTCTGTGATTACTGAGAAGTTGTTCTTCCATGTGATCTCCATTTTAAACTTATTTTAATGCAGTGGTGAAAATAGCTCATAGTCCATTTCTGCACCTTCACAGCAGATCTTTTGCTTTGGTTTTCTATCTCCCTCTCTGGAAGTCTGCATAAAGAAAGGGACAAACACTTAAGACATCTGAAAAGATCTGCCAAAAGAAAGCAGATTTTCATTTCACTCTTTTAGGTCAGGAAAAGTCTGTGGGGGTGACAAAATTTTTTTTCCCACAGAGAGCTAGTTATTAATGTAATGTCAGGCTCTAAGTATGTTTGTGATAGTCTGGGTATTAGAGGAATTATCTGAGCACAACATCCCCTCTCCTCCTATGTCAGCAGTCTTTTCATCCAGTGCTGGAGACTGATCAAGCAAGGAAATAAAAGCAGCCCAATAAGGCTACAAAACCTGTGGAGCTGCAGATATGGATGCAGTATAAATTACCTAAATTGTGAATCTCTTAGATTTCTACCCTGTCAATGGCCTATTTCTTTAAAAAAGACCTAACCTGATGTTTTCCTTGTATGGCTATAGTAACAATTATAAAAAACTTGATTATCAAAATTAAATAAGTTGTCATCTTTCTCTGGGTTTTATCACACTAATAGAGTATTTGACTTTATATAATTTAAAGTATTTTAAAATCATGTCGTCTTATTTTATCCTAAAGTTAATAAGTAGTGTCATAAAACTAGAGTTTAGAAAATAACATGCAACATATTTTATTGGCTTCAACTGAGTAATCTCATTTATTTCTAATTTTGCATTATTTCCTTAGGTGATTATTTTCTTTGCTGCAGGGTGTCCATGACTTGTGACTATTCACACCTTGCAGTAGATGGTAGTAAACTGTTAGTAACAGTGGCTAATGATCAGTCTTTTCCTGAGTGGATCATACCATTTCATCAGTTTAGTCATGTAGTAAACCATCCAAATCCAACTTTCAAGAGTCCTATCAATCCACAAAGCAGATTAAAGTAAGAAACAAATTTTAGGATTATGCCAAAAATTAGGAAAAAAATGCAACTGAGACTGCAGAAGAAGAATGAACAAGAAAAGTAATTATATGAGGAATAAAAGTAGAAGCAAATGAAGTCAATGTATAGAGGGCAGTTTGCAGTCACAGGATGTGCTCATCATTAAAAGGCATAGAAATGGCCTGGAACAAACTTCATAATGTTCAACCAAGTTCAACAAGTCCAAAGTCCAGCTTCTGGAGTGAAATAACCCAATGTCCAAGTACTGATTGAGCCTGAGAAGCTGATAGGGATGTCTAATTGCTGCCTTCAGATATCTAAGGGATGATTGCAGAGAAGGCATATGAACTCTTCTCAGAATTGCAAAGGCAAAGCCCAAGAGGCAACAAACACAAACTGCAGCAGCTGATATTCCAATAAGACACAGAGGGGAGAAGAAAATCACTATGCAGGGAGTCAATGCATAGTGTTTATGGAGTCTTCCACCTTGGAAGTATTCAGATCTTGCTTTGACATGGCCCTGAACAGCCTGATCTTATTTCAGTTAACCCTGACTGAAGCAGGATTGGGACCAGATGCTTGTCATAGGTCCCTTCCAGTATAAATCTCTCTGTTTCTGTAATTCCTGACTGCTGGCAGGCAAGCATTGGCACACTGTTGAATTCTGGTCCCCACATACTGAAGGATTACAAATAAAAATGTGGAAACATGGGTCCTTATATTGCTTTATAACCAGCTCATATTAGTACAGACTATAATATTTTGCAAACAAATTAATGCAAGCACTCATTTTTAATTACTACTGGCTCAGTGTCCAGGGCTTGCCTATTAATTATTGCTACCATGGCCTTATTGCCAGATAAAATTATTTAGCAAATGACTTCATTTGCAGGAGTCACAACTCCAACTTGAGACTACCCATGCTAAGTTATGTCTTTGGCCAGACTGTAATCAATTTGTGTGAACTGTCTTTTTATTCCTTTTGTGTGAACTGTTCTTTTTATTCCTCTGGGCTAATCTCTTCACCATTAGAGCATAAATTCAGAATTTAAAATGCAGTGGCATCTTTGGGTAATAGTGATTGCCTTTTATTAGTGATATATAGTGTCAATGATACAAACAGTGAAATTATGCAAAATATGACAGAGGAATCCAAAGTCTATCTGCACACAACTCCTCAGACTTGTGATAAAAACATTTGATTAGGAATAAGACAGGACTGAACTAGTATTGTTTCAGGCTGTATGGACAACTGCAGTGATTTAACCTTGCCTGGCTGCCAGATGCCCACCCAGAAGATTCCTCAATGCCCTCCTCAACACAGCAGAGCAAAAGTAATTTATA
This sequence comes from Urocynchramus pylzowi, assembly GCA_013397555.1. Classification (NCBI taxonomy): domain Eukaryota; kingdom Metazoa; phylum Chordata; class Aves; order Passeriformes; family Fringillidae; genus Urocynchramus; species Urocynchramus pylzowi. The sequence goes on along the minus strand of VZRH01005654.1, from coordinate 242,373 downwards.
GCCATCCCCAAGTGGTGCAGGGAGATGGGGACTGAGGGCTTGTAGTCAGTCCATAACAGCTCTCTGTCACTCCCTCCTCTTCACATTCTTCTCTCACTCCCTGCAACGGCACAACTCTGCTAGGTGTGGGATAACCCAATATGTGTGGCTGAGCTAAGTGAATTATTTAGAGACATCATCAATTTGTGTGATAGAGTCAGTGTTCAGAAAGATGTTGAAACAAACCCCTTAAAATGAAGGGTATTAAAATTATTGCTGAGAAAGCACAAAAAGTTACAAAGACACTACTGTGCCACAGCTCAGCAGTGCTCAGCACTATGAATATGACCTGGTCATAAGTATGCATCTATATCTACACACATTTGTATTCATATATGTGTGTGTCTGTGATATACTATATATACAAAAGCAATTCCTACTCTGTCTAGCATGATGACCCAGAGATTGAATCCATTTGCAATATACAGACTCAGTTTTCTCTTGCTCTGTAAGGGCAGTATGATTAAGCGGCACTGAACTTTGTTTTAAAAGCTTTGGGTTTAAGTAAATAATTATTTCTTTGTAGTAAGGTGAAATATTACTATATTGCTTTCATTATGGTATGATATTACACTAAATGGAGGTTCCTGCTGTCAGGCCAAGATTTTGATTGTGATTTAGTGCTTTATATCCTTTCAAATGGCAATTCTTCCAAATACCATAGTTCTCAAAGACTGGACAGAGAACTGCTATGTCATCCAAGAGTCTCATTTCAAGACTTTCTAATTTCTTCCCAATTTATATTACCACCATTTATGTCAATTAACAGATAGGTAGAGCTTCTCTCTTCCAAAGATTGACTCAGAAATTTCCCTTTCCTTTGACAGGCAAGAATATGGTTGGTGTGCTCAGATTCTCCGCAAAGAAGAGAGTCCTAACACAAATCTGGGTTTAGCACTCTGATTGAGAGTCAAAAACAGTAACTCCCAGGGCTCAAAACATAGAATCAGTATGACTTCACTTTTCTGAAGCTCAAAAATTTTGACAGATTAAATTTATAACCAAATGGTTGCACTGGTTACTACACTGCCTTTTTAATTTACTCTTGCTCTACTATGGCTGCAGCTCTCGCCATCCACAGTGCTTTAACTTTATCAAGGACTTGCATCCCATGGCACATTTATGCCTGGCAAGAAAATACAAAACAAGCATGCATTTCGTAATGTCTTCTCTGATTAGTTCTCCAGTTCTGTGGTCAGAGAACCATGCCTTACACAGATTAAATTTGTGCTGCTGAATTACTCTTCAGTACTGAACACATTGCTGAGCTGTGGCACATTACTTAACAATTCATTTCCCAGCCCTTCCTTTACAAATAAAATTACTTTTAAAGGAACTTTTTAAGCAGAATGGGGAAAGCTTATTTCGCTGTTGTCCTTATAATTGCCCTTGTGAGGAATTATCAAAAGAAAACTGTATAAGCAATAAATTTGGCCACAATATTTTATATTGTCACTTAAAAATATCATATTACAAGAAATAGTGCAAATCCAGTGACTAACCTTACATTTCTGTGGGTTTGTTTGTTCTTTCTCTGAGACAAGTATCTTCAGTGCTTCCCCTCTGAGTGAATTTCTTTTCTTCTTATTTGCATATCCTGTGCATGATTATGACTGCTCAGGAATGTTGTAAAAACCTATGTCAGTGAAGTTTTATGATGTAATTCATTTACAAGCATCTCCTATAAATATCTGTTCGTGTGGATTATTACCCTCCTTCTCAGGCTGTGTCTTTTGTCAGTCCTTAATTCACAGAAGTTTGTGAAACAGAAATGAAGCTGAAAAAATCATCTGATAAGAAATATGTTCCTCTTGGTAGCTATGAGATTTTATTTGCTTCTCTGCTTGCAATTTTTATTTGTGTTTGTGTTGGACTGATTGTACTTTCTTGGTTGTCAATCCAGGAATTGGAACGAGGTAAGTAGCCAACCTTTAGCAACAGAACTTTATGAATTCCTTAGACTTTGAAGACAGTGCTCTTAAAAATTGTAATTGTAATTTTTTTTTTATTTCATGCTATGTTTTTAATGCTGGGGACAGGGGAAGTGGTGTTTTAGGGTTTATGTGTTTTCCTCCCCAGGAAATTGATGTGAACAAAACAGCGGAAAAAAACAAGCACTGGAATCATGCTCTGAAGGCATATAAAATAATTTTCATTTAATTATTAAATGAAATATTTTTTCATTTAAAAGATTTTGGAAAGGTCCCTAAAATGCAATCCAAGCTATAAAGCTTGGGTTATTCCACCACGTTCATCAATTAGTGAAGGTAATATGGAAAACTGTGAAATTTTGACTTTTTTTCCGTGTACGAGTTTTGAATCAGAATACAAATAATCCACTGAAAGACTAATAATCTCCTAGAGTTTGTGGGGCCCATCTTTTGGAATTATTAATTTTTTTATTTAAAAAAATTTAAATAATTTACTAGTGTGAGAGAGCTCCTGCATCAGTCAGTTGCCTGCCCCATGTACAGCTCAGGTAAAGTCACTCTTAGTCTTTATTCAGTGCTCGGAATGTGATGGAAGAAGTTACTGATACCCAAAGCAAACTAAATTAAAATATCGATGTTTCATGATTTTCAAATGGAATTAAAATTTTGGTTAAGAAATCATGTGGATATAAGTTAAGTGGGAGGGCCACACCTGGAGGACTGCATCCAGTTCAGTGCTCCAAAACTTGTGAGGGATTTGGCGCTACTAGAAAGAGTCTCAAAGTGATTTTTGTTGCTGAAGATATACCTGCTACATTGATGATTTTGCTGCTTTCATTAACCAAAAATCCATACTATTTCATTCTGACGGCTAAATTTTCATGAAGACTAAATTTTCTGTAAGACTTATGTTAAAACAGTAAAAACAACCAACCAAAGCCATTATGTCAGAATATCAGGTTTGTTCCTTCAGTTGCCATTGTTTTTATTTCCAGATTTTAAAAACTGCACCACCTACCAGCTTTCTTACCTTCTTACCAGAATATTATCACACTCCAGTAAAATTAAAGGGTGTATTATTGAATCTAGAGACAGGCTTTTACTTAATGATTTTGTTTTTAGAAGAAAAATTGGCAAAAATTTGTAAAAATATGATTATAAAATATTTTAATTGTAGTTGATATATAATTTGAAAAGGCTTTTGCTATTTAGAAATATTTTTTAACAGATTTGCAATTGTTTTAAGGATAAGGCTCAAAGAAGCTCAAAGCAGTCTGCTATTACTAGTTGATATTAAATTGGTGTCACCATGCTATACCTTCCATAATAAGCTGCTCATTGTAGTATTTATTGCTTATTTGTTGTTATGATTCAGTTATTAAATTTATTAGAAATGCCTCTGCCCAAATTAACGTGCAAATGAGACCATATGCCAAAGCCAATAGTATGGGTTTTATCTAACAGTAAATGAGAGAGAGAGATAAAAAGGAAGAAATAGGAAAGAGGGGATTAGGAGGGGAGAGTAAGGTGGAGACAGATTAAGTAGAAAATATCAACACTCCATGGATCCCGATGGCATTCTGTTGATCTTCTTGGTAGTGAGTGCTTCTTGAAAAACATAGAATCCAGTGGATTAATATATGTTTGGGCTGGGCAGAAATGCCCAGGTTCCTGTTAGGAGGTGTCTTCAGGGAGGAGAGGGCTTTGGTGGTCACAGCCTCTTTATGTAGTTTTGCCATAATGGGTAAAACACCTTCATAACAATGTTTAAGCCATGAACTATAATATTTCAGTCTCTGATATTTGCTTTTGTCTTTAAAATTGCTTTGATATTAATGCCTTTAAACATAACCTAAAATATTACTGGTACTGCAACTGATAAGCAAAAGGCATTTCCTATCAATCAGCTTTAATTGATATTTTCTGAGAATTTCCAGTGTGTTACACAGTGAAGAAATATTTTTTAATGTATAATGAATTCCTTTATGTATACCTCATGTATACATAAAAGAATTCATTATACATTAAAAAAAAGCTATATGCTAAAATATACATATTTAATATGCTATGTCCTGTAGCATATTAAAGTCAAGATTAATTTTGCAGCAAGGACCAGTTGTCAATTTCTTTATAAATTCTCCCAGAAATTCATGTACGTATTGGTGAGAAAGGTCAGGTCAAAAATAGTTTAACTATTCTGACACTGGATGTTTCCAATGCTGTCATCAAAACAAGTTTACACATATAAAAAGGGGCACAGCACAAATACATAAAGTGTGAGGCAATAATTCATAATATTTTTTTATCCAGAACATCCAAAATACTCATAATTCACTATGTGCCTTCCCGTTTATCTCTGTCCCTTGTGTTAGACATAACTGGGCATATCATTGAATCCTTTATGCATTCATAGTGTTGTTGGAAAATAGCATCTAAAACAAAATTGAAAGTAATGAGAACTAAGGGCAAATAATATTCATAAAAATATGATTACAGTTATAACTATTGTAAACATCAAAAAAAGTCTATTTTTCCTTTAAACTCAGCACTAGGCAGAACATCTCTGATTGCAAAGCAGTAAAAAAACCCCTAGAAATTATTGTATTGATGATCTGCGTGAAATAAAATCTAATGTAATATTTCATTTCATTTAGTTTTATGGCATTAAAACACCTTTCTTTTTAATTATCTAGATAATGATCTGTGTGAAATAAAATCTAATGTAATATTTCATTTCATTTAGTTTTATGGCATTAAAACACCTTTCTTTTTAATTATCTAGATAATGATCTGTGTGAAATAAAATCTAACATAATATTTCACATCATTTATTTCTATATAATTAAAACACCTTTATTTTTAATTATCTAGCTGAAGCAGATGTGAATACTCATGGCTATATGGGAATATTTAAAATAGTGTCTGGCACATCTTTTACTTCAACATTACAAAACAGTTCCTCAGCTGATTTCAAAGTCCTTGCCTTTGATGTCGAAAAATTGGTAAGAACCTAGCAGCTTGTGGTTTCAAGAGTATTTGTAGGTGCATTAATTCCCTAACATTAACTGTTGTTGATGTTTTTTTCTTTCCAAAAAAAGAGTTATTTCAGGTCCTAAGCCTGGTCAGAACCCAATATATTCCTTATTTAAGAAAATTATTGGATCATCAAAGAAATATCTTGCTTATATAGTCTAGAAAAAGTTATTTAGTACTAAAACCATGATTATACTGTGACAATGTGTGTATTTTTAATTACTGTATTGGCTCAAGATTTCTCTTTTTCATATAGATACACAATATCTTTCAAGAAGGTGATCTGAAATACAAATTTGAGAGATGTGAAATTTCCCAGTTCAAGTAGGTACAGCTTAATTTAACTTTGAAAATAAATGTCAAAAGTCCTCACTTAGCTATTTCTCTCAGAAGTACTTGTCTTGATTATCAAGACATCCTTGGGAACCGCCTATATTATGCCTTTCACATCTTACATCTTCCAATGTGCTCAGTTTGACACCAATGTGTTTCCCTGGGCAAACTTCCTTCTCAAGCTGATGTGTGTCCCTGCCTTGACCAAACCAGTAAGGCTGAGCCCCAACACCCACTCAGAAAAATTCCATATTTCAAAGGCCTGTTGAATTATTTTTTTTGCCAAGGTGCTGTTTGCAGGATTGCTGATCCTTCCCATCTAGAAGAAATTTCAGGCTAGAGATCTCCTGGCACAAGCCTGGAGGCTCAGGCACTCAAATGTCCCTATGGATACAGATCCACTTAATTCACATTCCTTAGGGCATTAACAAGTAAGGCTGTCATTTAATACCAGGAAAAGCTGCAGCCTCTGTGTCCTAAAGATTCCATAAATCAGTACAGTAAGATCTGCTTAATTTAGTAAAGCTCACTTTCAACTTGAAGTGTTGGTTGTCCTACTGAAGGCCAGCTGACAAAAATGTCCAGGTTATACAGCCAGGTCTGTGCTGTTAATTCCATCTATACTATTCTTAATAAGGTCCTGATTCAGCAAAACACATGTAACACTATTTCTCATTATTACACAGTTCCAGGACATGTCCAAAACATTCTAATTTCAATGGGAACCATGTGATGTTGGTTGTGGTTTTTCTTTTTTATTGTTGCTTCTTTTTCTCCAGGAAATCTGAGGATGACCATGACAGATTGACATCAGAAACCAGGTAATTGTACATAACAAAGTTTACTTAAAATATAAGCAAGAGATAATGATACTACTAATTTAGACAGTTCTTCTGTGGACTGTGAATAGATTTTAAGAAAACCAAAACCCAAACATTTTTAGACTTTAGACAAGGCCCTCTAAAGAGGGTGAAGCTTCAAGACATATCTTTTCTATTAAAAGTTCCTTTAGGATTTGATGAAAAAAAAGTGATAGTCCCTGGGACTGTCGATTTAGAAAGAAAAATGGAAGAGTGAGAAAGGTAAGAAACTATTTAGAAAGGAAAAGATATAGGTTTGTGCTGAGTTTGCTTATGTAAATCTGCTTATACTGGGCTCAGATCTCATGTCACTACCAGTAACTCAAGTTTTAAATCAAGACAAGTCTAATGACACACTGTGATAGGCAAGAACAAAACACAAGACAAAAGATTGACTCTAGCAGAACTGAAGAACCCTAGGAAATGAAGGGTATAATTTGCTGTCTCATAGGTGAACCCAGAAAATTAAAGTACACATTACATGAAAGCAGATCAATAGTTCTGTGCTACCACACGTTCATGTGATATCAATGTAAGTCCATAAAGTTGATAAATATGTAGAGGAGATTAGTTTATTTGGATGACTGTCCTTGGAAAAAAAAAAAAAACAAACAAGATATTGGAATATTATCTGAGCATGAATATCAGTAAGTAATGGGAAGCAGATTTACATTGGAGCAATCTTTTGATTGGAATAGTGAGGACATAACCCTATTAGCTAGAGAGTGGAGTATGATCACTTTATGAAGGATTATATAAAATAAAGGGAATGGACTACACAGCAGCAGTATTAGGCCACTTCCAGAGTCTTGTCCTTGTGAAGGTAGACCCAGTCAGGAAATTTGGTTTCTGCACAAAGAAAGGGACTATTCTCATCAAAGTTTGGGCATCCAAGATGGAGACATCTCTGAGCGGTTTGCTCAAGACTGTCTTTGTAAGTGCTGGGTTTTTAGGTTTCTCATCTGGTCAATTTAGATGCCTTTTAGGAGGAGACCAGTTATGCCAAAGAACAGCTTATTTCTTTCTATCAACCAAAATGGGAATCTAGATATCTCCACTGTAAATGACTTTGTTGGCAAAACTCATCCCACCACTGTATCTTGACACAACAATCATAGAAATTGCAGAAAATATGCTGGTTTTGAATGTTGTATCTTTTTTTTTAATACAACAGTAAGGATCTGTCTTCACTTCTGCATCAAATAACTTTGTCTCAGACAGTTACTTTCTTTTCATTTAAAAAGTGTTTACCCCTTCAGGCAATCTGCTTGGCATTTCACCCTTGAAACGCTGCTGCTGAGTCACAAGGACAGCAATAAAAGCTTTTGTTTGCTCAGCATGGCCTAGAGGTTATCAGAAATATGCAAGAAGGAGAGCTTTTCTACATATTGCAAACTCCAAACTATGCTCAGCAAAACAACAGGATTAATAACTCCTTACAAAGAGCACTACTGAGTCAGTTGCAAGTGGGTAGTTTAAGGATAAAAAAGTTTGCACCTAAATTTAAGTAAAGGAGAAAATGTTTATCTTTGGCAAGTGTCTTACTTCAACATTACTTTACTCTAGCTGCAAACGTAAAACTTCATAATAGGGTCTAGATAGGATGAGAGAGAACAAACAGAAAGCACTCTAGATAAAATTCATAGAAGTTAAATGCAGTTTAACCACAATTTCTAAATATCTCTGTTTTCAGCCATCGTTGTTTCCTTGTGAGAATCCGGGCAATCACATAGCAGATTTGCAAAAATGCAGAATCCACAGATTTGCTTTATAAAAGTGGTCCCTTTGTATTATATTTTGCCATATTATAAAATTTTTGTAATACTTCCAGGTTCACCTTCAACATTTTAGGGTTAAAACCAATAGACCTGTTGAACAACAGTAAAGCTACTTCTTAGTTTTCCCCAAGTTCAGCTCCATGGCAGCAATTGAAATGAATATTGTCTTGGTTTCTTGGGGGTTTTTTGGGGGGTTTTTTTGGGGTTTTTTTGTTTGGTTTTTTTTCTGATAGTGCGAGTAAGAGTAGATAAAGAAAAAACAAAGTTCCTCCAAGATTCAAACTGACCTGAAGATTGAGATGTTTCTTTATGTCATCTTTGCCAGCCAATATTTATAAAACAATCTGCCTTTGCCAATGGAACCAGTGTTAGAATGAAATATTGTCTAGAGGATGTTGTATAGCAAGTTTTTTTTTCATTGGCTTGAATAACTAATTAATTTCTCTGTTTTGTACTGCTAGTGTGGTTGTGATCCTCACCCTTTACTTTACTCAGATGGTAACAGTTGAGAAAATAAAAAATGAGCTGGTTTTGGGTGTCATTGCAAATAACCCTAATCCTACCAAGGCTTTGAAAATTGATGTGAACAGCATACAAATCACAGGTAATATTAGTAAGTTTTTTGTTTGAAAGTTTTTTTTTGTTTGTTTATTTGGGTTTTTGTTTGGTTGGTTTTTGTTTTTAATTCTAAAAATCCCTCAGAACTACAGGTAGCAGGAATGAAAGCTTTGGCTCCCAGACAGCAATTGGATTGTTACTTTTTCTCTTGGGTGCCCTCCTCCCCCATTACATAACTTTCAGTAGCAGCTGAAAGAAGAATTTACAGCCTTTTCTACTAGAAAGTATGAGCCAGCATTGTGTACATTCCCTAAGAAGGGAGTAAAGGGCAAAGTAGCGATTTCCCAGTGAAAACCACTCAATTTCACCTCTTATGTAGAACAACATTTGTAATTTTTAGTCCTCTAATTAAAGTAATTAAGCCCAACGGTGTTGTTTCATAAGTAAATACAGATACAATTTTGTTCTGCTAAAGAATGAGAAAAGGGCTCAGACTCACAGTGAGTAAAGACTCATTTACTAAAAATATATCCTGTAGAAAAACAAACTGCTTTGGGAGAAGTGCACCCAGGTAACTGGCTCCATATTCCTGTAGAGCCTAGGTAAATGTAAGTGGGGGGGAAGGAACAGCGCTTTAAGGACTAGGTAGGTTTAAATTCTGCAAATATACAGATATTTTATGTAAGTACTAGAAAATATATCAAAGTCTAAATGGAAGCCCTTCAAGATCAATGGGAATCCTTTTTTTACCTGAATAAAGCCTCAAAACAGCCCTTCGCTGAGGATGAGGTTAAAAAACCATCTGAATTCTTTGAAGAAGAAGTTGATTAGCTGACATTTGAAGAACTGTTGGAGTTACTATTAAATAAAAACTGAGGAGTGGCAATCTGCTGTTCCATGTCTCTTACTCCATACTAAAAGCTGCATTTTTTGCTTAGTACTTCAAGTATTCAAAGGCTAAATTCAGAGTCTTAGCATATTTAGTTCTCTTTACTGCTTGTTTATTACAAATTACCACACAACACTGTGGAAATTGATTGCTCATTATACTTCAAAAATGCCACCAAAAAAATAATTAAGAGCCTCTTAAAAGGTTCATCTGTTGATGAACTTTGAAGTAGTCAAACTTTACTGCTGTGGATCATTAAAATGCCTCTTTTCACATGAGATATCACCTGTCCATTCTACCAGGAGTGCGTCAATAAAATAATTGTAACTAATTAACAAGCACAATCATATGTGCCACTTTAGCATCGTGTATATCAATATGTTCTGCCTAAGACATTACTATTTCAGAGAGGGAGAGAGGTGTCACACAGGTGTGATTTGCTTGAAATTAGTTGTCACAGTGATTAAAAGTAACTTTCTTTCTTGTAAACTATCCCAGGCTAATTTTAACTTGTTCATCTCTTCATATACTGTTTGCTAAGACATAGGTGCTCTGCAAATCTCTAGAGAATAAAAAGCCTCATGAGAGGTTTCCCACGTGAAGACATGCTATGTGCAATCAATAATAATTGAATATTGAAAGGAGCTGCAGTTGAAACCTCACAACATCATCTCATTTTTGGGATCTTTCCTCCTTGGGAAGATCATGGAGTTTGAGAAAAGATTGGGAACAGAAGGCAAAAGGAGGGAAGCAGGACACTGACAGTGATTCAATGAGAAATAGTTACAGCTGATTTCTTTTTAATCTTTATTTCTGTCATCTAAACCTAGACACTGTGCTATAAAATAAGTTTATAATGAACTTGCTTTCTTCCAGTAGCTGCTGAAAATCCTACTACAATGATGCCTTTAACCTCATCAGGTCAGTATCTTTCTCAAAGCAAGCACTAATTTTTGTTACCAATACAAGATGAAGGAAAACAAGACTTGCTGTTCAGCTCACATAATTTAGTAAAGCTGCCCTGGCTGCAGCTGGGGCTTGACTACCAGGGTCCATTCAGTGATAATTAACTGCTTTCAGCATTTCTGACTATTTGAGAAAGCAGTGAGTGATCTGTAGTCTGTACAAAATCTGTAGGAGCTTGATTAGAGTATCAAACCAAAAGCTGAGTCTCCCTTAACCAGCTGAGCTGCAAGCTGAAGATTTTGCAGATTGAGGGAGGTAGATCAGGCTGGGGAGTCCTGCTCTCATGTTGTGGCCATTGATTTACTAAGCAATATTGACAGACAGATTTTCCTTCCACTATCCCTGGAAGTTTTACTATGATAAGACATGAGGCAGACAAACTTTGTCTCATAAACCTGCCAAAAGTCAGCCAGAGAGATAAACGATACAATAAGTGCTTTACAGCACTCAGTGCAGGTAGTCACATACAAACTTCATGCAAATTATCACATACAAACACTCCAGGGCAGGGTACCAGATCAGAAGCTAAACAACTATCCCTATAAATATAGGAGACAAATATTTATTGGTATTCTAATTACAGCCATAGTAATGAAATAGTTAATACTAGTCTGGTTACAGGCCTACCAACATGTGTAGTCCAAAGTGCGCAAGTAGTCTATTCCCAAAGATACAGTTCAAACTGCTAACATTCAGTTTTTTCCCCTATCTGTCCCTTCCTCTGGTAGGCTATCTTAATGCTCCCCTGGTCCTAAGTTCAATGTTGCTAATCATCCTGTTGCTAAGCAAAAATTTGGAGACTGGGCGAGGTTCCTAAGGAAAGGAGAAGGGAGTCGGGGATTGTAAGCACTCAAGGTTGGAATAGCAACAATATTCCTGGTGTGAATTTCTTCTCCCTTGGCCTTGGTTCTGCTTGAGATCACTTTTGTTAATTTTGTCTACTTCCTTGTTCTTTCTGTTCCAGTCCAAATGTCATGATATACCCACATTTTACCATACATGTATATATTTACACATGCTGGATGCAGGGTTGTGGCTCTGCTGACCTAAAAACATCCTTTGCCATCTCAACCTGTTACTTTAGTGAGATTTTCTAGTAATTGTGCTTATATCACTGCTGCTTCTGTCACTATCCTGTGTTTTCCTTTAGGGATTTTGCTGTCAACTTGTGCATGCACTTTTGGGAACATCTGTAGCAACCACAATTTTTCAACAGTCTTCAAGATGTAGCTCCTTGATAACTGTTTTCTTTGAACTGTTTGCTCCTGCATGCATCTAGGTTTTAGGTCTTGAAACATTTAATTCTTTCTAAATTGGTTATCCTGTAGTAAATGTATAGACAGATATGTTGGTATAAATATATATGTGTGTGTATGTGTGTATGTGTGTATAGCTCTGTCCCTAAATTTGCTGACACAGAATGCACCATGACCAGAATGGTCTAGTTTAGCTTAATAGTATTTTATAAATAAGTATATTTTGATCAAAAGTTGGTGGGAAATCCTCCTGCAAGTTTGTGCACTAGGTCTGGGAGAGCAGGAATATCTAACAGAAGTAAGTTGGTGATGGCCAATGTTCAGCAACTTCTGCCCACAAATCTGATGGCTGACTGTAGAGAAAGCTTTACTTCATCCCACTAGTAAGGATGAGTAAGGAGAGTAAGTAAGAAAGCCTTACTTACTCTCCCACTTTATTCCTTCAGGCCCTTCATCTTATAAACTGAGGTACAGGATCCAGTACCTGCAGTGACATGGGGATTGTTTTTCAGTCAAAGACGTCATCATCCTACTCACATATTTGAGTCTTAATTTAGAAAGTAAACATAGTAAACAGGGATGATAAAGCAAATTCAGAGAGGAAAAGAAAAAAGACTGTTTGGGAGTTGGAAATGCCAGGTGCATCTTCAGTGAAGTGGAACTTCTGTTGGAGCAATCACAAATACACATTCCTTTTTTCCAGAATGTTTTGTAGTCTACAATCACTAATACAAATATGCTTATTTACCTAAGCATTTGTTCATGTGTAAATACGTACACCCACAGGTATGTATATATATACCTCTGTGTAAATAGACAAATACTAGATAGGTTTGAGGCTTCTAATTGATTTGTAGAGCAATTTTATTTGTCAGAAAATGTACATTTACCTTTTAGTACTAATGTTGAAGTTGTCATAACTTTTCTTGTTTCAACAGATCCCACGAGTTTAATTACAAGTTCCCTGACAGCAACTTCAGGTCAGAACTTTTACAGGGGAAGACAAGAAAGAATTGCTCCTATTTTAGTGGGGGAAAGGTGGAAGGAGGAAAGAAATCTTTTGAAGTTAGTGAAACACTTGGGTTTCATGTAATTTTTTCTTATGTTTATTGAGATACTTGAGCTTCAGGACCAAGCCACTCAAGCTGGCACTACCATATCATTCCTGGAGTGTGGGGAGCTTTGGGAAGCTTTTTTTTCTTTTTTTTTTTTTTCTTTTTTTTTTAATATCTGCAATAATGCAGATATAAAAATAGATTAACTGCTGCTTAATTCTGCCCAAGCAACCACAGAGGTGCTCCCAGAGAGCAAGAAGTAGAGTTCTAACCTTGGGTTGTGTTTGTCCAGGTTCAGGACAACTCACCACAAGCAAGTCAACAACAGTGGGTGAGTAACTGTGTGTGTGGAGGAGGTTACACAGAGCAATAGGAGATTGCAAAATTGCACTGCTCATGTACAGCCTCTCCTCACAGCATTCAATACTTGTATTCCATTCTTGAAAATTCAGGATATACAGGTTTACCTTAGACCAAGGAGACCTCTCAAGGAGAAGGGACTTCTAAGACTGTACCTGCTACAAAAATGCTGCATGTGTTATGCATGTTGATGCACACATTGACACTAATACTAGCTGCTCTTTTTTAAAATTCCTATTATTTCTTGTCTTTTATGAGGAAAATAAAACAAGCAAACTGATAGCAAAGTATGACTTCCAATGGATAGAAAGCTGAAGATGTTTTAATCTTTGAAAACATTCTCCAGCTGTCTTACATAGTGAAATATATTTGATATCAACAAGCAGTATAATGTGTTCGAGTCTTATGTGTTTACAGACCTTATTTAATTAAATAAGGTATTTACAGGACAATTTAGGGTAATTTACTATTTAAAAGAGAAGTCAGGATGTTTAAGTAGGAAAAGTTGATTTCTTTCAGGAAAATCCAGGAGGTGGCAGTGCTGTTTAGTTTTGTGAGTTGAATAAACCAAGAATTGATCATGTTGTATGTAAACAATGATTTCTTGCCTGATGGGGCTTGTGCAAAATCTCTTCCTGGGTTATTGGTTGGAATTTTTGCTCTGGGTCTAGAATGCACAGTTTTGTCTCTGCTCATCAGGGGAAAGTCATTCACTGGCCCTGTGTCACCTCCAACAATTTACTGAAGTGTTTGATTCATTTTCATTTCCAGCTGGATGCAAAATGGTAAATCTTGTGGCTTTGTAACATTTGCATTGCTAACACTGAGAGTGTTCTGTAAAGCACTTTGAAGTGCTGCAATACATCCACACCAATGTCAGTCTGGGACACACAATACAATATCATATTTAATCTGATTACAGAACTAACAACTTTATGAAAAAAAAAAAAAAGAAAAAGATGAAATTTTACAAATTGCTATTTTTCCTTCTTGCATCAGAAATGTTGACCTTTTTCTGTAAGCATTTATTGAAGCATAGACAAGGAACTGTGTGAATAGTTCTATGGGATTTAATGCAATTTTAAGAATTTTAAAATTAGTAGTTCCTCAAAGCTTAGTTTAGCTGCATGTTTCTGTTCACTTTAATAGGACTTACTTCAATTCCAAATATATCTAAGGACAAAACCCTCTAAAGACTAGGAGTTTGTTTGCAGTAAATGAACATTTATGGTCTAGGAAACGGCTATTAGTAAGATCTACAATTTCAAGGATCTGCCCATGTATTCTTCTAACAGAAATTTGCTCTTAACTTATACATTGAATTTGTAAATCTGAAAAGAATATGGTTTCTGATAATTCTGTTTTTTAAGAATCTAAAGGCTCTTTTTTTTAGGATATGGTCTTTAAAAAATCAGATTCTTTAGTGATGAAGTGCAACAGTGTGATGTGTTAAAGCTGAAGAAATCAATTAAATTCTATTTACTTAACCCAGAGATTTTTCACTGTTATTTAAACCAAAGTACAGTTTTCTCACATTATTTGAACATAAGAAATTGGAAAATGTCATTTATTATATTGCATAAAGTAGTTTATTTTTATGTAAAGGGAAAAAAAAAGGAATTCACCGACATTTTCTTTCAGCCTTACTTCAAGCTTCGTTTCAAAATATATTTCACTTCTGAGAACTCTCTCCATTCTGTGCCAAATTTATCTTTTTAGTATGTGATATTTAATTCCAGGCTTCTAAAAATGCAGTTTTGTAAAACACAATAGAGTGGTTGATTTGATTTGTGGTGAAGCAACCAGAGGTAAGTCAATTTTCCTTTGTAGTGAGACTGCATTACTGTTGTGCTGTTATTGCTCTCATCTTTATTATTCCAGCTGAGTGTTTGCCACCTGCTGAACTCTGTGCTGATGGTGCAACCTGCATTAGCGAAGATTTCTTTTGTGATGGAGTCTTGAACTGCCCAGATGGTTCAGATGAATCTGAAAAAAGATGTGGTAAGAATGTAAACTCCTGTAAATCAGTCTCTTTAAACATGCTTAACACTGTCAGTAGTTTGTAAATAGTTTATGGCAATAAACTGCACAGTGAAGTCCAAATAAATTCTACTAAAAATAGTAATGAGGGATTTTTATAATATTTATCTTGCAAGAGGAAACAATGTTCTGTAAAACTCTCACAAATGAAAACTATGCATAATAAATAATGAAATATTAGAGTCTTTCTGTTTTAATATAAAGTTATAAATTTGTTGCTTACTATAGAAATATTTCTAACAAAAATCTTATGTAAATTACAAAATAATATAGACATTTAATATGAAAATTTGCATCAGTGATATCAGAATTCAGACCAATGACCTATACAGGTCCCATTCAACCTCAGCCTGTCTGTGATTCCATGATTCTACAGATCTGAAAGCCCGGTGGAGTTTAACATAAAGAGTTCTTATCCTGCAGTACCAGTCAGTTTGTTTGCCTGTCTTATCTTTGACGACTGTGTCCATTTCTGGGCCCCACACCACAAGAAGGACATTGAGGGACTGGAGAGGGTGCATGGAAGGGCAATAAAATTGGAGAATTATCCATGTGAGGAGCTGGGAGGCCTCAGTCTGGAGAAAAGGAAGCTCAGGGATCAACTTCCACTCTGTACAGGAGGGTAGAGCCAGGTGCAGGTTAGGCTCTTCTCCCAGGCAAGTAGTGACAGGACAAGAGGAAATGGCCTCAAGCTGTGCCAGGGGACATTCAGGTTGGACATCAGGAAAAATTTCTTCACAGAAATGCTTGTCCAGCATTAGAACAGGCTGCCCAAGGAGGTGATAGAGTTTTCCACCATCCTTGGAGGTGTTTGAGAAATGACTGGACATGGTCTGGTTGACAAGGTGGTGATGTGGTGATGGCTGAATTCAGTGACCTTGGAGGTCTTTTCTAACCTAAATTATCCTACTCTAAGATTCCATCTGACTTCCTGGTTTCCCCAAGAAACTTTTTGTACCAAGCAGTTTGACTACAGAGCTCCTTAGCAAACTGCTCTGCAGTTTGGCTGGGGAGGCATGTGGGTTAATGCTGCCTGCATTGCTCTCCAAAGCCTCAGCTCTCACTTTAAAGTCTGGCAAGTTGTCTTCCAAACAGAACATTGCAAATGTTCTAGGATAAATGGGAGCAATTAACTCCCTGAGTGTTTTGTTTGCTTGTTTGTTTTGGGGTTTTTTTGGTGGTTTTTTGGGGGTTTTTTGGGTTTTTGTTTTTTTTATATAGGCTGTAGTGCTAGAAATCTGGAAAGCTTCTTTCCATTTTGCTGTGAGAAGAGGAAAACAGTGAGGGCAGTCTGTTTTGAGCTTTCAGAAACATGTGCAATGCTGGGCTCTAAAAACAAACAAGCAAGTAAAAGACCAATTATGTTTTTAAAGAATCTGAAAGCTTAATCCTGAAGGTTTGTGACAGGCTGAACCTCTCTTACATAAATGTAATTTTCTTCAGAAAAAAAGAAAAGAGAATTGCAGATTCTCTGCCCATTACCTACATTTTTTTTTTTTTTTTTTGACTGCAGCCAGCTCAGGAGGGAGACTTGGCTGAACATTTTGGGGAAAATATCCATCAAATAATTTGGTAGTATATTCACTGAAACACATTAAAATGTCTGCTTATGATAACAGCTGCATCTATCTAGATCATAATAATTATTGGCTCTGAGTTGGTCCTTCTATGGTTGAAGAAATCAGAAGGTCCTAAGGTTCAGCTAGACCTTAGTTCCATGGAAAGCATTAGGTAACACAACCCCAAGAAGTTATTCAGTCATTCATTTCTACCATCATACATTTTTTTTTTTTGAGACAGCAATCTTATTGTGGGTATTTGTTAATTTTTTTTTTATTTTAGATATCGTTTAATAAGAAAAATGTAGACAGTTATATTCATAAAGTAATATTCTAGATCTTGCAAAATGAATGCTTTTTACTTACCATCATAGAATCACAGAATAGCCTGGGTTGGAAGGGACCTTAAAGATCACCTCATTCCAACCCCCTTCCAGGTACAGGGACACTTTACACTATCCCAGGTTGCTCAGAGCCCCATCCAACCTGGCCTTGAACATTTCCAGGCATGGGACATCCACACAGTCTCTGAGCAACCTGTTCCAGAAGATTTTCCCTAGTAACTGATCTAAACCTATTCTCTGTCAGTTTGAATCCATTTCCCCTTGTCCTGTCACTCCAGGCCCTTGTAAATAAACTTTCTCCATCTCTCTTGTGGGGTCCCTTCAGAGAAAGGACCCAATTATGTCGCCCAAAAACCTTCTTTTCTCCAAGTTGAATAATCCCAGTTTTCTCAGCCTTTCCTTATAGCAGAAGAGCTCTATCCCTCTTATCAACTTGGTGGCTTCATCTGGACTCACTCTAGCAGGTCAATGCCCCAACTAGGTCTGAATTTACAAGTTTCACCCACATTTTATTGAAGATATTACATTCGTACCTGTTATATATGACAGAATTTAATTGATATTGTATATTGATAGATACAGAAAAAAATAAGCTCAAATACTTGAAGTCAAAGCTGTGTAGACATGACTTAGCTGTGCCTTGGAGGCCACACAGGGGTTTAAGTTATGAATTGTTCTTGAGTAGAATTTTTCAGCTGAGGCACAGACTCTTATGCACATGGCTTTTGGATGTGATTTGAACATCTCTCCAAATCTCTACCAAATATAATTTGTGACTGTTTAAACTCCTTTTTAAGTGAGGATGTTATTCCTCATTTCAGCACAACTGAGCTAAAAATTTCAGGAATGTGCATACTTAATAAAAGTAGTAAATCAAATAAATAAGTACAAATAATAAAAGTAATAAAAGTAAAAATAAAAGTAAAAAAATAAAAGTTATTATATAAAAATAGTCAGTGTCAGAAGGGAAAACAGCTGTAGTTACAGTCCAGAGAGCTGGATGATTTGCCCCTGTTCTTCTTCACTGATGCCTGGTATTTCCAAATAATTTTAGTGGTCAGTTACCACTAGTGCAGCAGTTTTGGCTCATAACCTTATAGAAGTACAGTTCTGGCTGGAGGAAAAATTGTTGATCCATGTTCCTTATATTACATTGTCAGTCTTTCCTATTCAAAACCTCAGAGCTTCTCTAGTTTTATGTATTTAAGTTTCTTAGCAGATTTTATAAAACCAGTGGAATGAAGGGTAAGAAGCTGGATGCACCTTTGGTATAGCTGCCAATTTTTCCACATCTTTAATGTTTCACATTTGTCCCATTCCTAGAAATTAATATGGTCACATGAAATCTAAATTGTTTAGATTCTCAGAAGTTCTTCAGAGTTTCACAATGAGATTTATGACCAATTCATAATTCATTCTATAAGTGCTCCTGCATATAAGAGCTGTCCTCTAAAAAACTTGGTTTGTTTTTCATCTTTTTTGTTATTCCCTCTGATATTCTGATTTCATAATATCAATGGTTTAAAAATATAGGACTCAAAAGTGAATTTTAGTAATCTCTTTCCTGCATTAAAGAGAATTCAGTAAAATCTCAGATTCTCAGGCAATTCAGGCAACTGAACACCCTTTGTTTGTTTGTTTGTTTTATTGATTACAATTATCTTGTAAGGTTTCTTTCTGGCTCTGCAATGCAGTGCAGTAACAAAAGGCTTCACAAAAGTACAGCTAGCAATTTCAGTGAAAGGGTCTCTAGAGAAATGTGAAGTCTGAACAGCAGCCACTAATAATGACTGGCATTGCTGTAAAGCAGCCATGTAGCACATAGGGGTACAGAAAGGGAGTCTGGGAGGCTGATCTCAGGAGGGGTTTCTGCAGATTCTTTGCAGTTATTATGTCTAGACTATCATTTTGTTATTACTCACCTCACAGCACCACTACAGCACTGAGAGAGATTAATCAGAAAGTAATGAACTGACTTTTGGTTTAGAAAAATCCTGTCAAGTGAAATATGTAAGCTTCATTTGACAGTTTGGGGAGCTTCTCCCTCAAATTCAAGGCTAACAGGATGAAGCCCTCATAATGTCCCATGTATGGAACATAAGTAAATAGAAGTGGACAGCAAGATACATGTTGGGGAAAGAGTAGAAGTGGCTCCTTCAAAGGATGTCTCCTGTCTCCTTAGGAGAACAACTGCAGCTTTTCTTTGGGCTCCAGGATGAGGCAAAAATGTAATGACTTCCATGCTCATCCGTCTTTGACCACAGCTGCTTTCTCCCTGCAAGGAGGAAGCACTGGGAGGTTCTCTAGGGAAAAAGGACTAGTCCCTGCCCTCTTCCTGCTCATTCCTGACACACTGAGCACTGACTATTGCTAGTGTACCTAAGGACCTGTTTGAATTTACTCACTGTCTCTTAAGAGATAAGGAACAAATAAAAGAGAACAATAAGAAGATAAGAACAATGATAATAATAGGGGGCTGGAGCATCTTTCTTATGAGGAAAGGCTGAGGAAGCTGGGCCTGTTCTGCCTCGAGAAGAGATGACTGAGAAGGGACCTCAGTCAGTGTTTGTCAGAGCCTGCAGGGAGAGGTCAGAGCAGAGACCAGGCTCTGCTCAGGGTTGCCCAGCAATGGGACAAGGGGCAACAGGCAGGAATTGATGCACAGGAAGTTCCACGTGAACATGAGGAAGAAAGTCTTCACTGTGCAGTGACCAAACACTGGAACAGATCACTCAGAGAGGCTGTGGAGTCTCGCTCACTGGAGATATTCCAGAACCATCTGGACACAATCCTGTCCCATGTGCTCTAGGTTGATCCTGCTCGAGCAGGGAGGTTGGACCCATTGTGGTCCCTTCCAACCTGACCCGTTCTTTGATTGTAAGAGAAATGAATGAGCAAACACTTGTCATTGATTTTATTAGAAAAGTATGCTTATATTTATTATTGTCCATACTATAATATTCCTTTTAGATCAGATTATGTCTTACTTGTTAACAGCACCACTTTTTCACAATCTTCATTGATAACAAGCTGGGCACTTTCCTTCTTCTCACACTGACTTTCTTCTTCTCATTGGTAAGGACAGGAAATATGTGAATTAAAGTGGAGAAAAAAAAGTACTTCCATACCAATACCCAGCTCTAATGCTAATATAGAATAATAACTATCATTCATGGACATTTTCTCTCTATGTATTTAAAATCTTATGTTTTCTGTTTTCCTCTTAAAGATTGCAAAAGGGAATATGTTTCTATTTCGGCTCATGCATTAGGCATGTTGGCAAAGTTCATTCTGCACAGTCTTTATTTATGGTATACGGCTGCCTGAAGCAAAGCTTGACGTTTATTTTCTGTTTGCTACAGTGATAGGCAGAAAGAATTTCACACTAATAAAATGAGCACACAAGGAGGCCCAATTTATTCTTTTATATATAATTTCCCAGAGGAGGACTATGCTCAATAAAATTCCCATTTAATTTTCAATATGATTGGTTGTTCGTAATTTGGACCATCATTATAGGTATGATTTCATTTCTGAAATTAATTAAAAGCTCTGTATAATTTCTGATCATCTGCCTCAAATTGATGAACTTATCCTTACCTCTCCAGATAATCATGTGTGGTACTGATTTTATCCTTATGTTAAAGCCCTTTTTGAACAACTGAAGAGAAAATGTTATTAGACAGATTCCTAACATAATGTTCAAGAGTTGAAGCAAAACTTTCAGCAGTTCTTCAGTGTCTGCTGAAATAAAAATCTTTACATGAATTATCATTTCCAATCTTGCTGAGGCTTAAAAATACTTTTTTTTCCCTTTTATTAAAGTGAAGAACTTTCATAGAATGGAATACCAACACCAAGGAAAAAAAAAACTCTTGAAAGCCCTTTGAAAAAATAGATGATGATAAATGACATTTACCTCAGTTGAATGAATTCAATAGCTGGCAGGAAACTTGGGAGATCCACTTATCTCTTTGAGTACTTAGTAATATATAAGGCAAGGAACCAGGAAGATCATAAAAGTAGAGATATCAATAGCCAACCATATCCCCTTTTGCTTTTATTCACGTGATATCAAATTGCCTCTGGTAGTACAAACACAGTTTTCTGATTTAAAGTAGTTGTAGATAAGAACTGGTAAGGCAAGATCCTGTTTCCTTATAAATGTATAGAGTAAAATGAAAGTATTAGATTAGCTAAATCCAGTTGCTGCTTTTGAATTATTTGGATTGGTTTAGACTAGTTTGGATTAGTTGGATTGTGTCTAACTTAAAAATGAATTCTCTGTACTGCTTTTCTTTTCATATAATACTTTGAGATCAAACAGTGATAAGAATTAGAAATGGGAATAAGTTGATAGTGTGTTTTATTTTGTCTTCTATTGTTGCTTACAAAGCAGTTCCAAGGTAATCCATGTAAATCAATACCCAGGGTCACCCACATTTTGGCTCTGATTCTGTTTTTCAAATGTCATTTTGACAAATGTTCTTCATTATATCTTTACAGCTGCAGTTTGTGATGGAAAATTTATGTTGACTGGTTCCTCTGGGTTTTTTCACTCTATGAATTATCCAAAGCCATATAATGAAAACATTGTTTGCCAATGGATAATAGTGTAAGCCATTTTCCAATAATTTTGTACCTAACATTTTTTTGATTATGAAGTGATCTTGTTTTCTGCACAATAGACTTATGCTATTTGCTTTTATTCCCAAATACCCCAGTATAGAAAATATGTAATAACATTTTGTCCTTTGTGTTTATGTAACTTTTCTTTAAAAACCTTTATTCATAAGCTACATAACTATTCAATAATGTTTCCAATTACAAAAATTCTTAGGTACAATTTTGAGAAATCTTGTGTGTTATATACATCCAGAGGAACATAAGTGTGAGTTCAAAACAAATCACATAACTCAAAATAATTGCAATATTTTTCCCAAAGAATTATATTAAATAGTACTCTTCAGATAATGGCTTTATATAATGTAATTCTTATTTAAGAGAGTTTTAAAGAATTCCCATGTCACTTAGGTGTAAAGGTTCCACATGTGAATTAAGAGTACCTGTGTACCTAATTGATTTAGGAATATGTTTTAGAATTGCATAGCTAGCATTTTATATAATAGCACCAAATGCCTGTTAAACCTTAGGCACAAGAATTGGAGGGTTTTTTTATAAAGGATATGTACCTACAGACAGGGACAACTGTTTGATTTTGACTCTCTAGGTCCAGTTCTTAGGCCAGGGAGAAAAAAGATAGCCACACGATATGATAAATCTCATACAAAAGTACATATCTTAAAAAAAATGGATGACTACAAGTTAGACAGTCCTAAAAATCCCTCCTATGATTGCCAATTCAGGAGTTACTGCTTTGAAAGGCAGTAATTCTTATTATGGTTTCATAATAATGACTGTTCTTTGATTCTGAGAAGTATTAATTTG
This sequence comes from Urocynchramus pylzowi, assembly GCA_013397555.1. Lineage (NCBI taxonomy): Eukaryota > Metazoa > Chordata > Aves > Passeriformes > Fringillidae > Urocynchramus > Urocynchramus pylzowi. Next base: position 219,924 of record VZRH01005654.1, on the reverse strand, counting down.
GCAGAAGATTTCAAAGGAGATTAAGAAATTGCCTTTAAAATTGCAAAAGGTTTGAGCTTCTCATTCCAAAGGCTCCTTTGAAAGTGCTAGGCTTTGATTTTGTTCAGAACTTTCATCTTCACTTTGAAATCCTGTTTTTCCTTCTGTTTAGGACATTTTTTCCTTCTCATCCTCAATGGTACTGTTCACCAGTAATTACTGACACCTGGCTTTAAAATACAGGTGTGTCCCAGGAATAGAACAAGATTTTTTCCCTTCAGAATACGTCTGCCTTGTTCCTCATTTCATGGCATTGCAGAATTTGAGTTCAGTAGATAAACATGGCCCAAGTGCCCTCTTTCCTTATAAACTGTTAATGTTGCTCCAAGTGCTGCTATAGCTGCAAGAAGCATTGTCTTAGGTAGATATCTATACCAGGTATGTAGCTAGTAAAAACTTCATTTTGGAAAGAATCATGAGCAATTGCGAATAATATGGTAGAGGTTTTGCAGATGTGTATAATTACAGATTGAAAAATGACAGAAAACAACCACCTGAATTTATTTTCCACTTAACTTTAAGAAATCAGCAACACTGTGAGTAAAGCCCTAAGAAATTCAAAGTGATGCTCAAATTTTGTCTTTCTTTCAAACAGAGTTGTTTCCATGAGGGAACCTTTTGGGTTTTCCAGTAACCTACATTTTTTATTATCCCTATAAAAATGTGTTAAAAGGCAACCTATAATACATTCAAGATTAGATTTTTCTTGTGCCTACCTTTGTCTATAAATATTTCCCCATTACCTTTAGGAAGAGCTTTTACATTTTCCTGCCCTTTAACTCCAGCTGAAGATCCACTCTCCTCTCCTTCTTAAAGAGCAATATGCTCAATATTTCCCTGAAAGTTTAGCTTCCTGAACCTTTCAACTACATTTTTCTCTTTTCTAACCAAAGCTATTTCTTCTGTCTGTAGAAATATAAAATAACAACAACAATAACAACAAAATTTAAAAGGCAAAAGATCTAAGTATTTACTTCACACTTCTCTACTTATCATTACTGATAAGTGCCAGCAGATTGCTGTTAAAAGCTTATTTTCATTGAGTCTCTCAATTCTGAAAAAAACCCCACAAAGTGGTAGCTAAGCTGGTAGTGTTTTAGAATTTGGAATACCATATGTGTCTAGTGAAAAGGAAATGGGAGAACAAATTAAATATAGATTATTAATAGAGCATAACTGTAGCAAAATAAGGCCAAGAATTTTTACACTTTACTTCAAGTGACTTCTGTCATTAAACTTTGTGTGTGATGATTTGGATTTGTAACAATTTCCCAAAGAGTGGGTTTGAGATCATCAAATCTGCATGCAAATCCTGTTTTTGTCATAAGAGACAGTGTTTTGGACTTTCAGGAGAGAAATTTTGATATCTTGCTGTTCATATTGATATCTTGATACTGTTCCTCTGGATTTGGGAAGTCTACCTGAGCAGTGAGATATCTAAGAGTAACATGTATGAAAAAATGTGATTGCAATTCAATGAGATGCAGAGGACAACAAAACCGAGACAAAACCATCCAAAAAAACCCTTCTGGTACTGATAACACATTCTAGAGTTCAGAACATTATGTTTCTAGAATACACTTAACTCCAGTGCGTAAAGGTGTGTGCACACTGTTACAAAAGGTTTATGTCCAATTCCTTTGGCAATTTTACAAGCTAAAAGTTAGACAAATAGATCATCTTGATTAATAATCTTGATTAATACAATTTCATATTACTTCTGAACTTCTCATTCAAGCACGCAATGACTTCAATGACTTTACTGAAGTCAAATAATAATTTTCAGTTTTGAGTTTGTGTTTCTTTTGTTGCCTTAGAGTGCCTCAAGGGTTGTCCATTAAACTGAACTTCACTTCTTTTGAAACACAACCATATTCAGATGTGCTGAGTATTTTTGAAGGAATAGGACAAAACAAGGTTTTAAGAGGTAAGTTTCTTTTTCAGCTAATAATATTAAAATTTAAGTGGTAAAATAAGCATTTTGAGGTATCAAAAGCTGCACATGTATAAGAGGAAGACTGGATATGTGTAAAGTAACCCTATTAGACAATTAATCTCAATATACTTGTCTGCCTTTTAATTTGACCTGATAAACCCCTTATACATTATGAAATTTCTATTTGTTTATTGAGATCTTATTTGAATGATCTTGATAACTTCATCAGCCTCATGCTCTTGTGGGGTCCATGTTTCATTGGAAATATATTGCCAGAAGTTCCTGTAATATCACACACAGTAACATAAAATGAAAGCATTTAAACTGAACTTGGGTGGGGGAATTGTTACAAAACGTCCTAAAAATCTTTATAAGTGTGGCATTGTTTTCCTCAGATCTTGAAATACTGATGATACCTTATCTCTGTCTCTATATCCTACTCTGAAAACTGGGATTGTACCCATTTTTCACAAGACTCAGTCTATAGAGCTGAATTCCATCAGAGGTGGAAAACATATTTTGAAGATAGACTATAGGAAGATAAGTATATCAGAAAGATATATTATTATTTATCCTTATTTTTGGAAATAGGTAGAGAATGGTAACAAGAAATGGTAAAAGACTAGCTGATATCCATATTGGTGGATATGAGAGATGGAATATGCAGAATATTTATATGTCAGCCAAACTGCTAAATGCTTCAAGAGCTTGAAGCTATTGTAGCAGGATTGCAGTACAACAGGAAAACCATTCCTTAAGGCTCAATAAACTAATCCACTGTGTTTTTGTGACAACACTGGAAATTTTAATGTGTCTGTGATTATTTTCTCTCTGACTGTATGGGTTTTTTTATTTGTTTTCAGCTTCTCTGTCAGGGACCAATCTTGAAACAATTTACATTTTTTCTCATGAGGCGACAGCACAATTTATGTCTGATTATTCAGAGAATTATAATGGCTTTAATGCAACGTACACTGCATTTAATGCAAGTGAACTAAACAGTAAGTGTTCTGTGTGTGTGTGTGAGTGTGTTTGGGTTTTTTTTGTTCCTTTTTTATCCCAAAATTTTGGTGAATCTACATTTTCTGTTTGAGAAAAAGGAGGAGGAAAGGGAAGCAGCATTTTCTGGCCTCAGTCTAATGACTAGATCCACTTTGAAAAAATTCATACTGTTTTAAAAATCAAATAAATTGTTTCTGTAAGGCCATTCACAGGTTTACAGACCTGTATCTAGCAGTAGGGTGATGTCTTACAAAACTCATCTGTGTAAATAAAACTGTGTCTGCACCTCCATCAGATTCCTCTCAGCCAGTTTGTTCACTAATAAACACTATGAAATCATTGACCACAATATCTTTATTTTAAAATTGCAGAACAACATTTAGAAATAACATTCAGGAAAATACCTCCTTCAGTAAACAGGCCTTGGGAAAAATATGGATGAGGTAAATCTACAGTGACAACAAAATGCAGTAATATGACTCATGATTTGGTAATTGGATAAGTGAAGGATTCTTTAGCTGCTAAATTTGGAGCAGGAGGTGAACAGGCAATGTGGCTGGGATGGGATATGCTGCAGGAAGCATCCAGAGGGCCAGCAAGTTCCTGTCATGTGGAAGCCCTGCCTAACCTGCATTTCAAGGCACCATGGGCAGACACAGAAATATAATGAGAACAAAAGTTACAAGGATGCTGCAGCAAAGCCATGTAAGCAAAGAAGGAGCAAATGAGAAGAAAGAAAGGGGCATCCCAGGGCCATGGAGCACAGCACTCTGCTCTAATGGTGAGCCCTTTCTGCTGGAGCAATCCAGGCTTTCACAAAGAAAAGAGGAAAAGAAGGATCAGAAATGAAGGTTTGTGACTGAGTGCAAGAGTATGTTGGATTACCCTTCAAAAATAGTGTTTTATTAACAAGTACAAACAACACACTTATTGGAGTAATTTTGTTGCATTGCATAAAGAGGAAATTAAGTCCCTGTGGGCTGGTTTACAAACAAATTTAAAAATTTACATTATTCATCACTACTTCTCGAGTAATTCTAAGAAAAAACTTACCATCTCTGTCATCTTTTATTTACTAGAAGTTCTTATTTGCAGATTATGAGAAAATCAATTGCACTTTTGAAGATGGCTTTTGTTTCTGGATACAAGATTTAGATGATGATTCAGACTGGGACAGAGTTCAGGGTCCCACCTTTCCCTCGATGAGTGGTCCTGAATTTGATCATACATTTGGCAACTTGTCAGGTAAGATCAAAAAAGTGGCTTGAAGATAAAAGGAAAAACTTGATTTAGCTTATATCACTGCGTTATGGATTCTTCATAGTGGTATTACTAGAATGTCATATTATCCTGCCATAAAAATGTCAGGGCTACAAAATGTTTTAGGCTACTGATTGCCATCTTGTGGAAGTACACAAAAACCAAAAGAAAATAATTAAAGAATAAGTAAAATTATTTAAGTGTGAGGTACTAAAAATTTCAGTGCTGTTATTTACACCAAAATGCCTTATCTGAGAAAGGAATTTCTATTGGGCAAAAAAGTTATAGGTCAAAAACCTGTATGTTTAACTTGAGGGAAAAAAAGTATAATTGCATTATTAGGCAAATCACTTCTGTTTCATCCCTCTCTACTGCTGACATCCTCATGGTTGTCACAAAATAATTTTGATTTACGTAAAGTTGACCTGCAGTTTACAGGGGGCATCTGTGTCCCTAGTTACTGCACAGCAAACACACCAACTGTGCCAAGCACACAAACACTCCAGTAACTGTTACAGTTAAATAACTTAATTGGAAGAGTGGTCATATCAAAAGTGGAATTTATTTAAAGGGACAATACTGACAGGAATTGGATTTTGAGTGTATCATGAATCCTTATACCAGCATTAGACTCCATAAGTTTTTTCTGCTTCAACAATAAAGCCAAACAATCACTCTCTCAGCTGATTTATCAGTCCAGCTAAAACCAGATAAAATACAAATTGGATTTTGCAATGGTTATATGTATTCTATGCAAGACTTACATAAAATTTATTCAGTGTCAAATAAGTGGAAAAATTGCAAATTATTCTGAAAGAAGTTACTCCTGGGAAAAGAAAAATAGTATTCTGCACTTTATCAGAGTGAAATTATTCACCCCTCTCTAAGTAAATGCACATTTTCTAAACAATCTTCAGAACATTGTTTTGTCTTCCCACTTGGCTCTTAGAATGCAGATCAGATGAAAGAAGGTAAAATTTGTTTAACAAAACACTGGCAATGATTTCTCTCTCTCAAAAATATTAATCCATTTTAGGTGCTCTCTGTTTTCCTGTGCCACCTCTAAGCTGACATCTGTAATGTTTGCATGTGTAATGTTACTATTTTGTTGCATTTTTAAATTTCTGTGACCTGTATTTTGAGTAAATTGCATCATTAATATCAAGCTATTACATTCAGTGAAACACTTTTTTTCAAAGTGTTAAGAAAATATGAGATTACACCCATGATTTGAATAAAGCAAGAATTTTATTTTAAAGCTGCCTAAGTTTGCATTTCTTATGACAAATCCCAGTGCTCCTATGGCCTGGCCTCATATAGCAACAAGAAGTCCAAATTCTCAGCTGCAAAAAATTATCTCAGAAAAAAGTTACAAACCAAATTTCACAAATAAAGGGTCGGGGGGGGTGGGGGGGTGGTGTTTGTTTGTTTATAATGCCTCACCTTGCTGTAAAATATTCACACAGTCATTCTGTCATTCTCTCAACACACAATCTATATTTCCCATTGTCATGTGCATACCAGTTATGAAAATGTTGGGAAATTCTTCTGCAAAATCACAAGCAATGTCAAACAGGAAGATATTTTCATAAAGGCAGGAGAATTGCTGCCTTCACAGAATATGAGGCAGGATTCCTACTGACTTGGAAAGGAATAGTTTCCCATTGCTTATCTAGTTCTGAGGAGTATCCAAGAAGCTTACAAGCTCCATTTAATATGTCGTTGACTGATGAATATATCTTGGGATAATCACTCACATTTACTGTGTTGGGAATATTCCAAATTATGCAACACTATCTGTGCTTGATGTTATTTTAAATATAAAACTCTAATTCAATAAGTAAAAAAGTGAGAAAGAAATTTCCTCTGTCCTGGCTAAAGTGTGATCATTATCTTGCAGGATTTTATGTTTCAACACCCATTGGACTTGGATTCATAGAGGAGCGAGTCCGGATTCTGAGTTTGCCTTTGGTCCCTTCAGATACATATTGTCTAAGCTTTTGGTATTGTTACAAAATTCCTAAACCTGTATTTTGTTTAAGAATATATCCAAAGAGCTTTCTTTCATTTAAAATATTAATTCCACTCAGCATGCCAGCAACACCAGGCTGGTTCTGTTTGGATTTTCATAATCAGTCTCAGCTCCAGGCCTGAAGTTTAACTCCTTCATAGCTTTGACTTTTCCAATTAGCTATAATGTATTTTCTTTTTCACCCTGCATCCAATATTCATTTCTATATGAAAATTGTATTAAGAATCCCTGAAATGTTTTTTTGTCATGAAGTTTTAAATAGGCCTCTACAATCCCGGGTGTAATTTAAACATACATTTAATATTATTTTCATGCTCATTTCAAATTAATCCTAATTTCATAAAACATTATAAAATAAAAAGAGTGACTTTTTTTCATGGAATTTGACTTTGTTCTAATAATACCAAAATGCTTTTCCCCCCTCTAGGTATTTCATGTATGGGGATAATGTTTACCGTTTAAGAGTTAGCATAAGTGATGAGCGTGGTCAGGAAAAGATAATTTTTGAGAAAGAAGGAAACTATGGAAACAACTGGAATTACGGACAAGTAACTTTAAATGAAACATCTGATTTTAAGGTTTGTTAAGCTGCTTTTTTTTTTTTAATTTTTCATTTATTTTAGCTAAAGTGATAGCAGAGATTTCTCTGCAATGAACCCAAAATTCCACTGTTCCAAAGAATGCTTAGTATCATTTAAAAATGCCTGCCATCAAATAAATATTAGCATGCAGAAGATTGGAATCCCCAACTGAATTCTCACAGCCCTTTTTCTCTACTCTGGAATTTAACGTATTAATATTTCGTAAAACAGAAAGCATGATCATTGTCAAGGAACAATGAATATCATCATGAGAGCTTTCCACAAAAAAAGAGTGTTCAAAGCTTATCAAAATCTGCTGTGGAATATAAAATCTCAGTGGTGAGGGTGATGTGAAGCATATAGCCATGAGAAGATTTAAATTTAAATTACTTCAGATTGTGAATCAGTGTTTTCACTAATTACTTACAGATTAATCCACTGAAAGTGTGGATGGAAGTGGTTTTACAGATGGAAGTGGTTTTGACACCACATAATTAACAATTGACTTTACTTATCTGTAAACAAAAGGAGGAGATTTATTCCAGACAATTCTTTCAGCACCTCTCTCTTGAAAACAATTTCTTTTTATAGGCATTTGGGATGGTTTGCCCTGCTACAGTAGTTTTGATTGATTTCTGGCAAGCACTGCTAGAAAGATGCATTTAACAACTGAGGAAATAAATGAATCTCAGACCTGGCTGCATCAGATTTCCAGGAAATATGTAACCACGTATGAACTCAAGAAGATTGCTATACCTAACTGTAGTTCACCAGCACTAATTCCTTGTTTGCAGGATTACTTTAAATATGTGGATATTAAAGAACAGTAAAGAACAAATGAGTTTAATTTTAGCTTTTTGTGCCATTAGTTCAGGGAAAGTTTGGGCTGATAAGCAATGCAGATTTATTTTTAAAATTACATGTATTTATATATAAAAAACAAAGGTATTAAATATTTTTAAGCCATGTTTGTCATTTAAATGAAGAAGCTACTGTATTCCTTAGAATGATCCACTCAGTTTGCATAGTGCTGTTCTGTTTTGTGAGAAATTCTGTCTCATACCCAATGCCTTCCCCTGAGTGTAGCACCAGTGTAGATTACAGTGGAAATAAGAGCATTCAAGAATAGACAGAATGGTGCAGCATAGGAAGCTGAAAATGGTTCATTAAATTATAAAATTCTATTTTTTTTCCTGAATTAAGGTTATTTTTGATGCCTTTAAAAGGCGTGGTCCCAGTGATATTGCTGTGGATGACATTGGCCTGACAAAGGGAAAGTGTAATGATGACAATTATGTGGAACCAACTGTGAGGCCAACTACTGCTACCACCCCATTAGTTCCCAGTAAGTAAACACCAAATCACTGTTGATTTCCTATTGCTATATTTGTGTTTAAGTGGGTCAGAATTTTCAACCTCAGTTCTATAAAAACCTCTCATCAGCATTGTAACATTATCTTCGGGATAACACACTAAGATCAAGTTTCATGCCTCTCCAGACATGTTATAGCTTGATCCAGACCCTTCCAGCTGCAGAGTATTTTAGAGGAAAGCACAGAGGTTTATGCTGCCTCAAAACATTCCAGTTTCACAGAGATAAACAGGAAAATCTCACAGAAAAAAAAAAAAAAAAAAAAAAAACCAAAAAAAAAAAAAAAAAAAAAAAAAAAAAAAAAAAAAAAAAAAAAAAAAAAAAAAACAACCTGAGAAAATACCTGTAACTATCCTTGTAAATTTGGATAATTTATGTAAAAGTGAGAAGAAACATTGTGTATAATGTTAAACAAGTCCAAGGACGTTCAAAGCAAAAACCAATACAAATATAAATAGAGCTTGTGGGAAAATCTGATGAGCCTTGCTTTGTAGTTTATTCTGCAAGTGGATGAAATTTTGGGGAAAAAAATTCTACAAAAGGCCTTCACACATAGCTTCAAATCATTAAAGCAAAAAAGCAAACATTGAGCATGTTCCAGGACCATCTCTTATTAGATTTACTGTGCCTTTCAAAGAGCAGCTGGTTTCTCTCTTGACAACATAAAAAAATTTAAAAATAGTCTAAATGGTCTAAAATTAAAATAATGGTAAGACTTCTTACATTGTATTCACGTTGAAAGACTGTATACTATTATTGTTCTCCCAAATCTGTCACCTCCAAATCTAATGCACCATGACAGGTAAGCAAAAACCTTCAAAATGTAAGAGTAAAATGCAGTTTTAGAGCTCCATCATGAGACACAGGGAGGCACAGTTCAACAAGGTGTGTCTGTCAGCAAAATGAAATTTTAATAACCGCAGTAATTTCAGTCATAGTTTCTCAAAATGAGTTTTGGAATTCAATAGCAGTTTTTATTAAAGTAATTTTGTGGAGAGATGCTGATGTCTGCCCCCTCCAGCTGACCTTCAGGTGCTGTGGGTAAACACACCTCACAAGTTAGCACCAGTCTAATGATTAGTGGTAGAATCACACTGTAGCTGAGTGCTTCTGAGAAACACCAAAGGAATATCAAACTGTAGATCTCTACCCAATGCATGGTCATAAAATTTTATCATTCAAAAAAAGGGACATGGTAATATGGCTTATAATTCCTTATGAAAGAGATTAGAGATCCATGATACAAAAGCACAATCTAAGCTGTTGCTGGGGAAAAAATAACTTGTTTTCATAATTTTATTGGTACATGCTACTACGTGCTATCTGTAACCTGATGAAGAAAAAGTGAATGTTATCAATCATCTTCAAAGAAATATGAAATTACTTTGATGAATGTGTACAAGCTTACTAACTAATGATTTCACTACAAATGTCATGTGCATAAACAAGACATAAAAGAATTTGAGCTGAGTCAATTTCTTTTACTAGAATTATAGCTTCAGTCCAAGTCACTGGCATCATTCACAGTGCCACAAAAGCTCCTTGAAATGTAAAAAAGGATTTTTTTGATGGTGGCATGGGAAAGCTGGATTTGCTTTTGTCTTTTGCACAAGTCTGTCACCTTACACTTTCATCTAAAACAAAGATTGCTTTCATCTTCATGTTAATTTATAATCTATCTTTTAACACAAACAACTATGTGGAAAAGACAGTGTACATTCCACACTTATGTCAATATAAACTGAAGTTTTGGCCAAAGCACAGAGATACAGGTCATATATAATTTCTAAAATGTTGAGAAAGTCATCTGTTGTGCTCAACCAAGATTGTTGGTAGTGATTACTGGTTGGTTCTCTAATGAGTAACAGCTGTATGAATAACTCCATATTAATTTATGTTCAAAGATCACTGGAAATTTTTAAAACATTATTTCAAGACATGAGTAAATTCAATTTCTTCTCTCATTTTCCATGATAGACAAAGATCACTACTAATGTGCCTTACATGTAGTCAAGACCAGATCAGATTTCACATGCCATAGTATTCCATTAAAAAACCCCAATGTAATCTTTATCTGTTGTCCATGGGATTTATAGAAAATAATCTTCCTTGCAAGCCATATGGCTGAAACATAATATATCTATTAGTCAGGACAAGATTGTTAATAGTTCCTTTTCCTTTCTGAGCATTCAGCTTTTCTTGCCAGGAGTGATTCAGTGAAATAGAATGTTCTAGAAAATAACTGTTGTGAGGAAGTTCAAGTTTTTTCTTGGTTTTGGGGGGTTTGGGTTTTTGGGTTTTTTTAGCTTTTTGCCAGTGGGATTCAGTGGTCAGACTTGGCAGTACTTGTAGATTATGCAGTCCTCAACCAAGGGACCAAGGGGCTTAGAGTGTGAGATGCCATCACACATCATGGCATGCAAATTTGAGCCATAAAGGGTGGGGAGGAGAGAGTTAGGGTTTAGCCAAAGTTTGAGAATTAAAAAAAAAAAAAAAATACCACAACAATTTTAATTCAAGGAATAAAACATTACAAAAAGAAAAACAACAACAACAAAACAAAGAAGGTAAAGCAGTTTTGCCTTAACTATGATTTCCTGAAGCAAGTGGAGGAGCACTGTTCATTTTTGAATTAAGTAATTTTGAGCAACAAAATTGGGAAAACACCAAAGTTCATTCTCATGGTTCATTTAGTCATTCAGATGGCTAAAATGAAAATAAATAATATTTCTCAATGTCAAGTAAAGTTTTTGAACATGAATCTGACATATTTGGGATTTGGTAAACCACCATCAAAATTATAATTGAAATAGAATATTGAATGTGTAAAGTACAGTTAGCTGTGTCCCTGTTGTGAGTGCATGCTTATGTGTGTGCACATATCTACAATGTTTGCTTTTACAGAAATTTTATTAATTTTTACCTGTAAGTACCTATATATCTTTATGACGAAGGTCTTTCCTGCCAGAACAGTTGTTTCAAGGAAAAGGGAAATTAGTGGTTTAACCACTGAGAAGGTTTAGCTCTAAAAAGTTTTGGGGTCCTGAAGAAAACAAAGTAACAATTTGTGGTTTTTTGCTGAAATTTTATTTGCTAGATGACAAAAGGAACTTTAGATTTTAATATCTCCACTGATGCTGCAAGAATAATTTCTCCACCAAAAGAGTGGTCAGGCATTGGAAGGGGCTACCCTGGGAGGTGGTGGACTCTCTGTCCCTGGAGGTGTTCAGGAAGGATCTGGATGTGGCACTCGGGGTATGGTCTGGTTGACGAGGTCCTGTTGATCAGTCAAAGGCTGGACTCAATGGTCTCAGAGGTCTTTTCCAGCCTTAATGATTTTGTAATTCTGACATTGATCAGATACCAAGAAAGGCATACAAGCAAAGTGCATGAATTTGTATTTGTGGGCCTCTCATTCTCAACATTTCCTAGCTTTTTTATTACTGTAAATGAGATAGATGACTGTATCACATTCTTGTCTTCATATTTCTGTCATGAGTACAATGTGCAGACCAATAATCATGAAAATTACTTTTAGAAATTATCATTGTTACCACAGATTAAAAGATTAAGACAGCAGGTTAATTATGATTTTGAAATGTTTTCTTTTTCAGCTGACTGTGGAGGGCCGGTTGAACTCTGGGAGCCAAACAGTACATTCAGCTCTGCAAACTTCCCAAACAATTATCCTAATTTAGCTTTTTGTAAGTCATTCTTTTCCAAATCTTCAGGAGAAGTTTAATCATATAAAAGTAGAGATTCGAAATCTGCTTTTCCAACTCAGACACTGTCACACAAACAAACAAAAAAAAAAAGAGCTAAGGTGTATACACAGGATCTTTTAACTGCATTCTATATGGTACTGAGCAGAAGCTAAGGAAACACATGCCAGCTGATTAAAAAGGGATGAAAACAAGCATAATCCAATGGAATGGGTCCAGACAGGCCAATTCCATCCTGCCTCTTATATCAAATGTCTTTATGTCAATGCAGCAGCCCATAAGGTGATGAAAGTCCCCATTTTACCATAGCCTGGTGTATTTGCCAGGTGAATATCATCACTTCTGCTATTAATTAGCTCAAATTTTCTAGAGGCAAAGATTATGTGCATGCATTTTGTAAAGAATCCTCTCTTTTTTGAATGTTTCTTAACATACTAGTGAGAAGAAGTTATTCTACTGACGTTACTTGATTTAGATTAAATGAGAGCTGGCAAAAGTGAATGCTTCAAGGTGGTTCACTATGTCTTGTTGGTGGATAAAGCAAGAAAGAGAGCTTTGTCATTGCTTCTTAATGAAATTTTAATTATTTATTCCTTCAGTCCTGGAGAATTGGGCTGGGATGAATTGTCATTTTGTGTTTCTGTTCTGCTTGAAATGTGGCTCACATTTCCAGGATTCATTCCACAACTTCCCAAATGAGATTCCTGCTAGTGAGAAAATACTTTTCACTCCATTATTTTTTTTCTTTTTTACTTTCTTTACAAGATTTCCAGAGTATCCACACTTAGATTAAATGTGAGAAAGTATAGGCTAAACAGAGCAAAGAGCTATTTTAACTTGAAAGACAGGCTTCTGTGACTGATTATAAAAATTATCTTACTATCAAATGAGACTTAAGTGACAAGACTATTTGTCACCTTGTCACTGTCAGAAAAGAATGAGCTTTATTCCCTTGGGGAAACTCACGGCTGACATGAATGATTAAAAACACGTGTATGTGTTGTAGAAACGCAAAATTAGTTTTCAAGAATGTTTCAAGAATGAGAAACTATAGAAATTTGGAGCTTGACAGCATTTAAATACAAGATTTAAACTTCTTAGTTTCTTGGGTGATTATTAACAGTGTAGGAGATTTTTTTTTTCCCCTAAAGCCCTTCAACATAAAGATGGCACAGTAAATATAACTACTAAAAAGGTTATTTGTGTGTGTGTGTGTGTGTGTTACTGTTTTCCAGGTGTGTGGCACCTGAATGCTGAAAATGGAAAAAACATCCAACTTCATTTTCAGGTTTTTGAACTGGAAAGTATTTATGATGTGGTTGAAATCAGAGATGGCAGAGGACCAGATTCCTTACTTTTGGGCAAGTAGCAGCAGTGGGTACTAAAATGAATGTAATCAGACAGCTAGAGCAAACTGATGGATATAATATCATGAAAATTAAATTCCTCTCATTTCATTCACATTTTTTGGGACTCATTTCAGGGGAAATTCAGAGGAAAAACTGAGAAAGCATACTTTATGTGACATCAGGTTTCCAAAACATTTGCACACACTCAGCTCTCCATGCAATCCGTATGAAATTAACTTCTCAGTAAATCAGACTGTTTATGTGTGTGGACAAACAGATGGGAAATCTCTTAGCTGAACCTTATTGTTCTATGCTGATTAGTCAAATCTGGTTTTGGGATCTGACCATGGCAGACTGAGAGCAGTTAGGTTTGGGGGAGCAGCTACATCCCTGTGGTGGCAGTATGTGCTTTTGAACCCAGAACATTTTGAAATTCATGTGAACAAAACAGGTTGAATGTACTCATGTTTTCCTGGTGAATAGCTGTCTACACAGAGAAAGGCCCACTGCCAGATGTCTTCTCTACAACAAACCATATGACAGTGATCCTCCGGACGGACAAGTCTTCAACAAGGAAGGGATTTCTTGCAAACTTTACTACTGGCTACCATCTAAGTAAGCATCTGAACCTTTGTATTTAAGAGGTGAAACCACTGGCTAAATGAATTTCAGAAAACGTGGAGTGCAAAGTGACTCAGCACTTGCTCAGCAGAAAAATGCAAATGTTAAAGAGAAAAAGGACAGTTACACATCTGTACTTTATATTTCCTGTCAGAAAAAGTGATAGGTTTGTTTCTTAGTGTGATTGGATCAATGTCTAGATCATGCGCAACTCTGTAATATTATTTGGAAAATTTTGACCAAAATATTTTCAGATATTTAGAGGGCAAATACTAACTATTCCCTATAAAAACTCCAGGAAAAAGCATCACTTTTTAAATAATTTCAGGGTGTCATTAAAGTGTGTTTAAATGCATTTGTTAAATTCATTTACTATTTACTATTGATAACATGCACTAGAAGAGAAAACTGTACGTGGTGACTCTGATCAATATTTGTAATATGGTCCTTCTTGCATCTTTAAAAATTTGGTCTTCAGTGTGTGAATAATCTAAGAACTAGATTCTTAAATATTGGGACAGCAGTGTTTCTGGTTCCAGCCAGATCACTTCTGAAAGGCTCCTGATTTTCTTGGGGACTGCAATTAGACTTGTCACTCATAATTCAGCAATCAACTCACCAAAATATGCAAAACAAAGCATAATGCAAATTACATGGAACAGTAATATGCTTAGCAGGACAAATAATTATACTAATTCTAGGCCCAGTCTTGACTGAATTAATTAGAGGCTTTGTATTACTTCTGTGGAAGTCTGATAGGAGAAAAACAGAGAAAGAAAAAGCAGTATGTATTGAGAGATATAGTACCATGCTCTTACCTGAACAGAAAGTCAACGAGGATCTCAGCTGTTTTTCTTTAACTCTCAGAAATGGCAAGCTTCTCCCCGCTTGTTTAGCCAGTGGCAGATTTTTTATGGATTCACAGTAGTAACAATAATATTACTTTTCTTAATATTTTTTTAAATCTTCACCTTTGATCTACATTTATAAAATTAACTCTCTTTAATCCCATTATCCAAGACTGAGATGTTAGTTTAAATGTCCGTATGACAATTTTGCTTCTTCTTGTTCTGCCTTCTCCATGACATTTTTCACTCCAACAGCTCTCTGCCTTTTCTTTTTTTTAGCTGCTTCAGCACCTTTGCTGGGCCAGCCTTGCCCATATTTTGTAAAATGAAAATTAAACTTATCAAGGCAGAATTCTCGGAGTTGCCATTGCCAGTTCTGGTTAAATATATTTTAAAAGTTCCATTTGCAAAAGAATTATGCTTATTCATGATCTTTGCAGCCAAAGGAGAGAGACTAATATCATTAGCATGCAGGCTTAAGGACAAAAGGATTGTCAGTAAATAAAATAACTTTAAAAGAAAATCAGATTTTTCTTTGTATTTTATTTTTTCTATGAAATTTTTTTTTTTGGAAAAGTAAGAATTATTTGAACAGAAACAATTTTTGGCAGCATGCAATATAATAACAACACTTTCAACTAAGAACTAAGTTCTGTGTAATATCTGTCATTAGTTATGGACATTGAATGTGTGAAAATCTGGTTCAATCTTTTTATAAGCCATGTTCTTCTGCTTCCATTTGGTACAAGCCATGCTGATTGATGAATGAATCATTTTATAAGAATATTACAATTCAAAAGTAAAGCAAGTAAATCCTGCTTTAAATAAGACTTCTAGATAATTAAATACTTCTGTCAGTACTTCCAGGAAGGTAAAATAAAAAAAACTTTTGAATTTAAGTTTATACCTGTATATTTCCTGTAATACAAATGAAACCATTAAAAATACACTTTGGCCACAGAAAGAATTATAACTCTACATTTACTCTCTCCCTCATTTGCTTTTATTGTATAACTGATTCTGAAGTAGTTTAATCCTACTTTTATGAACGCTTTCTTCATTCATTCCATTTACTTTTCTTTCTTCCACCTTTCCTAAAAAACATGTTTCAGAAGGAGACTCTCAGCTCTCATTGCCTCTTTGCTCATATGCTTGATTTGACAGAGCTTAAGGTCTCTAAAATTTGTGAAAGTGCTGAACATTTGAAAATTGAAATCCTTAGTCACTTTTGACAGGATTTGACTTTTCACTCCCATGTTTATTACTTGCAATGGAAGAACACTACAAACTGAGCAACACTAACCAGAGCAGAAGGTACAAGGCAGAGTACCACAGATTTTATTCTCAATTATCTTATGTTTATCTGAAAATTATCTTTATTTTGGAAGAGATACTGATGGAAATGAAAAGAAAAATAAGTGAAAGGCTCTTCATACTATCTACACAGTTTTCTTCAGGTGAACTGTAAGACCTCCTGTAAACATCAACCTTCCTTACAACTACAGATTAATTTTCCTCTCTTGTTTCCCTTCAGGGGCTTGCACAGTTGATGAGCATCAGTGTGGTAGTGGGAAATGCATCCCATTGCATAACCTGTGTGACAATGTACCTCAGTGTGAAGATGGCTCTGATGAAGCAAAATGCAGTAAGGTTTCCTTAATACAAAGAAATCATAGAATAATTTAGGCTGGGGAAGACTATTAAGTTCAAACCATTAATCCATCAATGCCAAGTTCACTAATAAACCACGTTCCTTAGTGCTGCATCTCCACGTCTTATAAATCCTTCCAGGGATGGTGACTCCACCACTTTGCAGGTTGACATGCTTAACAACCCTTTTGGTGAAGACATTTTTCCTAGTATCAAACCCCAGCTATGCATATTTGGCAGGAATTGCCTAGGAAAACAGCCACAGAACCTCAGCCAATGTAGACCACTACAGATGCACACAGGCCATGCCAGTTTGCACAGCAGTACCTCACTGATTTTGTCAGGGCCAGGAAAACAGTCACTTTTCTGAGCTAGTGTATGGAATCTGGTGAAGAACTCTGGAAAAGGTAGGAAGCTTCTCTGTGCTGAAAACAGTAGTTGTTTATAATTGCCTCAAAATTAAATGAAAACTCAACATATGCTTTTCTTCTGCATTCATTTTGTTTTTCCAAATTATACTGGGTTTTGCTGTAATTAATCAGAGTTTCACAGCAGTAAAAATTCTGCAGTGCAGTGTAGAGAATAAACATGTTCTTGGTGGAAATTCCCAAGTAGTTTTGTGAGTGTGAAGCCAATCTATAACACATGGCACCCTCCAGCCTACCTGGACACCATGGGGTGAATGGATGGCACAGCTTCAAATGCAGCATCCAAGGTTCACTGTTATTCCTTAGTTCTCTGGTAAAGTGATTCTTTCCAAAATGCATGTGTACAGTATATTAATTCATTTTACACAGCAGAGGAATAAGATTCTCTAAAACAATAATTTAAATGTAAGACTAATGCTCAAATTATGTTTGGCCTAGCACAGAAGTTAAACTGTTCTTTCTGACAATCTACTTTGCAGAACTAAAGGAAGATTTAAAAGTGGCCTTTAAGCTTAGCACATTTCCTTTGTTTTAAAGAGCTCTGCTAGGGATCGGATACATTTTTAGATGTGTGCTAACACTCAGTTGCTGATTCCAACATTGCTTTACATACACGTATATAAAAATATACATGGCATATGTAAATACATGCAGATAGATAGATAGATAGATAGATAGATAGATAGATGTCAGAAGACACAGATTCACTCCTGAAATTAGTACCATAGCTATTTTGTGGTAAACATATTTTTCCTTTAGAATGTATAGACTAAAATTCACTTCCGTTTCTTCTTAAGCAAAGAAAACTTGAATTTATTTTTCCAGTCATTTCTGAAGAAGATCTGAACAAGAAAACCATCACCTACATTAACTTGACGTACATTTTCCCAAAGATTTATTTTGACATTGATTGTCTATTACTTCATAACAAATTACCTCACATGAAAAGCCTGGGAGATTTGTTTCCAAAAACCCATTTAATCCAAACTTTGGCTAAATCGACCTATGTCTTAAAACAAAATGAAAATTACACTAGAAACTCTTACACTGAGTCTTTCCAGTGTCCAAAAGCCTTGCTAATTTTCCTGAAACCAATTTCAATGACTTATCAGAAGTGGCAACTTGAACTAGACAAACTGTCTTTTTGAATCCTCCAACTTCTGAAACTTCCAGGGAATGCAAAGAGATGCCAAAATTCTAAAATACATGATATCTGAATTAAGCAGTTGTTGGATCTTCAATGACTTTATTATTCCTTACCAATAATGTATTTGGAGAAGAACATGGATCTGATGAGGATAAAGGAAAAGGACTTGTAGTTGAAGTTCTCTCAAGAAGAGAGGTGTAAAAAGTAATTTGGAGAAATCTTGCAGTGCATACAATTTCAAGATGTTTAAGAAGTTCAAAAAATTAATTTAATTTAATCTAAGATATACCATTAATTAATTAATCACTGCATATCACCTCTTTCATTCATGCACTCCAGGTGTCACAGAGGCATTTCTAAAAATCTAAATGTTTTATTTACTGTGGTGGGTACTCTTTTTGAAAGCATTTTGGTGGAAAGAGGTTTTTTGCACAAGATTTTTTTTTTTATATATTTTGGTAACCAATAAATGTCAATGTGTTGCACGCTTTTCTCTACCTCACAATGCAATACATGTAATCTGCCTGAAATGAAGCTGTGGCTGTTAAGACATATATGAGACTCTGTTGACATTATTATATATAAATTTAATATTATATAATAAAATTCTTATTCTATATACATGTGTATACATGAGATTCTGTTGCTCATACAGTCCAACTTCCTTAGTCACTATGCCAATAGCATAAGACTTTTCACCAGTAAGTTAATGAGTTTCTGAGTTCCTGTTCTGAATATTTTCTTTAGGGAAAAGTTTTTATAGAAGGACTGGTTTTCAGTGAGCTTTAGTTATTAGTGTGAATGTTTTAACCAAAGCTGCAACAAAACCAGTAGCAATTGCGAACTGGAAATCTTTTATTATTTTTCATCAACACTCATTTTAACTTGATTCCCAGTCAGTATTACTGAGCATCATGGAACTCAAGCTTCACTCATTATATGGAAATTATATAATGCTGACTAAGAAAAAAATGCATTGTTTAGAGTTAATGGAAAATGTACTGTTTATTGTCTATTTCTGAGACATTTGCAAAATACAAGGTATGAAACTATCCTGTGGCAGAAATATAGGAACTAACAATAGCATTTCCTTCCTGTGGGAACACAACATCCTGGAGATGCTGGGTTTATTACCCAATGCATTCATTTTAACATTTTTTGTGTTCTTCATTGGCAATAATAAATCTCTTTATGGTACATTTCTGTTTTCTTGGGGTGAGGGAGGAAAGTGATTTGCCATCTATCTAAAATGCTTCTGTCTGTTTCGTTCTCCAGTGAGATTACTCAATGGCTCCCTGAGCACCGAAGGGCTGGTACAGGCCAGGATTGGGAAGATGTGGCATCTGGCATGTGCAGAAGATTGGAGTGGAGTGATTTCAAACAGTGTTTGCCAGCTGCTGGGGTTGGGGTGAGTGATAAATATTCATTGTTCTTTGTAACTTGTTTGCAGATTTGTTGAGTGTATATTGGCATTTTCCTCCTCATTCTACTGGTGTACTCTCCAAAAAAATGGCAAATGTATCTGTCTCTGTCAAGTGGAGTGCTTGGCGTGCCAACACATTTGAAAGTGTGGAAAACCCTGTTGTGATGACATTCAGTACAGGATTGATGACTCTGAACATGGCAGGTTGGGCATGAGTATACATGTTGGAGAACATTGGGAAAGTGTTGTGGATGCATCACCCTTTTGTCACTTTATATCATCATTTACATCTTCACTTACATAAGGATGGCTGAAGAGTAAAGCTGGAGCCAACAGCAGCCTTGGTTGCTCTGCTTTTGTAGTGCTGCTGTTCATTCCAGGTAGAGATAATCACTTGGATATTCTGCTACTGGGCTCCCAATACTTTTCATACCCATCATTAGATCTGAGCTGTTGGGAGACAAAACGGAATTTCTCTCAAGGTTGACTTAGAGCAGGGATGGAGTAGGGAAGTATATGGCAGGAAAATAGATTTGCCTTTAGTCCCTGTTCAGAAGAATTTTCAGGGGAAACATGGGGATTGTTAAGTGCAGGGTGTTGCATTTTTCAATCTATGGCCTAAATTTTGGCCTGTCTTACATCATGTGCTACTCCACTGCCATCCAGTGAATAATAATTAGCTTTCCTGTAGTGCTGAGGTTTTTAGGGAATGTCACTCACCCAACTAATAATCAAACTGAATTCTGAGCTCGCAATTCATTATTTTTGTCTCTGACCAAAGAAAGATGCCTACAAATCCCCTTCTGATAAATTAATTGTAGCAATCACAGTTAGAATTACTTAGAAAACTATCCAAGTGTTATTTCAGAAATGCTTCTAAATGAAGGTCTCCTGTTTTGTTGGGTTTTCTTACTTTTTTCCTTTGGATGAGTACTGAGTTTACATAAAAATCAGGTAGCTATATGCAGAAATCCTGACTGAGTTTACATAAAAATCAGGTAGCTATATGCAGAAATCCTTACTGTAATTTATGTATGCATGCATGTAAGAACATACAAACTATGTTTAAATGTGCTTCTGGTCAAATACCTTGTTCCTTAGAGTGGCCAGTGGTCTTCTTCCTCTGATTCTTTCTGCCCCTGCTCTGCCTCCTTTCCTTTCTGGACAGAAGTAATTTTGTGGTCTACTCATTTAATTGACCTATTTGATAGGCTTCAACAAACTTTACCTTCCATGTTATTCTAACTTTTAAATATTACTTAATGCTTTTGTCCCCATAATATTCTGCAGCAGTATCTTTCAGGTTATCTCTATAAACTACTCAGGTGCACTTGCTAAAAGAGTTCCTATTAATCTTCCTAGTTATTTCTTATTAATTCACTTTCTCTCCCATTGTCAAGAAAAAATGTTTTTAAACCTAACTTGTATCACATTTTTATAACCTGGGTGCTACTGCAGTTACAGCATAGGACAAAATTCTCATATGTGTTTCTATATTTATGTATGTATTAATATATTAATAGGTGTATATGTATATATGTGTAACTCCTGTGAGCATCACACTACTCTGCTTTCCTTGAATCCCCCTGTAGCAGCATATTTCTTAATAAGCATCACCATATTTGTTACTAAATGGATGTTTACAATAGCAGGTCCTGAGTAGGCTGTAGCTCATGCTCCTACACTGAATTACAACCTAGAATCATGTTTTATTAGAAAGACAGGCTAAAGTTCATCCAGGACAATTTAGCTTTACTATTAATTGCTTATACATTTGCTAGTCTCACTTTCTGTTTAATTTATGAAAAGGACTGAGCTGATAGGAGTCCTGTATCATATCCTGATTACTTATGTACCTGGGCTACAAAGTGCAATGTTCCTCACAGGTTCTAGTAAATCTCAGTGTGAATACTTTTGCCTGCATTTTTCAAATATGTGACTGTTGCATTTGTAATTTGTACCAAACAAGTAGCCATGGGGACTACAAGTAGCTGGGGACATGCTTATTGTGCATCTACAAAATACACCTTAGGCAAATAATTTACAAATCTTCTTAATGAGTCTGGGGTGCAAGATGAACAAATTGATGCTCTGGACAAACCTGAAAATAATCCTTTGCAAGCTACAAGCTTGCACTTGTAGCTGTGTGCATCTGACAGCACTGCTAAAATCTGTTGTCAGCATCTTATTTCCTGGAACCAAGAAAATCACACACTGAGCATTTCATTATTGCATTGGGCAGATGCAAAACAATCCTGTTTCCCTGGGACCAGAGCCAGGTGGCTCTTTGCTGAATTGTACCCAGGAGTGGGGGTAGACCTGGCAATTTTATCACACCTCAAAGTCCAACAAAAGTGAGAGTCTTTAGGCTTTACCCTGAAACCCTTCATTCTATTTTCTTTATGAATTTGCAACATTCTTCAGAAGGAAAATAGTTCCTGGGAATACTTTGTTGGTCTCAGCAAAGTTCTTCATCACAGAATTTGACTCTGCCTACCTGGCTTGGCACTTTACTGCTCTCTCAGACTGTCTAAAAGGCACTTCCAGGCTGAGAAATGCAGCATCCACTTTTCCAGCTGTGGGAACTCAGTGCATCACCTCGGATGCTCTGAGTCCCAGGGAGAGCCCCTGGGGGGCTCAGAAGTCCTGGAATGTAGCCAAAAGTACCTGGTGGCTTGATTTTGACCCTTCGAGAGTCATACTATCTCAACATGAGGATTCACAGGTTTCTGAGGTGTAAATGGTTAAGGATAAATGCTTTTTTAGACTAGAACATAGGTTTTAGGGTTCTGGTACAAGGGGGTACAATGGAGACAAGATGGAGAATTTAGGCCCGACCTCGTGGTTCTTCTTCTTCTTCTTGTCATCCATCTTCTGTGTGATGTATGCACTTTGGATTGGCTTATACTAAAGGTGCACTGTTCAACAAAGGTGATGGGAATTGGTGAAAAATTGTAAATATCATACACGTAATTATCAGTATAAGAATGTTCTACTGCCCCAGGGGCGGGGAGTTTGCGTGTGGCTGCCTTGCTGGTCGGATCTCAGCTGGGCAGAAGAAAAACCTTTTAGATAAGATAAAATAAACAACCCGAGAAAAAGATCAAAAGAAGAGTCCAGACTCATCTGTTCACCGCAGGCTGTCTGCGGACCACCCTACGCGTGTCCGACAGAGACAGGCAGCCGATCGGACACCAGCAGGTGGATCATACAACTCTCCTGATGGCATAGCAGGGTTGTTGAACACCTCTTTACTTCATACACAGCAGATTTGCAGACAGATTCCAGACTTCATCCTTCCCAGGAGAGTGAGATTTGCTGCATTTGATAAGAAGACACAGTACAGGTGCTCCCTGTGTATTAAACCTGCAGGTGCTCCTTGTGTATTAAACAAATGGTTCTCTTCTTGCTCCTGAGATGTGTAAGGTTAAAGGGCCAGATGGGAGGCTGTCATCCCTCCAAAAATCATGCAGTCTAACCACAGCTATCTTTTTTTCCCCATGCTTCCTCAAGGGAAAGCAAATATGTTTCATTGATATGTGTTTCAATCTGGTCATATGAACTACCACAAAGTGCATGATGAAGAATGGACTATAAAGTAAATCTGGATATGGTTCTAAATGTCAAAACAATTTGTCTCACCAATAGTACACAGAATTCTTAGTTCAAAAAGCCATTGCTATTAAAAAAATAGTGGAAGAATAGACTAATTGATTCCTTTAAATTGACTACATGACCTTTAAAAGTGTCATCCAACCCAAACTGTTCTGTGATTCTGTGATTCTATGAATACACCCCACTCCTGCTCAATAGCGAACATGACACTATTGACTTATTCCACAGTCACTCTGATTTCAACAGATCTATGAGGTGAAAATTAACTTTTTTTTTTACTTCATTGGATTCTTCATGATACAAAATATAATTTCATTTATTTCCTAGACAGTATAGTATAACTGCACCCCTCAAAAAAGCAAGACTGTGGTTCAAGGTTCAGCTATTGCTGCCCTGTTTGGCATACTGAGTTTCTAACTCCATACATTTAAGAACTGGTATTTCAAACCACTCATCGTGGCACAGAAAAGCCAAACTAAATATTTGCTGCTGTCAAAAGAATGAACTAATATCCCTTTCAATATTAATGTGGCATTAGAAATATTAGAATAAGATGTAAGACTGAAAATAAGTGACTCACATTTTAATCCGAATGAGTTTCAAGCCTCAAAAATCCCCTGCTAAAGGGTCATTATTTGAGGAGAAGAAAAAAATTAAGAAGTTGGTGTTTATTCTATCAGCATAATCATTTTCCAAATATTGATCCACTGGTGGAATATGGTATATATCTAAAAATATGTATGTGTCTTTTTGTCTCAGGGATGCAAATATGTCATCAGCTGTATTATTCACTGGAGATGGCCCATTTGTCACCATCACCAAAGGAGGTAACCACAGCCTAATTTTTACAAAAAGGTGAGTACAGTGAGGTTTCTTCCACATACAAATGATGTCTTTAAGTGTGGTGGTGATTATTTATGCACTAATATATAGTTCAAATTCTAATTGACATCTCTATCCATTTACTGTGGAAATGATATGCTCTTTTATCAAAATATTTCTTACCTAGAAATCTCTAAATTATGAGTATGTAACAGAGTAGAATTAGGACTACCTATATATAATATAGAAGAATTAGGTTGGCGTGACATTCACCCATATTATATCCCATATATATATCCCATCACCCATCACCCATATATATATCATATAGTTATAGAGTAGTTGCCACAGTAGGTTCTCTCTGTAAGTAGCAGAGAAAAATAAGAACTCCAAAATGTGATCCATCAAGGCATCTCTTGAAATATGATGAGTCACAATCTATAGTCCTTTGACTTTATTGATATAGATTTTGGACACACTGAGGTTGCTAATTTAAGCCATCCACAGACAGTAATCTATGTTTAAACAAACTATCCCCACTCAAAAAATGACTTCTGGATTTGTCTCCACCTTTACAAGTGAATCATTAAATGACATGATCCTCAGAATACATTTGATTCTATTCTAACCTTTCTCAGTCCAAATAACTGCTGAAGGGATTCTGAAGAGTGCTAGAAACTGGTAATTTCTTGTAGATTAAATGAAAATGTGATATTAGCCCAGGATTACATCCTCAGGAAATGGTGGGATTTACAATACAACTCCCAAGCAGAAAGGCTTCCCATCATCAGTTTAAAGAATTGTAATGACTTGAATTACTTTTCTGTTTATAAGAGGCTTTACTGTGTAATTTTTTTGGATTTCTACCAGAACACTGAGCCAGGAAAGTACTGTCTAATTGCTAAAATGCTGAAACCATGTTGAGGACAGCAAGAGTCCATGTTCTTTCAGTTTCCCTTAATAAACATACCACACAGTAACAAAGCAAGAGACATTTCTTAATTTTCCATGGTCTATTATTTTGTCTACAGGAAAAAAAAATTGAAAGTTACATTTTATGTTCTAATTATACTCCGTTAACCCCAAACATTTATCATTCTCATGGGTGATGAAAGTATCTTAAACTAATGAAATATCATTGGAGGCTATTTTTCTTTTTTTTTTCTTGAGTGAATGTCTAAACCAGCATTGCCACAAGACATCTTGAAGAGCAGTAATGATTTAAAGATGTCTTCTGTTAATACCTATTAAACACTAAAAGTGATTAAAGCAGGAGGAAATTGAATAAATTCATTTATCTTAGTTGTATTTCTATTGCAGAAATAGGTGTCTTCTTCCATGTTTTATCTGGACAGCTGATAGGAATCATTTTGCAGAGTGTCACTATTGCAGATTCACACATGTTTTTTCTACATATAATGAATGCTAGAAAGATCACACAAATTTGATAATTTAAGCAACTGAATTAATTAACTGGTAATCCAATTATAAAATGTATTTCTCACATTGTCTTTGTTTTTTATTCATGTGCATCCATCATTGAAACAAAGGAGGGCACATATAATAGGGCTTGAAAGCTGCAGTGACAGAGACAGCAAAAGAATTCTCTGGTGCCCTTAGGTAATGTGATTTTTGGCAGGATAGCTTTGTAAGAGCCCCAGATCCTGCCTTTTAGATATATGTGAGCAGATTCCACAGGGACTAATTGTTTTTGCCAGTTCTAAGTGAAGATCATGCTCACAGATATCGTAACTACTCCAGATTTCTGCCTGGCGTGCTGCTTGACAGCTGACACTCAGAGAGGCACAGAAGAGGGTGTTCAGCACATGCCTCTGGTGCCTTTTGGCCACTCCTGTGCAGACCAAGAGGCAGCTGAGAACTGTTGGGCTGAAGTGCAGGAAAGGAAGTGCTTCTCCTGCTGGGAGCTAGCTCCACTCAGAGGAAAAAGCAGAGGCAAATGAAGTAATTTCTACTGAAGCAACCAGTAGGTAGATGTGGTGGGACACACAGGCAAAGGCAACTCCCTTTACACTGAAAATGTAAAATTATAGGGACAAATCTGACACTTTGGTTGTTAGTTTGGGTAGTTTATGCATCTACCTATGGGAAAGTGTAGGATCAGATAAAAGACCAAATATACAGCACCACTGACCCCCTCTTTGAAAGCCTATGAAGGCATAGTGGAAAAGGATATTTAGTTGCGATTAAGTTTATGCAGAAGATGATTTTGGTTTCTTGCATTTTTGGTTTCTTGATATTTGTCTGGTTACAGATTTGGATACATGTCACAGAAAATGGTTTCCACTTTTTAAATTACAGCTTTAAAATTAAGTACCTACCTTGAAGTGGAAAATGGCAATATGGGACTATTGAGGGCCAGAGGAATATCTCATTTGCACCCCACTATAGTGAAGGTTTAACTGGGGAGGTGGTGGGTGGTTACAGTTCCTCCTTTATTTCGTGTACCTCTGTGTGATTGGGAAATTGCTGGGTCACATCTCACGCACAGCACAGATCAAATTTTAGAGCAAACGCAGTGAGGGATACATCATTCCCTATCATGTTTAAAGTATCCTTCACCTACTCTATTTAAAAATGGAATGTGGAAATGCTCACTTGAAACAAAACGTTGGCAGAGCTGGTTTTCTGTCTTCCCCTCATTCTCATTTCTGTGTGTATCAGATTTGAATTGCTAGCACACACACTGTCCCAAGTGTTTCAGATTCATTACGGACTATGAACATAATATTAAAACCTCTGGGTATCAGAAATGCTTGAGCAGTTTTGATCTATGGTCTTGTGCTCTTCAGACTCTGGCTTTATATATTTGCTAAATAATTTCTAACCTAGCATATGCAACTACGTATTTCACAGTAGCATTATTTTCTTAGTAAAATGATACAGGGATATAAAACTAACCTCTTAAATTCTTTGGCCACACTGATCTCTAGTGGTAAGGTATTGAAAACATCTCAAAAGGTAGGAAAAAATACCATAGGCAGCTATAACTTTATTGCAAACCTGTCTCGGACAGATGACCCATTTCCCTAAAACACAAGAGCCTACTTTTATTTCCATAATATCAATAAATTAAGTGCCCACTGAAGAGGAATATGTACATTTAAAGATGTATAACATATAATGTTGTATACTTATAATTAAAACATAATTTAAACATGTAATATTAGTTATTATACTTAACAGGCTGATACTGCTACATGAATGTACTCTCATATATATGATTGCATAAATTTCTCAGTGTGTGTATGTATATATATTTGACAGTTACAGTTATCTGGTGTGCAGATACTTGTGATTTAACTGCACTTTCATTCTAGGGAACGTTGTTTGGACAACCTGGTGGTTCATCTGCAATGTAACATTCAATGTAAGTACACAGAATCCAGGAATATTTCACAGAGAGATCAAATTGTTCAGACCATAAAGCCAAATGTTTATAGCTTGAATGGAAAGGTTAGGAAATGGACTATAAATGCTATACTCATAATGATATAAACACAGGAAAATTTAGTCTTCACTTTATTTCAGTGTTAAGCATACACTAGACATGTCTCTGCAGTGAAAATATATATAAATAAATATATAAATAAAAAATTACAGAAGGTCTGAGGAAAGAAAACATCTCAATCCAATAGTTAGACAGTTGCATCTTGATTTCGACTATAAAAACCCAAACTTTTTTCCACAGTATTTTTGAATAGCAGTTCAGATTCTACAAAGCCTTGTTTTTTCCAAGAAAAATGACTAGTCTAATAAAATATGCTGCATCCCTTTAATTATTTTATTTTATTTTATTTTATTTTATTT
The DNA here is from genome assembly GCA_013397555.1 of Urocynchramus pylzowi. Lineage (NCBI taxonomy): Eukaryota > Metazoa > Chordata > Aves > Passeriformes > Fringillidae > Urocynchramus > Urocynchramus pylzowi. The sequence goes on along the minus strand of VZRH01005654.1, from coordinate 192,249 downwards.
TATTTTATTTTATTTTATTTTATTTTATTTTTAAATTTTACTTTATTTTATTTTATTTTATTTTATTTTGCTTTATCTTAGCTTGTGGAAAACACCTGGTAACTCAGAATAATGGAACAAGAATTATAGGTGGAAATGATGCCAGAAGAGAGGCTTGGCCTTGGATAGTTTCACTCCATTTTAATTTCCAACCTGTTTGTGGAGCCTCCCTTGTCAGTGATGAGTGGCTGGTGACAGCAGCACACTGTGTCTATGGGTAAAGTTCTTTTATGTGCAAGTTCACTAAGGAGGCATCAGATTATGAACAAATTGTGACACTGATATGAAAAATTAACAACTAACTCCTGGTTTAATTACCATGTTTTGAATCACTCATAGGCTCAGCTGAAAGCTCCTTTACTTCCTGGTAAATCGTCAGTCCTTACTTTAATGCAGAGAATTGTGGAAACCAAGCAGCCTTTCCTGAACAATAAGCAATTGCACTTTAAATGCATGATATCAATACTGAGCATTGGTAATTAATCCATAATTATTGTGGGCCTCCATAAATTAGATGAATCCCTACCAGTGGTATAAAAAGTGACATCATATCCCATAAATTAAACCCAGTGTTCCTCCTATATATTATCCTGGATTGATCAAGATTTATTGATCACTGAAACAAATCTTGATTTATGTGCATTGATTAGGCAATATTGGATATCCTCTCTGTGGTGTTATTTGTACCATTCAAAAAAGTGATGCATATTGAAATATTTCCTAAGATTTGTAGGATTTGATATCTACAATAAATACAGATGTTGTAAAAGACACATAGAAACTGGAATGACAAAAAAAAAAAAAAAAAAAAAAAAAAAAAAAAAAAAGAAAACAAAACCAAAATTAGAGTAGAGCTTTCACTACAAATAGCTAAATGGTAAGGCAATGGAGACTGTGCCAAATCCTAACACTGCCTCATGGCATGACAGGAACTACATGCCACACAAAGACACTAAAATGAAAAGGATTAAGCCCTCTTAGTTTCCACACAATACATCCAGGATTGTCTTATACTTTCTTTTCACTTGAATCAACCTTTTATTTTCAAATAAATCTAATTTTATCATCTTGCCTTTTCCTATATTGAAGCTTGCAGTTTCACACCTTCTGAACATTTAACTTGGACACTCCTAGTTTAGAACAAAAGAACCTCTTGATGTCAAACCAAAAGATGAGCAGAAACCAATTCAGTCTAACAATCAGGCTGGAAATGTACATTTTAAACAATAAAGTGATTGATTAAAACCAGAAAATATTTAAGTTCTCTAATGAACACAGCCTCAAACCAGCATGTGTAGATTAGGAAAAAAATGCAGATTATGCCATATTTTGTTTTAGCATATTTTGTTTGATTGAGATTAAAAATTAAGAGACTAGTTTTCTGAGTCTATGAGCTGCAGCATTTCCAACAACATCTCAGACCTCTTATTCTCTAGACATTCCATTGCAATTTTCTAACTGGGACCAATATTAATTGCCTGCTGGGCAGTCAGCAGTATTCTTCATAGTGTTTAAAAAGCCATGGTAATTTAGTTAATGTATTTTCCTCCTCTGCACCACCATCTGATTAATTCATTATAAATGAATTAATCATTTATTAATCATTATTAATCATTTTATGGTGAGCATTATAAGCTCATCATAAAAAAATCAGCAATGCAGTGTGGATGTTTAAGACAGTGATACTCACAGAATTCTAAGCACATCTACTCTGTTCTATTTATCTGACAAAACATGCAAATGCTATGGATTACCATGAGGCTAAATTACAGCATTTTATCTGATACATATTTTTTGAAACTTCCATTAATCATTCTTATTTGTGAATACTCTCCTTGCACTTCCAGGAGACAACTAAAGCCATCCCGCTGGCAAGCGGCTCTTGGCTTGTACAGTCAGTCAGATCTGGCACAGCCTCCAACAGCGGTTCGAAACATCGACAGAATAATTATAAATCCTCACTACATGAAGCAAACAAAAGACAGTGATATTGCTCTGATGCACCTACAACACAAAGTGCAGTATACAGGTGAGTTTTTATTTTCCCAAGAGACCCATTTATTCCCATTTATTCTATTATGCAGAACAGTGCTAAGCATATGAGGGTGGAGGAGAGTCTGCTCAGAACTTCCTGGATATCTTGGCAAAAAGTGGGTTTGAATTAATGAGCTTTTTCTGGTATGATTTCATAAAAACCTGAATACAGGGAAGAGGTTGAAAATGATTACTTGTTTCTCATTCATAGATTACATACAACCTATCTGCCTGCCAGAAAAAAATCAACAGTTTTTACCAGGAATTAACTGCTCCATTGCTGGCTGGGGAGATATTAGGAATGAAGGTGGGTCATCTGCTTGGAACATTCTGACAGGCGTGTAGCTGTGAGGGGAAGCTTAGAAATTCCACAGGAGTTTCTAAGCTCAAATAGTTTAGAGAACGATTCTTCCACATGAAAATTTAGGATTATCCCATTCCACTACTTGTTGTCTGAAGCAAAATGATAGTTATAACATATCTCTTAGAAGAAAACATGCATATCTAAGTTCATTAGGCTATGAAGAAAGCTTCTTACATCCACTTAGAAGTTATGATGACTACTTTTCTCAACACAAAATATGTACATCTCAGTTCCAGATATTGGGTGGGGGAAGAGGAAGATTAGTTTTTCTGACAATGTGCAAATGATTTTCCCCAGAAGTCAAGAAAACTGACTGCAGTGTGAAATGTATGCTCTGTTTGTATGTCATATGCTCCAGATTTGGAGTCTCTCTGAAATAATAACATGACATTTCACTTCCCCAGTTGAATACATTAACTTCTACATTAAATTGCATTTAAAATTTTGGGCAGAAATTAATAAAATAATTTAAAAAAATTTTAAATAACCAAAGTTACACAATGAATAGTGAGGAAACACTAAACAACCCATGTTCCTAAGCCTTTAATCATCCCTTAGATCTCCCCACAGTGAGTTCATAGTCATTGATTTTAGTAATCTTGATTTAATTATAACCAAATTCAGTCCCATGACAAAAATGAAAGACAGAATTCAGTTAACGAGCCCTGTTTAATCAGTGACTGTGTTACAGGGGCACAAGCCTGAATAGTACAGCAGTAAGGCAGGGATTCCTGCTGCTCAGGAGCATGATGAGCATGCTGGAACAGGAACAAAACTATCAGCATTCCCAGTGGGATGCATGTATTTAATGCTGCAGGTAAATGTACTTTGTATTTTCATCAGGTCCCTCTTCAAATATATTGCAAGAAGCAGAGGTCCCTCTCCTTTCCAATGAAAAATGTCAGCAATGGATGCCAAAATATAATATTACTGAGAATATGCTCTGTGCAGGATATGACATGGGAGGAATAGATTCCTGCCAGGTAAGTAGAAGCAACTCATTTCCACTGCTGGCATAAACCTCATCTGGTTACTGAATAAAATGCTCCCTGATCCTCCACTTATGAAAACCAGAACAGTCCCTGTCCATTAATGAAATTTCTACTCATGGTACTTTGCCCATATAATAATTTATCAGGATACAAGTTTAATTTTTTTTTTAATGTCACCTTGGCATAAACAACCACGGAGGGAAATAAATATGAAGACTGGAAATTTTCTGCACTAGGCTTTGAATAATTCCTGCTGAGTAATTCCATGAAGGAGAGAGGCACATGCTTAGAGAAATGCAGAGAACAGAGAAATAAATACCAATTAGACTGAAGTCTCAGAAATCCTTCATTACAGGAAAGAGAGCAAAGCTGCTTTTCCCCAGAATCTGTAGACTCTGGAGATTTTTCCTAAGCAGACACCATAGTATTTCAAAGAGGCTGCCTTTCTGCACTGATATATGTTCCTGTGGGTTTAGTTTTCATCCATTACAGCTCTCTTTATAACTCACTGCTTCTCTTTGAGAATGTACTCAGAGGTGGCTGCCACATGATTTTTCTCCCAGCAATACGGAGTCTGTGGCATGGAGACTAGCTGGCTTCCCTCAAGCCTGATGAAGAGCACTCTCACATAACTCCTATTGCCTTGCCCTCCCAAGATAAGCCTTCACCACATGCCCTGACTTTGCCCAGTTTAGTCTAGAACAAGGACTCTATTCAAGCCTAATGTCTTTTCCACTCATGGTTTTCCTTTTGCCCTTTTTCTTTCTGAACCTTATACTGAACAAAACCAAAAACAAAACCACAACAAAAGAACGAAACCCAACACAAAACAAAAACCAATTCAGTGTAGCACCACAGGCTGATACAGAGTACAAGTGACCAGCACTGTGATCAATGACCAGTCAGCCATGAGCAAAGATGAGCAACTGATTCCCAATAGCACATCCCCCTTTAGGCTGCTGTCACAGCCTTTAATATTCTGGGATGCAGAAGTATTTTAATGGCTGAGTCTTTGCAGAATTCTCTGGTAAAAATCCATTCACAGGGCCTGGAGAAGACACAATTAATACTGTTTCAACAAACTCGATAGACAATGAAAAATAGTAATTGTTTTCTTTCTCATCAAAACAAGATACCCATGGCTCATCCCCACTCAAGCTAAATCAAATTCAGTCTCTATTGCAATGCTATATCTGCTAAACTATTGAAAAGGAGGTGAGAGAAAAGGACACCACCTCTTCTGGCAATCTTGTTATTTTTTTCTCTGAATTTGAAACAGAAACTCTGGGGTGACTGAAAATAGCACTGTGTTTTGAATATATTCAACTGAAAAAAATCCTCCACATTTACCCAGGCTTTGTGAAACATGAAGGGCTCACCATAAAAAGATTAAGATTTTTAAAAATCTCTTGAAGTCCAGTCCTGTATTGGAAGACTGATGACAGATTAAGCTCACATCATTTAAAAAATAAAGAAAAAAAGAAATGGATAATTTCAAGATTTTTTCATGGAAATATTCATATTGATCTCACTTCCTGGTGCTCAGGACATACAGGGGTAGAGCATCTATGATTAAGGAACAAAATTAACAAACATCATAAACAGGTTCTGCCTGAGAGTTGACACTGTTGACTTCTAACTTTTGAATTTGTTATTGCAGGGGGATTCAGGTGGCCCTCTGACATTTGAAGATGGGGACAAGTGTTTTTTGGTGGGTGTAACATCCTTTGGTGAAGGGTGTGGACTTCCTCAACGACCAGGAGTGTATGTACGAGTCACCATGTTTGTGGACTGGATCAAAAACATCATCTATTAGCTTGGTATTTTTTAATTATAGCAATGGAATTTAGATGTTGAAATTAAGACATTGCATAATGGTGTAAACTAGACTGCCATTTCAATCTCACAGAGAAACTGAATACATATGTAATTCTTGGTGAGGAAAACATTGATAACTTCTGTTTATTAATAAGACCCATTTCCAAGTGAGCACAATATTTCAAAAGAGATGCTGTGGTTTTGTTAATAAATAGTTTTGTCATTTTACTTTTTGTTTTTTATAGGATCTTAGGAAAACAGATTCTTTGAACATCAGTGCATTAACTGCACAGTGAAGGGCTTTATGAAGCATGGGCAGTAAAAATATGTTTGCAAACTGTAAATGCTGTAGTGGAAAAGAATCAAAATTGGTAGTATCAAGTGAAATATTATCTGGTTTATATTTTTACATTGTGTTTTTCAATGTGCAATTTCATATTAATGCAGAGTCAACTCTTCCCAGCAATCTCTCTACATATCAAAATGAAAGTGTATATCCACTCTTTAAACTGGGCTCATGGGAGTTCCTCTGCCTTGTCTATTACAAAAGGCTCTGGAATGAGGTTTATGGATTGTGCAGGAAGGCTGACCATGGATCATGCTGCTTTCTAATGAATAAACTGAATGTCAGCCAAATGTTCTCTCTTGTGTAATGTGTTTGGAATTAATAGAGTTAAAAAAGGATTGAATAGAGCTTTTTAGTTTTCTTTCTAGGCAAGTGTTTGGCAATCATTCAAACAATTATAGAGATGTGCTTTTCCACACCCAACCACAGACTCATAATACTGCAACTTCTTCTCATAAAAAGTTATGTTTTTAAAAGCATTTGACAATAATGAGTACCAGTTCTCCCTCATGAATAATAGTGTTTCTATATTACATGCTTTTTATGTACTGGTGATTTTTAATACATATTTTGTGCTTTGTAAAAAAACAGCAGGGTATCCCATTATAGCATTCTAAAGGGGAAAGAATATGAAAACTAAAATAAGGGGTTTATCTTCTTGAGCTCTTTTATAAATAGGTTTCTATTAAAATATAATTACTTACTTGTTCAAATGCCTTAAATTCTATGGTGACTTAGTTCATCACTTAGTGTAAGTGATGAACTTCTTTATTTCTCTTTTTAGACAAGTGTAGGACTTTATTGTATTTATCATTCCACAGTACCAAAACTACAAAATGCACTCTCATTTACTGTATAAGTGTATCTACACACATACACACAGGTGTTGTAAGTCCCTGGATTTGGTTCTCACAACCCTAAATACAGGTATGAAAATATGTGCTTGCAAACAGAGGCTGGCAGTCACTGATAAAAAGAAAACAAGTCCCAAACTGCTTTCAGGTCTTTGTAAGAATTAGAGAACTAGGTCCAGACCAAAATCTGCAGCTTTATCAAGATATCTGTGATCACAAAGAATACAGATAAACATAATTAAGACAGAGAGAAGGTAAGAAGGTGTTTTAGACACATTCTCTCATATGAAAGACAGTTTTTTAACATTAAAATATTAGAGTTGCAAATTTTATCTTTCATAGTGAACCATTTTTCTCCTATTACTTTAAAAAGTAGAGCATTTTGCTACCAGTATAAACTGATTTGGATGAAGCAATTACATTAAAATGCTTAAGTAAAATATGACCTGTTTTTTGCATTATTTACCATACATCATTATTGTACATTGTGTTTCAGTCTGTTAATGAAGTACAAAAGCCAACTGAAAGCAGATCCAGTCACTAGAAAATGTGCTTCCCAGGAATACAGTAAGATACTTTTATTTGTGTGTATTTTCCTACTTGCCAATATGTAAAGCATAAATGTATTTTGAAATAGACATTGATAAACCACCTCATCAGACTGAAAAAGTTCTATTATAAACCCTGGTGTAAAAAGATATATCATATAAACTATTTTAATTTAAAAAGCCATTTTATTTCAACTTTAATTTTGCCTAGATAAAACTAACATAACTTTAGTCAATCACATTCTAGCCTTTGGTCAACATCCATGGCTTCAGTTGCCTGCAAATTAACCTGTGGAGAAAACAGTCAATACTATGTTAAAACACTTGGGCAGAACAGATTATTTGCAATTGAGTCAGTTCCAAGATGCTTTGAAACAGAGGATGGATATGGTGATAAATATGGAAATATTTGGCCTAATAGCCAATATTTCTTATTTCTACATAAAATCTGAGTGCCCTACAACAGAAGCACTGGATGCCACTTCCCCATCTGCCTTCACACAGAGTTTGAGACAGGTCTGTACCAATGCCTGCCCAGCCATCACTTTCACTCTGTAAAAAACACTCCTGAAGGTATTTTCATTCTCCTAACTGCTGCTTCAAAATCACTTCTGCTGCCATTAACCATGATATCGATAGTGATAACTTCACGTGACCTTTGGAAGTATGAAGTATGAAGAAATAGTTATCCTTAAGTTAAAGGGAATGAGTCCTTCAAGACCATACAAATGAAATAAGTTATTTTTACCATAACTCTTCTCAAGGAAGAAGCCTCTCTTCCCCTTAGCTGAGCTAATCAATATTTACATCAGTAGTAAAACAATTCTGGTCTTGGTGATCATGTAGAATCATAGTATTTTCTCACTGCAAAGGAAACTGAAGTAGGGGATTGAACAAAGAAAGAAGTTCCTACTGAGTGGAAGGACTATATCATATTTTAAGTAAGAACAACAATATATAGCCTTAACTACAGGAGGAGTTTTCTTTGAAAAAGAAGCAAAACTGCTGCATAACAGCAGCTTTAAGATACTTCCAAAAGTGCTTCAGCAACTAATTACACAATTAGTATTAATGGAAATTTTCAAATATTTTGTTTGTACTCAGAAAATTTGAGACACATTTGTCTCTGAAGTGATGTGGTGAACATCAGCCAGCACAGTGCAGGCAACCCTACAGTTCTGCTTTGGTCAGTCTGTCCCCAGCCAGTGGTAGTTATCAATCTGTGTTAAAGCCAGCAAGGTTGAACTCAGGCTCTTGACCTCTTGCTGCAAATGCAGTAAAATCCCTTAACTTTTGCCCTGACACCAGATTGTCACCAACAAATCAACCAGAGTGCTACTGCCACCTCCCAGGGCTGTTCCTAATGACTGTCACAACCATTCTTAAGGCACGAAAGCTCTTAAGGAACCAAAGAGAATGGACATTAACAATGTTAATCATAACTCCAAAAGACAGCTTTAAATGTATCACAGTTACCTCTAAATCTATCCATCAATTAATACAATTAATGCATTTTTAGATAATAGTCTGAGTAATGTTGGAATCAATCTATGAGTGCCACTTCCAAGAAAAAGTCTTTGTCTTCTCTTTGTTCCAACATTATATCATTCCTAACAAACTATTAGCTATATTTAAATGACCTTTAATGTCTTTTTTATGTAGACTTACTGAAACAGTAATTTTAATCTTAAACTCTTGCCCTCTGTGATTTTTTTTTCCATCAGAAAAATATTTTACTCAAGTAACAACTAATAGCTGCCTTTAAAGGGCACACCATTAATGGGGTATCACTTTCCAAGGTATTTACGTTGACCTGTAGCCAATATGACAAAAAGTTTTATTCATTCCTTGGCAAAATGAATTCATTCTATGACAGCAAAGGACTTTGATGAATCCTTGGATTTTGCTACTTCAGTTGATGTCACAACATGGTGGCTATTTCTGTCAGCAACCATGTCATTATTTAATAAAACATTTTTTCCCAACATTCAAAAACTGTGTTAAGTGTGCAAATAAATACTAAACAAATAGTTTGTATCAAACTTTTATGCAAAGATAAATAATTGTTACACTGTAAAATTGTCAGTTCCATTTACTGTACATTGACTATACAATACAATGCATGAGAGACCAAAAGAAACAGAGGAGGTTTGTTTAACTACAAACAGTCTTAAAACTGACATACACTGTGAATATTTCCCCATAAAAACTTCAAATGCTCTGGTTTTTTCATTGCTCACAACTAGCTAACTTACATCTCTTAGCAAAATAAACACATACCCTTTATTTAGCATGGCATATTTTGTTACTGAATTAATAAACAAACATCATATAAAAATGATCTGAACATTTGCCTCAAGGGGGAGCTTACAGTTCATTCTTGTAGATCCTTTGCATTTTCAAGCCATTCCAAGCTAATGTTCTTTGACGACATTATAATACAGCCTCACTGCAAAACCTTATTTTTGCTTTGTTTTCAGTCAGTAAATCATTATACCTCCATGCTACTGTCCTTCCTAGGCGTCTTTGAAATCCATAGTGTGGACTGGTTTGGACTGGTTTTTGTTCTTCCTTTACTGAAAAATAAAAATATAAATTATTTTCAGTGCATGTATGCCTTTGCAGTCCTGATTCAGCTCTGTGATCAGACCTGAGCATTCCATCCCTGGATCTCAAGGCCAGATTTGATGCTTTCACAGTGTGGGTTCCCCATCCACAGTGGCACTGTTACCAAAAATACCAGACCACCCTGCTTAGCAGTGCTGCTCCCAGGAACTGTACTGAATTGGCCTGGACAGTTTTCATTTATATTTTTTCCAGTTCCCATCCAACCACACCTCTCATACAGAGTAGCCTTTTCAGAGGAGGACTCAATTTGACCAGGGCTGGTGGGACCTGAGCACTTCCCTTGTCTGGGGGGGAATCAGAGTGCACACACCCCCCTAAGTCCATTAGCAAGGTGCAGCCCACCCACCCTGGTGGGTACCACACCCCTGCCCACCCTGGGTACACCAATGGGCTCACTGCACACCCCTGCGCCAGCTAGCCCCTTCCCTTCAGGGCTTGATCTGGCATCTCATGAAGTGATGGCACATGAATCAGACTCCTAGCAATGAATGACTGGTAGAAAGCTTCCTTAGGGCTAGTTTTCAGTCAAAACTGTCAATATTGAGTTCTGTGTTTGGCGTTTTTTTCAATTAATTTAAAAAAAAAATAAATAAATAAATAAAACTGGTTCCAAAAAGTACTTGCTCTGCAATACTGCTAATGTATTTGCTCTGATTTTTCCAGGGAGCCCTGAAGCACCCTGAAAGTTTATGGCAGTCCTTCCACATGGCTACAACTGCCACAATACACCATTTTCCCTCACTTAGATTGGCAAATGTCCATGCACTCCAGAGTACTGAAATAGGAGCCACTTCAGGAGCCATTTTAGCTGCATTTCAATGAAAATGCTTCAATCTCTGGGTAGAATATTTCACACTGATGAGGGTTTTTTTGCCAATTAAGTAAAAACCAGAGGAGGAGAAGTAGCTCTACATAACTCTGTAAGGTGGAAACCTAAGAGTCCCGACAGTCCTATACATTCAGTTTTACTCCTTTCCTGGTGTGTAAATGCAAGTGAGTCTGAGCTGATTTAAAATGTACTTTGAGGGTGCTGAATGCTACAGCAGTTTTCAGTCCCTCCAAACTTACCTCTCAAGTCCTACAAATTAATGCATTATGTACCTGAGCCCATTGGAGTAATTGAAAAAACTCCCTTTGGCTTCAGTGGACTTTAGATCAGGCCACAGTGCTATAAACAAAGCAATGGCAATTAATCAAGTAGTTCCAGCACTTCCTTCTTAAAGAAACTAAGTCACTACTTCCTTCCAGATTAATCCAGCAAAAGCAGGCATAATTAATGATGAAAGGCTTTGAATGGAGAGTCCTTGCCACACAGCAGGAACAATTTCTAAATACCTTGGATCACAACTTGAGCTGTATCAAATGAGCTTATCTTCAGCAAACCTACGCTGATTTTCACAGCTGGTTCAGGAAACAGATTTTTAGTGACAAAGGTAAGATGCAATAAATAGCTTGAGCATATTGGTGTTTTGACCATCAAATGCAATCATAGAAACAGAAATATACCAGGTTGGAATTTAAACTTTCTGCAAGGCATTCAGATGATAATGGAGATGGGTCTTTGAAGCAGTTTCTCCTTGCTTCCCTGGAAGAAATGAAAGGGAGAGCATCTAAGCATGAATGAGCTGATCATTTCTGCTAGCTACAGGGACGAGGTGTTGTTTTGCCTTATTACTACCCTTCAAGAGCCCAATGACAGGCAAAATTAGTCATGACCTTTCAAGCTAGGCATGTCCTGGTTGGCCATGGGTTGTGGCTTTCAGAGGAAAGGTCACCATGTTGTGGAAGCCTAAAAAAGAATGAGAAGTCAGGTTCATGTGGAAAGTTGGGGATCCCTCCTTCCCCAGGACAGAATCCCTTTCCTAAAGCTCTACAGTGTCCAGATGATAAATTCAAATGATTGTTTCTTCTTTTGATTTGGTTTTTGCCCAAGAGCTGCATATTTGTGATGAACTAAAATGGTTTGCAAGGCAGGTCATAAGTCGAAATTGAAAACGAATAGGAAAATATTTTTTAAAAAACAAAGTTTTGTTTAAAAAGATAAAATGCTTCATTTTTGGTGACAGTTTTTTGATCTAAATGATTTTTTTAAATGGTTTAATTTCTTTAATTAAAGGTTTTGATGTATCTCAAAATAGACATTCTGCAGGGATGAGGGGGAGGGGGAAACAATCAAACAATAAAAAAGTGAACCCTGTTTTGCATCAAAACAATTTTTTCCTTGATTTTTGTATCATTTCATCTATCAAACTAATCAGCTAACAAAAAAAAGGGAAATCTTCCAAGGTGAATTTCCAATATCTGTGTCATGCAATTTTGAAGTCTTGGAAGTTCAGATGAATTACTTCTGGATGAACTGCTATAGCATCAAAGGCCTGATCAAAGCCCACTGAAGTCAACACTCCTTTTTCTATTGATTTCAGTGGGCCATGAATCTCTCACTGCTTTCCCAGCAGTATTCAAGGGCTGAAACTTTTCTCAGAAGAGAAACACCTGCCAGAAAAGCTACTAAGATGTACCATACTTACCAAGAAATCCAGGGCCACTGTAATAAGGGTTCCAGAATTCAATTACTATGCAATTGCTAGTGTTATACATATTATTATTTTACTACTCTTTTCTGCTTTGAGCTTCCAACCTTCTGCAGCCCCAGTGGTGAGGTTTATATATAACATTTCACAGGTTTGTATTTGCCTGTCATAAGACAAGTTGGAAAGTGTACACTTTCCTTTTTTTTTATAGAAAATGCATGAAATAAAAACACAGTCAAGTTTTTTATGCAGGCCTCGAAACATCTGTTCTTTATGGCTACTTGTTTCAATGAGGCATGGTACCAAGGAGTACTGCAAATATCACTGGACATTCACTCATACAGACAGAAACAGTCTTGACATTTGGAACGTTTTCTCACCTGAAATAAGTTACTGCACCTATTGGCAGGAAATACTAAGTAAAAACCATAAGGAAAAAATAAAGAGTTAAAAATAAGGAGGTTTTTTTTTTTTTAATTTCTTGAAACAGTGATATCATATTCCTTTTAGTTACTCCTGGTCTTCAAGAAGGAAAACAGCTTACAAATCTGCTTATTACTCCTGATATTTTATGTAAACAGCATTTATCTATAAAATATATTTCTAGTTTAAACTCTTGTGAATTACATTAAGTTGAAAACACTTCCTGATCTAAAGGATAAATTATATTTGAGAGTTTCAGAAATACTAGTTCAGAAAAAAATATAAATTATAAGCTGTCATGTCTTTATGTATCTATATCATATTTTGAGAAAAATGAAATGTCCAAAGAATTTTAAAGCGTGAAGCAAATTATACTGTATTTCAAAGGCTGAAATGTTTCTTTCTTGCATAATAGTACCTGCTTGATGCCACAGCTATGAACACATATCTATTTATTTTATGCATCTTCTTTAGCACATATGTGATGTACAAAGGATGTTACACTAGTGCATGGCTCAAAGCAAGCTTTTGCTTTTCATTTTCAATTTCTGTGCTCCAGTGGTCCATCTGTTGTTTTTTCCATGGTATTTGCAGTGGAACAGGGTTAAGCAGCTGCTGGCCCTTAGGTTTGTCCTTGGAACAAATTTTTATTTTAGGTTAGAAAGTGAGTTCTTGGGTTCACCCTGTATCCGTGAGGGACCCCTCCACATTTCCCACAGCCCAGGTACTTTACAGGTGGTAATCCCAATGAAAGAGGTGAAGGAAAAGTGCTGACAACAGCCCTGCCTATCAAGCGCTCTGCAATGAGACTTTCTTCAGAAACAGGTGGAGTCCCAGCACAGCAACATTCTTTGAGACCTGGAATTATTTCACCATGTTGTGGAAAAGCCTGAAGGTGAATGTTCAGCTGTAACAGCTGTAAACTACTTGCATTTTAATAGATGAAAAGGCACTTATTTGCATATTTGGGGACAGATGTAAGCAGTCTTTCAGTAGGAATAGCTTGCCAATGAAAATATGAATTCTGCATCATAAAACCACTATGGATGAGTATATTTTACCTTTTATGAAGCATCTGGAAACAGCAAGTCCCAAAAGCCACCAGTATCAACAACAGCAGTGGTATAGTGGGTATTACAACATAAATTAAATTCGGAATTATACCTACAAGACAAAAGTTCTCATCAATGTCTCCCATGCTGAAATGCTTTAAACCGTGTGAGTAAAAATCTGGAGTAAAATAACAGGAAAACATTAACTTACACAAAAGAACACATATATTCCTTCTATAGGAAGAGCTCCAAAGAGAACTCAGCAGTATCAAGGATAAAGGAGCACTTGAGTTATGTGAAAAACATATCTTAATGTCTTAAGTTCTGATATTTTCCAATTTTTTAATTCAAAATTCAAGTGTTTTAATTGAGTACTTTTCACAGCCTAATTTTTTTACTGTCCGTTTTAACTGTAGACTCGGTTGTCTTTGCATGTGGATTCCCTGCCCATGCAGGACCACAGGAGGAATAAGCCTGGCTCTCATCTTCTGTTTCCTCTTAAAAGACACATAAAGCCTCTCCTTGACTAATGAGGAGAGCTAAAGGTGCTCCTCTGCAGGTCCCTGCACAAAAGGAGTGGGAAATGGTACAAGCTGAGACTCTATCACCTGTCTAGAGTGGAGGATGGGGTCTGCAGCTTCCAGAAGGGTACTGTTTTCCAGTAACTATATGCCCCATGCTTTGTACTAGTACACATTTAATTTACAAATTGTGGAGATTTTCGTACCTATTGTCCTATTTTGAAAATATTTTCCCTAGCAAGAATAAATGTGAATATTCATGTTGTGCTTGAGTTTTGGAGTCTTGGCACAGTTTGTATTAAAAGGAATTATTGATTTCAAACTACAGTTCATCAATATAATAATTCCTCTGGAGTTACAAAGGAAGCACCAGTTAGGAAGCTGGCTCAAATCCAGACAACCAATGGGCAAACAAAGCACCCCCTTTCCATAATCCCATGGTGCAATCCTGTAGAATCCAGAGCTGCTTCTTAGACATGTTCAGTTCCTTGAAGCAAAGCCAGGCTACAACTCTTCCTGAGCCTTGGGACTCTTCAGAAGATAAATTGCTGAATGAAGCAGCCAGGGGCATTGCAAAACCTGGGCAGTAGGTATCCACTTCCCAAATATCAAGTGTCATTTCTACTGGGAATCTCAGCAAGGCACTGAACTCCTCTGAGTATGTGGTTTTCCAAAAACATAGGATACTTGGGGGAGCTGTGGACATAGTGTTTATTTTAAATTTGGTGAGACAAGGAAATAATTTGTTTCTACAGCAACTAAGAGGACTAAGGCTCTTGAAATGTTATTCAAATATATGTATTTTCAGGGCACCTCCCAGGGAAACAGACTGTTTCTTCCTATTGACAAAAATGGAAACCGAAATATTTATTTAATTCCACTGTTAATATTTTTAGCAGAACACTACATTCATATGAACACATTACCTGTTTCAGTAGCAATAATATGATACTGATCTTCTGGTTTGCTTGTGTCATAAGGATTTCCTGCTGGCACTGTTGGAAAAATATCTAAAAAGGAGATCAGACATTTTAGGAAAACAGTAAAAAATATGGCCCCTATGTTGTTAAATAAATTAATAGAATTACATTTTAATTTATATTGGTAAAATGAACATTTTTATGATTTATTAAATATAAATGTAAACAGCACTTTATTACAAAATTGGAATTATATCTGGAAGAAGAATTACAAGCAGTGTTATTCTGAACAACAACCATGTATTTGTAGCTGTTGCTCTCAGAATAATTCATTTTTCCTATGTTCCAGTTCTTAACTGTGCCTGTTAAACTTGAGTAATTTTGGAGACTCTTGAAAGCTATCCTTATAATTATGTATTTACCAGCGCAATAGAATTTAATGTGTCAAAATTTCTTACCGTATTCTGGCTCTGCTCTGTCTCCTAATTCTTTTTCTAAGACATTATCTGTTAAATCAATATTTGAAATTTATTGTTGAAGAATAAAAAAATGTGTGCAATAAAACAGATGTTTCCATTTTTTTCATGCAGTATCACAGAAATAAATACATTCCCCCAAACAGTAATTGCTTAATTCTTCAGCATTTCATCTTCTTACCAAAGACTTTGCAAACTAGTGTCAGATCACCTCCAGTTCATACTTTTTGCTCCTTAGAAGAAGGCTATAGTTTAGTCTAGTTTCAGTTGTTGGTGGCCTCTGCTTTAATGGCTAATGGTTAAACCCTAACTTCGTGTGCTGAATAAAATATCCAAAGCTTCATTTGTGCAGACAGTTATAAAACAATATAGGAAGTTCTCTCTATCATAAGGTTACACTAACTTAACAGTGCTATGAGACTACAGTTTTGAGTGTCTTGATAAATACTAACTGCTAGGAGAAATCAAAACAGCAACAAGGCCTACTAGATAAAGGCAATTATTTCACCTAGTCTGGTAAAAAACAGCTACATTTGGCCTTATATAAAGAAAGGCACCAAGATACCCCAAAGAACTGACCTGCTGTCTCTTGACAGCAGAAGAGAAGATGAGTTTTTAATTTGATTGCATAATTCAACCTACAGGAGCTGGACAGGAGCTAAATGTGGTCGCAATTACCAACCTATAATTAAATTCAAGATTGCTGAATGATCAATATGATCCAAAGCCAGACTGAACATTGCAACAGTAAACGCCGTCAAGGGAGGGCTTGGGAAAATAAAAGTGTCTACCAGAAATGTAGTTGCTGCTTGAGCAAGGCTGTCTAATGAGCACTGTCCTGGACCTGCTGATGATACAATTAGATGCAACTTTATCAAAGTCACCTACAACCTGTTTTGGCCTGAGGCTGGTATCACACAACCTATATTTAATACAGACAGGAGAGTTGTGAAAAACAAAATACTTGGATAACAAACTGAAATTCAATATGGCATGTGGCACTTTAGCACTCCTGGTGAAATGGATGTATTTTGCACTCGTAAGAGCTGACGTTGAAGCCTTTACAGTGATTTGAGGGGGAAAAAAGGTCGTTTGTAAGTCTCACTTGGTTTGAGATAATAAATGTAATTTTCCTACAAACATTGGGTTACTTTCTTCAGGCAGTGAAAGAAATGTCATATATCTATTTATATACATTTTTGCATCTACTCCGTTCCTCCACAGAACAGAAAAATACATTTCTGGAGAATAGTCTGTTTTGCTAAAGAGCACAATTCCAACAGTTTGAAAAATAAATAGCTACAATTCAGTAGTTCTGTATTTAGCTGCATAACAATGTCGATACTAACAATAATCTACCTATACACTGTTTGCCTTATGTGCCTCATTAAAAACTAATAACCCGCTTCTACCTAGAGAAAGAAATATAAATGTATTTTCATTGTTACTGTTATCACTTTGTTTCCTGACAATCCAAAATACGCAACATTTTCTCAGATGGTAAAAGCAATAGAAAAAGCAATTCTTTATCAAATCTCAACAAGAATGGTAAGTAGTTCACTAGTACATAATAATTATATAATTTAATTTTTTTCATTTTAAAGCTACAAAATACACCTAAAACCAAATGTTTTTAATAAAGCCTGCAATTTCTGACACAAAAATGTTGGATTTTTAGCAACATAAAACATTTTTATTTTATTACTCTATTTCAAAACAATTCAAACAATTCTAAAAGTGATAAAATTGTCACATTTCCTTGAAAAGCCTATGATGATTACTGATCATCATAAAGTAGTGATAACCACTAACAATTTCAAAAGCAGGAACAGATTTAGGGGGTGACAATATGCCAAAACATGTTGGTATATCAACTCTGCCAAATATGTAGTATGTGTTTGCAATATTAATTACTGTTAATGTCCTCATTAAGTGACCAGAAAGTGAAAAATGTATGTATCCACCAAAACCAGAGGAACAAATAGCCTGAATCTCTACAGACAGACAGATCTCTACAAAGAGATTGTTTACTTTTTGATCATCAGTATAGAGAAAGAAGGAAGTAAACTGCAGAATTATATAGTTTAAACAGCTGCTAAGAGTAGGATTTCACAGAATCATAGAATGGTTTAGGTTGGAAAGGACCTTAAATAATAGCTTTTTTCTAACCCCCTGCAATGGACAGGAAAACCTTCCACCAGATCAGGTTGCTTAGAGTCCCATCCAACCTGGCCTTGAACATTCCCAGGGATGGGGCATCTACAGATTCACTGGGCAACTTGTAACAGGGTCTCATCACCCTCACAGCAAAGAATTTCCTCCTACTATCTAGTCTAAGCCTACTCCCTGTCAGTTTGAAGCCATTCCCCCTTATCCTGTCACTACAGACCCTTGTAAAGAGTCTCTCTCCATCTTTCCTGTGGGCTCCCTTCAGGTAGTGGAAAACTGCAATTAGGTCACCCCAAAGCCTGCTCTTTTCCAGTCAGAACAACCCCAATTCTCCCAGCCTTTCCTCACAGCAGAGCTGCTCCAGCCCTCTGATCACCTTGGTGCCTCCTCTGGCCTGGCTCCAACAGGTCCCTGTCCTTCCTGTGCTGGGGCCCCAGAGCTGGATGCAGCCCTGCAGGTGGGGTCTCAGCAGAGGGGGCAGAGGGGCAGAATCCCCTCCCTGCCCTGCTGCCCACGGGGCTCTGGATGAGCCCAGCACACGGGGGGTTCTGGGCTCCCAATGGCCAGGGCATGTCCAGCCTCTCACCCACCAGCACCCCCAGGTCCTGCTCCCAGGGCTGCTCTGGATCTGTTCATCCCCAGCCTGGATTGCTACTGGGGGTTGCCCTGACCCAGGTGCAGCAGCTTGGACTTGGTCTGTTAAACCTCATGAGACTCTCATGGGCCACCTCTTGAGTTTTTATTAATTAATAAATTAAATAAATCCATAATTTCATATGCATTCTGACTTTTATCTTAGTTTTGAAAAACAAACACACCAAAAATTATTTGAAAACATTTGCATGATTCTACTGAAAAACACTTTTTCATTTACTTTAAGTACCGCCAAGAATAGAAAATTTTACAGGCTCATACTAGAAAGTTTACTTTTTACGTCCTTTCTGTTTTTGCACCATGTTCCAGTTTATAGTTCACTTTTCCTCTATTGACATATACAGAACTTATGTCATGTCTGAAAGTGCAGCCAAATTGCCTAAGATCTGTTTTTTCTGTCACCATCTCAACTAGCATGCATCTGCTTTTCATATCTTTTAAGTCTACATGCATGAATGCAGAAATTTTTCCTGCTGTTCTGGACTTTGTTGCTCAAGCCATAACTTTTTAAAACAACCACCAAATGTAATTTGGTATAAAATGGCAGGGCTGCAACTACAAGGACAGTGCAATATTTTCTACAAGAGGACCAAGATGTCTTGGTCATCCTACCTAGAAAGTAGAAAACATACACTTAAAATGCTTTGTGAAGTAAGGGAATTAAAAAAAAAACCCAGGAATGCATGATAGTGAAGCTAACTTTGAAAACATTCTTTTTAGATATAAACAGGTTTATTTAAATGTATTAAAAATTTATTTTAATAGTTGTTATTGAAATATTTTATCCCCTGTTAATGCCAGCTCAGGCACACACCAAAGGAACCAGTACCACAGGCCAAAAGATACTTGACACAAACAAGACAATGTCCCACCGGTGAAATATAACTTCAGTTTTACCTACCTGAGGCATATTTGCAGATAAAATTGTGCTTCATGTTGCATCTATCATCGTTCCATTGATAAAGGTATGGCCCTCCCAGACCAGGGTTTGCGGTTGGCTGATGATACATCACCACACAGGCTTCACTTCCACAGGAGGGCTCATCTGTGTACCAGTTTCTAGTTTTTGAAGATAAGGTTCATCAGGATGACAAAGAAAAGAATTTGCATCAATGAAGAAATATTGACCCAAACAGTCCCATCCTCTTCAAAGACATTCTGCATTTCCCACAACCCTTCTGTGAAAGGCTGAAGCTGCACATCTCTGTATCTTAAAACAACTCTGATCAAAGCATCTCTGCAGAAGTAACACCCTACTGCTCTGCTTTCCTCCCTATTAGACTCTTAACTGTCCCCTTGTCTTGAGTTCTGTGAGTTGCTGCTACTCTGGCCTTTGGCTTCATCAGGAAGCTAAAGGCTTTTCAAAAAGGGTAGAAACAGAACAATTTATGTTAAGCATCTCACAATAATTTATTTGGTGGCTGGCTCCCTAATTTGAGGTGGCTAGAGCCTTGCAGAATTTACCTGCCTGCTTTCAGACCACACCCAAAAGACTCTGTTTGTGGCAGTACAACCTCCAAATGTCATGCAGAGGCAAACTGTGGGTGGGAGCGAAGAAATTTGTAGGCTGAAGCCACACAATGCCATCCTGTTGCAGCTTCAAATTCAAAACCCCGATTGCCAGCTTTTTTTGGAGAAGTCAAGGGGGAGGTGCCACAAACTTCATGCCGTCAAGCAAGGTTTGGCATTTCAGGCTCCATTCCTTTCCACAGAACCTTTTCCATAAACAGTTTCACACACTTACCTGAATGGTGACATACTTCCATCAGCCCACTGGTAGAGGTCGGGGCAAGCACTCGACGTGGCCACTCCATCACCACTTCTCCACAGCCCAATCCAGAAATCACCATCAGAAATCCCAGAGCCTGATTTGGTGAGGTTTTGCAGCATGTTTTCTATTAGCTGCTGTTCAGCTTCACTTTCCAAGCTCAGTAAAGCCCCACCATCGATTTCACAAGCCTGGCGGGCCTCCTGGAAGCCCACGCGTCTAGACAAGTCCTGGAAATAGGCTAATTTGTAACACGAATGCTTGAAGGCACCATAGCACACCTTCTGGCCTGAAAAACAAAAACATGGGACTGGTCAGAGTACAGTGATGAATATCAAAGCTGCAAGAAAAGAATACAGCACACCATGTACATGCTGGTGAAGGATGGGAGATTTTTGTCTGAGAGGATTCATGGTGATAACACTAGCACCACTGAAATCCTTTACTCTAATTTAAATCTCAAAGAGCACACAGTTCATGGTAATCTATGCCATCTTGCCATGGCCTGTGAAACTCCAAAACATTGACAATTCACACTAGGTTCTAGAAAAATATTCTTTACTTTATAATGACTGTACTATCAGGTCTCTCTGTTATAGCCAGGATCTGTTTAGAGGGTATTTCCTTGACTATTTCATACTAATGGACCAACTTCACTTTTATTGTGTAGTTAGAGCTATTCAATTAAAAAAAAAAAAAAAAAAAAGTTTCAAAATTCACATGTTTAGTGGCAAGAAGCAGCTGGAAATTTTTTTTGATCACCTAAGTTAACCTTGAGAGGATGTATATGAGAGGAACTCATAGCCACTCTTCACTACAATGTGCCTAAGTACAACCTGTAAAGTCTATGGGAGGAGAGAGTCTGCTCCTTACAGTTCTTTGAGAAAGATAGGTGTCTGTTTCCTAAAAAGGAAAAATAATTATCATTTTCAACTACTAAGACTCTCTAGAGTTTATTCAAGATATGCAAGATGAGGAATTAACACACTCATTTATTAGCCACAACTGAACTCCAGTATGTTTATTTAGGGACAAGAGAAGGTTTCTAAATATAACTATCACTTAAAAAAAAAAACAAAATCAAGTTTTTCCACTACAGAAATTTATCATTGGAGAAGAAAAGTAGGAAAATTTATTTTGTTAAGCAAGAATGACTGAAGGATACCAAAGTAACAAAAACTACCAGGTATTATCTAAACTGTTTAGAAATCAGCAAAAGTCAATATTTTACTGGAAAATTTGACAATCACACAACATGCTGAGCTGGAAGAGATCATTGAGGACTGTGGAGTCCAACCCCCAGCCCTGTGAGAAACAGCTCAAGTCCCATGCTGTGCCTGAGAGTGTTGTCCAAATGCTTCTTGAACTCTGTCAGGTTTGGTGCTGTGACCACTGCCCTCAGGAGCCTGTTCCAGCACCCAACACCCTCTGGATGAAGAATCTTTTCCTGATATCCAACCTAAACCTCCCCTGACACAGCTTCAGGCCATTCCCTTGGGTCCTGCCACTGGTCACCACAGGGAAGAGATCAGTGTCTGCCTCTCCACTTCCCCTCATGAGGATGTTGAAGACCAAAATGAGGTCTCCCCTCAATTTCTTCTTCTCCAGACTGAACAGACCAAGCCACCTGAGTGGATCCTCATGTGGCTTCCCCTCAAGGCCCTTCACCATCTTCATAGCTCTCCTTTGGGCACTCTTTAAGGGCACTCTTTTATATCCTTCCTATATTGAGGCACCCAAAACTGCTCACAGCACTTGAGGTAAAGCCACACCAAAACAAAGTACAGTAGTTTATTGTACTATATCAGATTTGCATTTGGAAATCTTGTATTTAGTCTCATTTCTAAGCAAACCCAGATACGACTCATGTATCAAACATTTGAAGATTTATCCTGTTTCACCTCTAAAAAAAATTGTAATTTGTCACTAGGAAACACCAACATCCTCACCAACATCCACAACTTCAGCTATATTTATGTTTTCCCAGGAAAGGTTTTTCTATACACAAAGAGTAAACATCAAAGTAAATAAAAAAAACCTTTAAAGCCAGATAAAGTTCATTCTTTTTGTATTAGTGTTGCTTCATTTTTGTATTTAATAAGTAGGATATTTCCAATAGCAGACAGCACAAGGGCTGAGTCAATGACATCTCTGTATTTGCACAGAGCATAGTTTCAAGTATTTGCAGAGAATAAGCAGATGGTATCAAAGATGCAT
Organism: Urocynchramus pylzowi; assembly: GCA_013397555.1. NCBI lineage: Eukaryota > Metazoa > Chordata > Aves > Passeriformes > Fringillidae > Urocynchramus > Urocynchramus pylzowi. The sequence continues at coordinate 169,895 of VZRH01005654.1, read as the reverse complement.
TAATATAGGAATGGAAAAACAGGATCAGCTCTTGACTTTTACCTAAATCTGAGACTAACTCTAATTGTTTTGGGACCATTTTTGTTGTAGAAAGCTACGTTATAGGGACAGTAGGGGTGTACTATGCATAACTTTCTAGGGTTTCCTACAGTTCTTGTAATCTTTCTAGAAAAAAAAACCCAATAAACTCTGAAACCTTCATTTTATAATACTCTATTAAAGTTCATCTGGAGAAGGACTATCAGGAAAAAAAGCATCTTTTTAATCTTATTCTTACCTTGGCAGACAGACTTCTGAAAATTTAGTTGTTTATCAGTAATTAATCTACCAAAATAACACAGGAACGAGAACAGTCTGACAAGCTTGTGCCACAGATATGGAAAAAAACAGGCTCCGAGATCAGGCAGAGAGTGCCAATTTTTACTTTCTCTGACAACATCCTGACAACACAATGTATGCCCCGATTTCCTTCCTGCTATTTCCCTTTATTCATATAGGTTAAGAGCCTTGCCCCCAATAAATGTAGCAAGGGCCAGAGTCCTATCTGGGCAGTGGTGCTGAAGAAGCAAAGGACAGACCCTTTAACAGAGATGCATATGAGATAATCAGCCTCCTCCTACACTTCTGTGACCAAAAGAACTATTATCAAAGTAACAAAGTGATAAGTCTAAACTGTTGCAAAGTGGGAAGTGCAAGAATGAAAGCTGCATGTGACACCCCAGCTCATTCCCTTCCTCTATAATGCTGAAATTCCAATTTTGTTAACATGATCAATTTTACCCAGGAGTTCTGTCTCACTGACAGAACAGAGGGCACAGGGAAGGAAGAGTTGATCAACATTTTGACCCTCACTGCTGGGTGAGTGACAATGGCTTATTTCCAGAACACACATATGTATACAGCAGTACAAACATCCAAAGCTGAGCACTGAATTATGCAGAACACTAATCACTTCCAAGGAAAAGCGAAAACACCTTTCCCTGTAGTTGAAGATTGGATTCAAAGCATTAATTCAAGACGTACATGCAAATTTAGGATGAGTGCTTTATCCATTGTCTTGTTCTTTTTATTTTCCCAGACAATCTTTGAGATAAACTCTTCCATGACTCCTTTCATTCTGTGCACATACTTCTCCTTGACATCAAGGAGTAAGTTATGAGCAAATTCAGGTGTCAAAATACCCTGGTCACAGTTTCAGTCATGCAAGAATGTTCAACCAACTGTGATGAGCACGCTGATCACTATGGATCATAATTCCTGTGCTGTTCCTCCCTTTCATGGGAAAATAGTTAACTTTGCCTTATAACACACAATCCACTCCCCATCCCTGCATGTTTCTCAGGTGGCTGAAGTGCTCCTTTCACATTTTGTTCTCATGCACAGCCTCTGCTTTTCTGTGACTCTCCCAAAAAATCTGAGTCAAACCCTCTAGCAGAAGAAATGGATCTTTGCTGGCTACCTAACTGAGCTTTCTCAGGATGCTCATCTGCCAGTCAGCTGCTGCATGGAGACTCAAGCAGAATCATAGAATCCTTTAGGCTGGCAAAGACCTTGAAGACCATTGAGCCACAGCAAGTGCTGTTTCTGACCTGCTCCAAGGCTTGTATCCATAAGCTGTGGATGTGCTGTGTTCTTGGCCAACACAGAGGCCGTATCAATGCTCAGCTCCATCACCCACACCAAGGAAACCAGGTGAGACTGCATGGAGCAGCAAGGAGGATGATAAGCATTTGTGATGCACAAAGGCAAAGAGCTACTGCAGCCCCTAGTATCTGCCCAGCTTGCCACCATTGTGCACTCAAAGCATGGAGCCCTCTCGGAGCCATCAGAATACAGATGTGAAGGCCCAATTTCTATCCAAGGGTTTGCAAGTTAAAATCTTGAAGCTTTGTGGAAAACATTTTCTTTCTTCCCTTAAACTGACCAGAATAATTTTTAAAGACACCATTTTTATTGCAGATGTTTGGGCAGGGTTAAGTAACTCTAAAATCAAGTTTTACAACGTGAAATAATTGAACAAATGAAAATTTGCATGAAATCCACCTCCTAAATTACTGCTCTTTCATTTTTTGCTCTCTCTACCTGTGGCAAAAAAAAAAAAAAAAAAATTCTTCCTCACAGTCTGATCATTTCTGCAAGAATATACCTCCAGAAACCAACAGAGAAAACAGCAAGAAACAAAGAAATAATTGGCATTAAGTCCCATAGACCCAAAGAGTGTGAATGAAGTGTGTGAGGCAGAGCAGTAAGCTTTCTGGAAGAAGCTGTGAATTTCTCTTGTTCTAGTTAATTTAATCTCTGTGTTTAGGCAGTGACCTACTCTGAATCTTTTCTTTCTTCTTTTGAAGCGGACTTTGAACCAGTTCCACTACGGCAGAAAAATGTGTTAATGGAATTCTGCAGTTTTGCCTTAATAGCTGGCAAATCAGTTGACATTTTAGTGCTCTTCTCGGAACACACTGAGAAGTCAGGTTTTAAAGCTTCATTTTTTTTCTCTCACTAGTAATTTCTGAACTACAAAGCAGAAATAATTTACCACTGAAAAAATGACAGAATGGACCACATTGCACAGGAGCCAAGATAGGTATAGAAATATCAACTATGTGCTACTTTACCTTATTCTAACATCTTTCAGCAGACTCCACAGTTCGTTCTAAAGAAACATTTTGTTATTTCAGCTGTATAAATTGAGTTCCAATTTTTCTGTCACAATTGAATAGAAACTAGATTTGTAAGCAAGACTACTGGAATGAATCATGCTAAGATACTATGCAACATGAATAATCTTTTCTTTTGTCTCATCATCCCATTAGCTGATGAAAGCAAGTGAACAGGATTTGCTCCAGAAAGTGCTAGCTACCATTTCCATCCATATTGGTCAGTTTTCATCTTTGGGTGTTTCACAGAAGCTCCATAGTAGAATGCTTAGATATCAGCCTCAGAAAAAATATATTTTTAAACTAAATTAATCATTAAAATATTTCTGCAGATAATTATACAGGGGGAAAAAATGTCCTTCAAGAAAAAAATAAATAAGCAAATTGCAAGCTGTTATTTCAATCAGATATATCTCCATTATGTTTTAATAACCATGCTCCATTAAACAAATAATAGGTTCCTTGATTACTGTCATGACAGAAGTTACAGCACAGTGTCATTTAGAAGCAAAATTTCTGATAAAATACCCAGGTCAAAGACTTCTCTCCCTAAGAGCATCAGGCTTATTACTAAATTAAACCCCCACAGGCCCAGGAGGGGCACAAAGGTCATTTTGAGTGACACACCTTGCTTATCTGGAGTCTTTGAAGACATCAGGTAGAAGATAAACTCCCTGCTGATAAATCCCATTCCTTTTCCTCTTGAACCTTACAAATTAACCTGCAATCCAGGGTTTGATGCCATTAGCATCCACCTAGATTAGGTCAGCCTCTGAATGTGCACAGCATATGTGAAGAGAGACAAAAATGAATGCACAAAGCCTGATGTACTAAACTCCATTATGTTTTTGTATTTTGACTTTTTTTTCTTCCCAAGGCAATGGATTCAGCAGAAAAATCAGGAGAGCACTTGGCAAAAAGCAGTGTGAAATATTTAATATTAACCAGAGCAGCATGAGCCTGATGGAGACGTCTGAAAACAAAGTGACAAAAACACAAGGACTTAAGAGAAAGAGATAATGAAATAGCAAAACAGAAATGTATGGTAATTAACGAAAATATTCTCTGCCTGTGTTATGAAGACTAGTCTTGGTCTTGAGCTTGCATGAGCACAGTGACTCAGGGATGAGTAACCAGCATGCAGGACACTGGGCACAATTTGTTTTCACCTATCCCCATGTCACAGGGCACTCCACACCAAGTCCCAGTGATGCACTCGAGAATGTGGCCAGGAAGAGACTAAATGGTAATAAATTTTCCTAATCACATTTTGTTTCAAAGCTGAATGCATTTTGTCAGATGGTTTTTGTATCATCCAGTCAGATTTTGACTGGGTTCAGCTGCTGGTCATATTTTGCTATATTACTTTACTGCTGTTGATGTTTTACTGTATCATATTTGTGTCCATCCACCAATTTTTTTTTTTTTATGATTCATATTACTTTTTTTTAAAAAACCGTGATAACATTTCATAATTACATTCTGTCTGCATTTATGATAAAAACAAGTTGCCATCTTCTCTCCCAAAGTTTGTAACACTGAAGACACATCATTCTCTAGCTAAGTCAGAGTTCAAACTACTGATGTTTCGCAACTCACAGTCCTAAGCAGTTTAAGGAATTCCACATGCTCACAAATTTGACATTTAAATAAAACCTGCTGTACAGATCCCTTCAGATATCCTACAGATATCCCTTCCCTATCCTACAGATATCAGCTGTACTGATATCTTCATAGCAATCTCTTCCATACCTTAGCAGGTACTTTTTCCTCCAATCCTCCTAATAACCAAGCCTTCTGAGAGAAAAGAAAGTTGTTAGTGATTTATTCTGGATTAAGGATTATGCCTAAATTGTCGCCATACACTTTTTTCTTAAGTGATTTCCTAGGGTGAAAAATTTTCAAAGGTTCCAGTTCACTTTTAATGGCTTATATAATAAAACCCTGAAGGCCACATTTGCCTATCCAGCAGCTGTGCTTCAGGCAGACATGCAGAGCAGACTGTATGCATTATATCAGAGCATGCAGTCCATGTCTAAGGTGCCTAAATGGAGGCTGCCCCTACCTCTCGTGCAAAACTCATCTACCAGCCATTCTTGAAATAGTTCTTGTAATGGAGTATCTTTCTTCCTAAATTCTTGGGCAAGCAAAAGTTATAGGTGCATTTATAGACAGCAAAGCTAAAATGATAAATAGAATTGTTTTCCTATTCTCTCTCAAATACTGGCCAGATAATGTAACTTTAGCCATTAACCACCCCACAGCTTGTGAATTAACCAAGATGATACAAGAAGTCCTCAGACACCAGGCAAACAGTTGTCTCTAGGATTAATGCAACTTTGGCAAAGAGAAAAAAACCCAGGGATTATGAAGTTTTAAGTAAAATCAAATTACTGTATTATACCATTTATACAGAGATTTAGTACAACTATGCAGAATATGAAGCTACATAGGATGCATTTATCTTGTCCATTCCTTGTCTTTAGCTTTTCTTTTGCCATGGAAAATGATTTTCCATGTACATTTATTGCTGTAAACGGGGTTTCACCTGTATGTTAGCCTCTACTAGATCAGTTATTGTGTTTCTAAGCACTTTTGGGGACAGGGAGTGGGCTTATTTCTGAATGACAGCTGTCCTCTATAGACCCATAATAGCTACACCTTTAAAAAAATCAAGCAATCAAAAAGAAGACAGTGCAAAGGAGCACCTGGCAGTGCCCATTTATATACTAAATGTTACTCATTCCTAAAACCTGGATTTTGCCAATCTAAATAGAAGTGCAATTAAAATTGGATCTGAGTGCTTCCCTGCACAATGCAACAATATTGCTGGTCACAAAAATGGGTAGTTAAGAGTACACATATGACCCCTTATGACAAGTATTGATCTAAGCAGGTTATTTTTGGGGAGGTCTGTCAAAATCTCTGTGCGCTCAGAATTTGTGCTTTTCTAGGTCTTGGGAGGATGCAGGAGGATTCCTTGTCCAGCAAAATCTTCTTCATCATGTTGAATAAAATGGTGGAAGAATTTGTCTTTTCCACAGCAGATTAAAAGTTTGTCTGGATTTTCAAAATCCTTGATGTGATAGTTCAGGCTTGATGTACTGGGAACTGGAATACCAGCCGGCATGAAAGCTGCCATCTTCACACAGCAATGATAGCCTCATTCACTCATTTCCCAAAGAAAACAACACACATTTATTTCTTATACTTAGCTTCTCAGCTCTGGTGCACAACAAAGGGAACTCAGGCCACTGATAACAGAGCTGTAGAGAAGTAGCTTGATGTCTAAACCTCATCAGAAGCAAATCAACAATTCACCCTCCATAATTACCATTGCAAGAAAACATACAATTACCAACACATGAACCAACACAGGGTGTCTTCAATTGGAAAATTAATACCAATTTTTATGAAAAAGTTTTAGTCACTGATTCAAGTCATAACTCAGAGTAAAAAAAAAAAAAAAAAAATCTCAAAAGTGTTTCCCAAAAACTATTTCTTTTTTTCCCCCAGGTCAAATCATTAAAGCCCTGACAGTTTTTCTTTCTTCTAAGTGAAACATACCTTCATTTTGGCATCAGTTCTGGTTTCAGCTATTTAACACATCATAAATTTCAAGCATGAGATCCATTTAGCTTTTCCTGTAATAACTAATTGCCTTTCTTCTGATCATGTGAACTTTACAGGTGTATATCACAGGGGTCACCATGGCAGTCAGCCACTTCCATCTCTAAGGGGCCAGCTCACAGCTGCACTGTCCTGGGGGTTCACAAAAAGTGTCAACATAGCTGCTAAAACAACCCCCTAAAGCTGCAAATTGCCTTTCCTTTTTTAAGGAAAAACCTGGACAGAACCAGGCCAATGATAACACTCAAGTGTCAATGGTGTCTATTTAAAACAAGAGGAAATAGAATGTGTTGGAAAGATCTACATATCTACAATTCTGCTCTGGGATTATTTTACCAAGAACTTTAAAACCCCAGAAAAAAAAAAAAAAAAAAATCCAACCAAACAAAACACCCTGCTGAACACTGCTGAAACTGTTAGCAGTGGGTTTGCTTTGGTTTGTTTTTTGTTCTGTTTTTTTAATTCTTATAAACACAGTGACACAATAAACTTTTATATATTATAACCTAAAGACACATCAAGTACACCACAATTTCAGCTGTTTATTAAAAAAAACATAAACACTGACAAGACTGACTGGCCCAGAGAAACTGTGGATGTCCCATCCCTGGAATGGGATGTGTTCAAGGTCAGGTTGGATGGGGTCCTGAGCAACCCAGTCTACTGGAAGGTGTCCCTGCCCATAGCAGAGGGTTGGAATGAGATGATCTTTAAGGTCCCTTCCAATCCAAACAATTCTGTGATTCAAATTAAGTCCATTCATCAATAGATTTCTGTGTAGCCATGAAGCCCAGAACAGAATTCACAGAAACCTTAAAGACAGACATACTATGGCAGCTAAGAAGTTGTTAACTTGCTGTGGAATAGACATAATAGACAAAAATTGTAGTCAATGTTTTAAGTAAGTGTGCCAGCCTAGGGGAGCAGGGAATAGTTTTATTCTACTATCCCAAACCAGAAGACATTTTCACAAACACCCACTTTTATACTCATCAGTCAGTTCCCTCAACAGGTTTTCTCCCAGGCATAAATGTAAGCACTTTTGACAGTTTCTGCTGATGGCTTACTTCTTACTTTTGCCTCCAGAAGGAAATAGTTCATAACTCTTTGGTCATAGAATCACAGAGTATCATTCATTTGGAAGAGACCCCAAGGATCATCAAGTCCAAATCCTGGCCCTGAACACGACCATCCCCAAGAACCCCACCATTTGCCCAAGAGTGTTGGCCAACTCTTCTTGAGGTCTGTCAGGCTTGGTGTGACCAAGCCTGTCAGGCAGTGACCACATCCCTGGGGAGCCTGTTCCTGTGCCAACCACCCTCTGGATAAAGAACCTTTTCCTGATATTCAGTATAAATCTCCCCAGTCAGCATATCCCCACTATGTTAATTAAATGAAGAAAAAAGGAGAAGAGAGAAAACCTACTCCTTCACAATTATTTTCATAGCAAGCATCATCCATTCTCAGTAATTTTCAGTGAAGTTTGAATGTCTTTTTTCCCAAGTAGGTATAGTTTCATGAATTTGTTACCAAAGTATTTGAAATAGAGGTAGGTAATATATATGGGTGAAAATTACATTCATTTTATTGGTTTAAGAGCTTCCTAGGGTGTAACACCCTTTATGCATTTCAGTACAGGAGTGTAAAGTGCTTTCTTTTTGAAGAAATTCCACAATTAAAGGAGACAAGCAAACCCTGGCTCATTCACCAGCTCCTAAGAAAGTGGGCAAAGCCAATACACATGGAATCTTAAAATTGGTGACAGTTCACTTAAGGCAAAAATTGAGGGGAAGTTTGATGGGAGGAGAAATCTGTTAGAATATTATAAAGGATAATTTACAGTAAGAGAAAATTCAGAGGTAGAGCAACACTGGTTAATTCACATTACATGCAGTCCTTGAGATACAGTGTGGGATTAATCTCATCAAACTTAAGTTCTTCCCAATAACCTGTCCATATTGTCCATAAACTGACTCACTGATCTCCCTGTGTAGACAACTGAACAAAACAAACACAGATAGCAGCATCTGTTGGCACAGATCTGCAGTATATTCAAAATCCAAATTTAAATGAAATTAATCCCACTCTTAAAATACCAACATTTTTCCTTCCCTTCTTATAAAGTGAGCCTAGAGTCATTAGCTGGATACTGCAGCTACATTCAGATTTACTTAGGCACATGCCAGCTTTTTAGTTAGGACTCATTAAGATTGCTTGGAACTGAAGGTCCCACTGTTTGTCAGTGGTGGCAGTAGGGACTGCTTCAGCAAGAGTCTCAACTTCCAACCAGTGAGTGAGAGGTAAGAGTATGGGACTAGAGCATAGCAATTACTAAAAAAGGACTGTTTCATCTTACCTACTGTACATTAGTATGTACCATCTTTTCTGATCCATCAGAGATTTGCAAAGAGAAAGCCATTATGGAAATTAGTTTCAGAAAAATATAATACTGTGTAGAACCCTTTATGAACCAAAGCATGTTCCCCTGCAAACATCTTATAATCAAGAAGTTTGATCTACACAGGATCAGACCTGAACTACACAGAGTTAAAATCAAGGCACAGAACATGAGTTCAACCAGGGAGTAGACCAGCCTTCTCCCTCTGGGAGCAAGAAAAGCCATGTGAAAGCAAGCAGACTGTCCATCCCATTCCACAAGGTTTTCACCATAGCTCCCTCCATGGCAGGCATATCCTCTTGGGCTCTTTAGTCAAGTGGAACACTGGGACTTGACAATCATGAGTTTGAGCTTTGCAATGCCTTTCTATTTTTGAACAAAATGCTGTGAGCAAAAAGCTGTATTCCTGGGAAAGCAGCATGCTGGTCTGAGACACAGCACTAGGATTTTCCATGTCTCTTTCCTTATCCCTGAACAGAACTGCAGCCTGGCCAACCTGCACAACTCTCACCCATGGGAAAGGTAAGCTATACATGGTTGACAAAGAGGGGGGGTCACCTCTAATAGAGAGATCTGACTCTAGAAACTGATTTAAGTACTTGGGTATTTCTATCCTGCTACAGAAGGACTCCTCCACCATGAGATCAGAAGTTTCATTAAAACTGGGTTTTCATTCCACAGGGTATTGTGGAATTTCTTGGTTTGCAGCAAGTTGTGTTTAGCAGAAACATGTATTATATCCAAAATCATCACTTCATTTCACTCTGAGCCCAGCTCATTGATTTGCCCCCAAGAAGACAGTGCTCAATATAGCTGGATAAACAGAAGAAATAATAAAGGAATCCATGGGAATTCCATGCCCAGCTTCTCCTGCACTTCTCCAAGTCTCAGCTTTAGTGATTACTGAGATCTTCAACTGAGCAAAAGGATCTTGTACTATCTGGGCATGCCTACCCAAGAAAAGCTTTTCTAGAACTAAATGCTGGATATTTCCAACAAAATGTCTTCAACACACACCTGTTGCACATGTAGATGAGATGGCAGGTTTTTTATCAGGTTATATCTTTTCAAATTCTGAGCGGCGTATGTATCTTGAAATTTACAGTTCACACACCCCAAAAAAAAAAAAAATAGCAAACCATGACTTTACAGTAGAAGGTTTCATGTAGAGAAAATGCTTGCACTTTGAAAGACAAAACTCAGATGTAATAAGCAGGCCAAGCAAATTAAATTAAATCAAATTAAATCATGCATCTTTTGAGAAAGGGTTTGTTATCTCTAGACAATCCAGTATCCATGAAGACACTGCTTTAATTCTCTTACTTTGCAGTACTTTATGTAGAACTCAAATCTGATCATAAGCCATGTGAATGAATATATCCACTTCCTTAAAGGCATCTGAAGCAACAAAGTCTATAGTTTAGGGGCAACTCTGTTAGTTTTCTGACTCACCAAGTGTTTTTCCTCATTTCAGGTTTTATATATCCAAGTACTTTTGCACCAAAATAGATACATACTGCTTTAAAATACTACATCACTATTTAATCTGCTATTGATGCACAGCAGTAGCACAGAGCAAAACTTTAAAAGCTGTAGAAATACAACTAGACAAACAGCAGTCATTAAGCTATAATATCTATGATTAATACATAGGCTGTTAAATGATTAGTAATAAGATTAGCTTGCATCTCTCCTGCCCAATAGATACTTAAAGTAATTGCATCTTTGCAAACTGCATTATCATCACTTCATGTTCTTTATGATGTCATGGGACAGCAAGGCAGACTCAGCACTTTCTCCTGAGCCTGCTTTGTGTTTTTTTCCTATAGGAATCAATTCTCTGGCAACACTAGATAGTTGAATATGGAGGCTGTGAGCACTGCTCACAAAACATCTGTCTAGCTATATTAAAAATTAAAAAGCATTTTGCATCACTGTTTAAAACTTCCCAAATTAAAGATGACAAAGAAATAACACCAAAATGCAAATCATTTGATGCCAACAATAGTTTTAATTATATCCTAGGAAAACTAACATACTTGGAAAAAGCAACAGAAACCCTTTACTTAAAAAATGGCATTACGAAAAGGCAGGCCTTTTCTTCTCTATCATCTTGACACTGTGATCAAAATGGTAGCAAAATTTGCAGTTATTGCTAGGTCTGCTGCAATCAATGGGACAAACTTACTGCAGTCAATGGGACTCTTCACAAGGTCCAACCAGCACTCAAGCAGTCTCACAAACAGCTTAGGTGAATGATAGAAACTATATATTTATTTGGAATGAGAGCAGTAGAATTTCCTACTATGCCGGATTATTAATCATGCCTGAAGAATAAATAATTTTTTTTTTAGGAATAAGTCTGTTTAAGAGATAGACTTATGATTTCAAACATAAGCTTGCTTAAGTCCAAACTGCTAGCTCTTATACAAGAGGGAGGTAAGCTAGATGGGAGTCAGGTGACAGCACACACTGCCCAGTTACTCAATGGTACTATTTCTTGCCTAAAATAATGTCAGCTACTGCTAGTACTACATCTATCCATGTGCATGTGCCAGAATACGGGTGTGGTCCTTTAGAGAAAGAAAGGGGGGGGAAAAAGTTCTTCCAGTACATAAGAATTTCTGCAATAAGCATAAATAAATAAACATGGTTGTTATTGTCTAGGAAACCTTTATCTAATGAATACAACTTCAACAAATAAACTAATAGTACTTAAATGGTTCTTTCTGTAGGTGGCTTCAAACCTTCTCCTGAATTCTACCAGACAAGTATTATCAGCATAGTACAGTGACATGAGGCTCATCATATGGTTTAAAATGCTTGAGAGAAATATGGGGCAGAGTCTGTGTCCTCTCAAAACCCCCAAAGCCTAATGTGCATCTAGGAAGAGTTTGACAAAGCAGTATACACATACCACATGTGCTTTAAAAGCTGGACCTCAGTTTCCTATGTCTCATTTAAACACAGAAGCTACAGCTAGAAGATTAAGGGACTGGATTTCCTCAGCCACACATGGATTCCTGCACTGAGACTGCTAATGCCAAACGCAGCTCGTAGATAATTAATCTTCACTATTCCTCAAAAATAAGTGTTACATAGCAGTCATATAAATTGTAATACTTAAGAGCTTTGATATATCATATAAACCAGTATAATTCACAGTATAACAGAGGTAGATGAAATGTTTAAGGTTACTGTTGAGGCAAAGTGTTGCAAGTACTGCTACTTAGCTATTATTTCCTGAAGATACTGTTTTACCAAAAGCCCAAAAGCCCATCTCAGTTGTAGCATTAGAAGGTACTTCAAGGAAAGCATGATCAAAATGGTCCAGTGACTGCCCTCCCTCAGCAACTAAGTTATCTGAATTCAGCAATCAAATGCTTGCAACAAAAAAAATAACCCACAAAAAAAGTTTTGTTGATATGCTACTTTCACAGCCTCTGAAACAATAGTATGTAAATAATTTGCGTTGTTCTGGAGACAGTTTGTAAGAACCCTGTTCTTACCCACATATACACACACATAACTTGCCAACAAGCAGAGTGGAGTGTGTAAATCTTTGTTTCCAGGCATGGAAACGCATGGATGTATAGGCACACGCAACATACCCCCAAGAGCCTGTCAGCTGTAGCCTGGAGTAAAAAGTAAGCTTAAAAGGGGTCTTTTCATTAAATTTAGCAGTTTCTGAGCATATGCACCTGTATACTGCAAACACACAGTGGGAGTCTACAGCTCCTAAATTAAACCTAAGCTCCAATGTTAGATACAGGTTTCTAAAGTATTGTCTTCCTTTTGGTTTTGAGAGTTGTGGATGCACCCACACACAACAGAAAACTATTTATGCCGCACGCTCTTAAAAGTTTGCCCTCTCCTGCTAACAATATCTAAGACAAAGAAGAAATATCCTCGTCCAGCTGCCAACAAAACTCATCGCACAGACGTTCCTCGGGAAGACGCTCGATCTTTTTAAGCAATTCGAAGGCAGCCGGAGCGCGCCGGCAATGAACCAGCTCTAAGAAGACGGGGCAGGACCGGACCTCGGGCTGCCGCAGGAGCCCGCAGCCCCAGGGCTGGCGCTGCCGCCGGCCGGCCGGGGTGCGAAGCCCCGCAGCATCCCGCCTTCCTTCTCCGCAGCATCCCGCCTTCTCCGCAGCATCCCCGCTCCGCCGCGGGGCAGGCGCGCCCGGGAGGCGCTCCCAGCGCTCGCCGCCGATGCGCGGGTGGTTCGGCCAGCGGGGTC